>WEIU01003737.1:17060-33027 GCA_013389925.1 Aegithalos caudatus
TTCTAAGTACTAGAAGTGCACACAACTGAATGACCTCACGAATTTATGTAAGTTGCTAATGTACTCCTGTAATCTAGCTCTTTTCAAAGATCAGCAGTGCAATCATGAGCACATGTAGAAATGGAAGAACATTTGAAAAATGTGGGGAACAGTTGTCATGTCATGGAAAGTCTTGAAAAAATTATTTAATGTTTAAAGTCAGTAAAAATAGAATTATTTAGAACCCTGAACCTGTTCAATCACACTTACAATGCTCATAAAATTATTTATTTAATAGCCTGGAAAATAGGCAAGAGAGGCACATTTCTTTCAGCTTTCTTCCATTCCTTGCAATAGAAGCACTGATACAAATTTTTGGGTATTTTTTTTCTAGTTAGTGTTACACCTCTGTCTTTTTCTGGCAAATGTATAACTTGTGTAGAATGCTGTATTCTACAATCTCTGTATTGCACCAGCACAATACAGCCCTTTTCTGATCACTGGATTCTGAAAAAAGCTCTTGTCCCCAAGGGCTTCCCCCAGCAGAACAGACAGACAGCATAATGAAACAAAACAATGTGTAAACACAATGTACCCAGAATTAATGAGGTCTTTAGTCACAAGGTAAATAATGGAGAAAAAGAAAGCAGGATAGGCAAGGGGAGAAAAGCATGTGCATTCTGGATGACATTTTAATAGACATGAGAAAAAGTGACATAAGAAACTGCTCTATTCTTATTCTGGCATTTGTCTTAGAATAAGGCCTAGGGACCTAAACATGCCTGAAGCTGAACCCTGTTACTGCTACAGGAAGAAAATATACAAAGAAGACATCCCAAGATATTCAACTTCTTGAAAGGGAATCTGACTACAGAAGAGAGTTTTGATCCTGGAGGATGCACAAAGCTTACTACCAGAACATATTTTCTTGTAAGAGCAAAACAAAGTAAATAAACATAGGATCCTTGCTGAAGCAAATTAAATAAATAGTAATTAAACCCCAAAATATGTATCATTCTACAAGACATGGACAGATTAAGGATACTGAAGCTATTTATGATGGTGCTATTTGTTGAAAATTCAGAGGAACAGAGACCATATGTTGAATAAAGATGGTGCTACAAATTACAGGGGAAATAGAGGGGTGAAGAAATTTGTTAAGGTCAAAACTATAAAATTATAATAGGTTTGGGATTTATATTTATAAAGCTGTGGCTATGTCTGAGTTAGTCTCTGCTGTCTGTTCTTGTAGATCTCCACAATAAGTAAAGGCAGCTGTTTTAGCAAGATAAGGTTAGTTTTATCACGAAATAGCCAGTTTTTCTCTCTGGGGACCATAAAGAGGTGATAACTCAGATGTATAAATCTGTACCTGATTAGCTAAATCCTATAAGATAACTTTTGAATCTTGGATTGACATCATTCCAGATGGGGGGAAAAAAAATAAAAACACCAAAAAAACCCACAAAAAACCCTAAAAACTTTTCAGTGTCTGGAGCCAGATCAAAATCATTCTCACAAAAGAATTTTTCTGCAAGCCCATGAGGAAGAGTCTGTTAAATCTTAATTCTTTGCAGCTAGCTTGATGCAGGTATATGCACTTCTCTTTTGGTGAGGTAAATGGGGGATGTTGGATGAGAGGATCCTTGACTTCTAGATGTAAGAGCAATAACTTGACTCATTTGTTCAGAAAAAAAAATTCCACGTAGCAGGGACATGTGAAACAGATAGAGAGAAAAAAGAAATTATCCATAATTCCTTAAGCTTTAAGCAGTGTCCTCTGGTGAAAACTACAAAGAAATGCTAGAGGCAAGTAGGGGACAGTTGACACTATAGCTCCTAGAGCTGCAGAAGTTACCTGTGATGTTTCAGCAACATCAAGAGCTTTGGTTATACAGTACATGCTTTTAGGGCAGATATGTTCTGTTTACCTGTATCTGTTTTCTCAGCTATGTGCAAAAGAAATAAAATATTCGGAAGAACTATGTTCATAATCAGAACATAAATATACTGTTAAATGGGCATCTGTCTTTCAGACCATTATTGGTTCTTACTGCACAGTAAAGGTATTTATTTCTCAGCAGGTCCTAAGTATTAGGAAAATAATCTTAGTCCGCTGTAAGATCATCTTAGTGCAATACAGAACTTCAAACCCTTAAGTTCACTTTTACATGTGTCTGTTTCTGGAGTTAAGTGAGGGAACAGATTAGAAGAATGGAATAGCTGAGAGAGAACAATACATTAAACTTTTGATTGATGTGTGGCAGGATGCCTCTTAATTTGCTATGTGTGCACATATTGGCCATGCTCACTATGATTGCTTTGAGATAAATGAACAAATCTTGCCAATGTGTATCAGTACCTATTTGCAATACTTACACCCTTCACAGTGTGTTGTGCAAGGCTGACAGGCTGAAATTCATTCATAAGTGTGTATATTGACAGGAATAGAATAGGAACATAACACAGACAAGAAATAATACCATCTGTTATATCCATCTTGGGAGGTAACAAACTGAGGAAAAACTGGGTGCTTAGAAATTCAATGACAACTCAGGTAATAAATATAGAGACTATGGTTGCAGCCATCTCCACTTGAGCTAGAGCCCTAAGTATCTTTGTTTCTCAGTGGAAAAATATAATTTACTTGTGTTCACTGTGCCTTGCATATCCTCATTAGCTAACTGAAGAAAAATAGCAGGCAGGAACTCACAGTTAATGAGATGGGTGTCATCCCTGTATTCATATTCTGTTAGGAGCAAGATCAAGGTTGCTTTCAAAACTCCTGAGTGGACAAGGACAGAGCAACCGACCAATATTAGTTGTTGCTAATTTTATGTTCAAATAAAAAAATACCCATCCTCTGAAGAAGAATCTTGTCTTGCCAAACTGTGACCATAAGCCTACTTATTCCAGTTTCACAGATGTACACTGATGCTGCTCCATTGCCTTTAGCACAACTAAATGAAGGGTGCAGATACACAGCTTACAGTGATGCTACTGCTTCAGAGCACAACATGCAGCAAGCTGTCAGACTTAGCAAGTTTGGAAATCGGGGCCCATTTTAGAAACAAAAAATATCATCTCAGTAGTGCGTGAGCACACCCTGAACTGAGTGTTCAGTGCACAACATTCAGTAATTACTTTTCTCAC
This sequence comes from Aegithalos caudatus, assembly GCA_013389925.1. Lineage (NCBI taxonomy): Eukaryota > Metazoa > Chordata > Aves > Passeriformes > Aegithalidae > Aegithalos > Aegithalos caudatus. The sequence goes on from WEIU01003737.1 coordinate 20,193, forward strand.
TATGACTGCCATCGTTGAGAGTATAGAGCAGCCATGAGGTTATGTCTGTGGGGTTGTGAGTTCATGATCTGAGCAGCCAAATCATGTTAACAACTGCACCTGTCAGAGCAGCCTGGTATGCTCCCAATCAATGGAGTCAGCAGCACAGCAACACCCTGCATGTTGTGCTGTCATCGTGATTTGAGAGAAAATGGCAAGAGACAGAGAAAATAAGAATAAGCTTGCAATTCAGTAGGTGTTTTGAATTCATGGATTTAGTTAGAGTTCTCAAATGAAATGAAAGAAAACAAAACATGGTAAGTTCAACAATGTAGCAACTGTAGTAACGACTATCATTTGAAACATCTGAAATAACTATTTCTCCTATTGAATCATTAAAAAAGAAAAACCAAACAAAAGAACCCCAAAAAACAGAAGACATCTGAAAGCTTTGAAATAGAACCTCCCTCTCCAAGTACTCTTGAGTGTTCCAGAAATAGATTTATGTTGATATAGCTCTTGCTGGTTTTAATCAGATTCTTACAGTTTCTTGTATTAGCACTACATATATGTATTAGTTTCTCTATGCACTTTCCTTGCGACATACAGAAGGAGGTTGTGATTATCAGTAGCCCAGAAAAAAAAAACCAAAAAACAAAAAAACCCAAAAAGCCACAACAAAACCACAAAACAAAAACAATGAAACACTTTACTCAGAAATCACAAATCTCAAAGCCAAAACTCGCTTGTAATGGCGCAGTCTTTCCAGTATTGGATTTTTAACACTAGATGGTACTCTCTGAAGATATAAACTGCAGTACCACGACTTGGGCGGTTGTTTCAAAGTAATCAGGATGTATTTGTTTCTTCTAATATCCACAATGAAATCATTGTCTAAGGCTCAGTTTATTTTCTTAGAATAAGAGAGCATTTGGAAGAAAGAAGGAAGATGTCATTTTGTAATGTTTTGTTAGTTTAAGACATATTAATGTCTTATTAAGAAGCATACTTAACTAATAGATTTCATCATTTGAGCACTCAGAGGTCATAAAGGTAATTTACTGTGTGTGTTTCTAATCTCTGTTTAGTCACCTGTGCTTGACTGGAACTGTTGAATGTTAGCTTCTGGGTCTTCAGCATTAGTGTACTTCATCAGCATTAGTGTACTTCATCAGAATTTCCAGTGAAGCAAATGGGAAATTAATTCTGAAGGTTTATGGTCAAAAATATGCTCAGACTTCCATGATATTTCTCTTGTAGTTACTTTACCATACTTTGTTTTGCTGCTTTTATATAATTTGAGATTCAGCACTGAACACTGTGCTTAAATTTTGAAATTCTTCAAACACAAAAGGAAAGCTTGAGTTTCCCAGTGGTGTTAGTATAATTACAAAAAAAAAAGTGTTTACAACTAGTACATTTACAGTTCTATGGGATTGCTACTTCAATTGCAATTAAGGACTGCTCATGAGTAAATGACTGAATATTATTAGATGAAAGAAGCTAAATTACTTTTTGTGTTGTGTTAGGAAAGGAAAGAGGGTGAAAGTTAAAGTAGGCAAAGTTGAAAGCATCTTAGAGGATTTATTTAACAAGGAGATCACTGACAGAATATTAAGTACCCACTGAAACTTTGATAATTGTACCTATAGTTTACATTTTCTGAATTGAAAAGAAAATATGACAGTCATTATGACAAAATAAAACAATAACATTTTTTTTTCCTTGGATTCAACTAGTTTTCTGGACATGTAAAATAGAAATTGAAATGGAATAATTCGCCTTTGAAGCCAAAGTATAGGGAAAAAATTATTATCCTAAGTCCACAGCATCAGGAATTCCACAAAACCCTTTTCTGTATCATATATATGTTTTGTTTCGTACTTTGAACCATAATATGATGCTGAAGAACACACAGCATTTATCAGCTTTGTTGTTGACAGTTGTAATAGAGCCATCAAGGAGTTTGCTCATTTAGTACCCCTTCACTCCAGGTCTTTCCTTACATTATATGATTAAATTGTACACTTTTTTCCCCCACTCCCAAGTTCATGTTTTTCTCTCTACATATAGATGTCTATGGGAAATTCCTATTCGGGAATCTCCCTAAATAGGGAGATTTTTCACACAAAGTCCAGTGCCAAGGTTGAAAATGATGAGCAAAGTTTGCAGCCTTTTCTTCAAGGTTATTTATTTCATCTTATCTTGAATTTCAAGTGCTGCTTAGCACCAGGCTTAGTGCATTGGAAGACAGGAATGGCGAATGCCACGCGGTAGAGAATCCAAGGTCTTTTAAGGACATTTGAGCCAATTAACTCTTAAAACATATTATATTTACAATTCCATGCCAATAACTATGACCCATCCTAAACACTTATTTTTTACATCAAATCTATCCTACCAATCCTCTTCTGCTACCATTGCAGCAGAAGATGAAGGAGAAGAAGAAGGAGAACAACATGGGTCATCACCCAGAATCCTCCATCTTGCCTTCATCTACCTTCATTCTAAAAACTGCAAAGTTTCACCCTGTGACAAACTAAACTACTATTTATTTCAAACCTTTGTTATTAATTCATCACTAAGTGTTGGGAGATTTTCCCATGGGTTAAAATGCAAGACAGTGCTTTCCTGGGGTCTCAGCTGGGGTCTTGGACCCCCCTGGTCAGCTCGGAGAGTTTGCCATGTGCCCTGGACTCCAACAGTTGTCTATGTTTTTCAGCCTGAAATTTATAAATCTATTTACTTGGAGTATTTTTCTGAGATATAAGGATATTAGAAATACATCAGGGTAAAGGCACAGGCCAGTGTACCCATTGTCTTTCAAAAAATCCATCACTGAACCTCCCAATAGTACAATAATTGCACGATGCTGCTAGGAAATGCTGTATACAACAGCAAGCATTTTTCATGTATTTGATTGATTCAAGTTGAATTCCTTGGCATGTGTGAAAACCCAGTCATTACCTGTAAAAGGCTCTTTGCTTTGTTTTTAAATTAATAATCATAATATTATGAGCAATGGGTAATATCTGGCTCTCCTAGCTGCATTGGTGAGTTGCCATATTATTAAAATGTGGAAATGTAGGAGAAGGAAGGGGACTTGTAGAAAAAAATTCCAAAGTGAAAAGCTGATTTATGCTGAAAAAAATGTCTTAGCTGTTCCATAACTGGAGTTCACAGTGTACAATATTACCCCATTCAAATGCTAGTAAGTCACTGAAAGGAGAGCTTCAAATTTTCTCCTCCTTTTCTCCTGGTAGTACATGTAAAGCATTTAGTTTATATTGCTATCTGTATCCTAAAGGAAGCACTTCAGAGCTGTAAGCACATGTGAGCATGTACATTTTAGCAGTTTAGTAATTAAGCTGGCATTATAATGCATGTCAACAATAACAGCAGGCTTCAATGAAGAGCCTTATTAGAACAGATATTGAAAGAACACCAGGGTGGTCGTCACAGATTAGCAGTACTGGCATTTGCAAATGGACATTGTGAACTCAGGTAAGAAAACCTAATTTATTAGTTAGAGTAATGATAATGCAGCTAGCTCCCCATGGTAGCTAATTAGAGGTGCCAGATAATGTTGATTCATTTAAGGATCTGTTGCTGTTTTCTATTACAGTTCTAGAATATACAGCTGTACTGCACAAAAAACAATTTAAAGAGGAAATGGGTTTCAAAATAAATCTGTATAAATCCAAAGCAGGATTTAACAAAAATAGTTTAAACAACAGTAATATATTAATAAATTAACATAAGTGTTCGTTCCTAAGAGAACTGTGAATCTCTAAAACTCACTCTAACTGGAACAAAAACTAGCTGCAGATTCTTGACACACAAAAAATAGGCTCATGTACAAGTGATGAAAAGTGGGCTCTTCCCTCTAGGCTTGTTCTCAGAATAATGGCTTTAAGTGGCTCAAACTCTTTCAATTGTAGAATGACAGAATGGTTAAGTTTGGAAGGGACCACCCAAGGTCATCTCTTCCAGCTTGAGTAGGGGCCCCAAAAACACCTTTCATCAGGATTGTGTCCAAACTATTTTTGAGTATCTCTAGAGGAGGAGACTACAACCCCTCTGGTTGACCTGTTCAATGAAGTATTAATAATTCCCTCTACAACCTTAAGTAGATGATTTTACTTTTTAGTCCATCTGAAGTTTAGACCTGTCAGGATGTCCTGATGTTCCTTCATATTATCAGCTTATGCTCTACTATATTTACCAAAGCTTTACCTCCCAGAGAGCCTACCCTATCTGGGCATCTTCGTGAGGAAAAAGTTCTCCTTCATCTTTCCATCTGGGCCTGAGTGCAGCAGCTGAGAGAGACCTGGCAGCTCTTTCCTGTGCAGTCACACTCTGATGGTAAAATCCTATTCTTAGTCCTGTTTTTTACAGAGTTTGCAGCAAGGAGCAAAAGCACATAAACATTTGAAGATGCCATATGAAAGAAAAGGCAGTAATTCCATTGACACTTCTGACTTAGCATGCTGAATACTTTGACTGTATACTCTATAATTTGTGATGTTGAAGTTTTATACATCATATCATCCTTGGGCCTCTTGGCATACATACCTTAATAGTTCTGCTTGATTTTGGTGTCAAAAAAAAAAGAGTTTTCAGTGTTTCTAAGAGTGGTTTGTTTAAATGAAGTTGTATCAAGCCATGCCTCTGCTGATAGTTTACAAAAAACATACTATAGCGGATTAAGTTATCAGACCATAGCCTGAAAATAGGTAAAAAATTCTAAGAAAAGATAACATATGAATTAAAGAGCAAATGAAATAGATATCCTATAGAAGAGTGAACACCAAGGTCCCTCAGCACAAGAGAATATTATTGTGGTCCACAGAAGCTCTTACTGTCGACTTTGACAATCATGTGCATATTGAAGGGCACCAAAGCTGCTTCAGAAGAGTCTATTTGATCAACAATTTGTGTTCCTGTAGATTTGCATAATAAGACAGAAAAGTTTCTCAGAAAACACTAAAATCTGTCAGGTCAACCACCATTATATTATGCTACATGGGATTTATTTAACTTTAATCTTTCCTGAAGTCCTTTCTAAAAGTGTGTGGATGGGTTTATTCAGTAATTTATTCTGATTTTTTCTTAGACCAGTTAATGAAAGAAAGGGGATAAGGTGTTAAAGATTCACAAAACATGAAATTCCTTCCCTTTTCCATTATAACTGAAACTGTACCTTTGTCAGGATATGTGCTGAGCTGAGGACACAACTTCATACACAAACCCCGCTTGCATCCCAATACCACTGACACCTCTCCAAGAAGAAGGCTCAGTATCTAGTGGTCTTGAGTTCACACTGTATTGTTAAAATAATCCAGCTGAAAATTAGTCACTAGTTATGTATAAAGATATTCTTATTAAATAAGCTGAGAAACGGAAAATTAGAAATTTGTGAGGCTTGACCAAATACCTAAGTCCTGGAAAAATTGATTTGATTCCAATTTGAACAAGAACTGAAATGCTATTCAGGCTCTCCAGAGACTACTAAATGTCTCCTAGTGTATTCAACATTATTTCCTCCTCTGAAAATCTTAGATAGAGAAGACACACCTGAAGCATCTCCCACATATGCTATGCCAGAGAGACATTTCTGAAGTGCATGGAAGAACTGCGTAGGAAACAATTGGGGCTTGGAAATGCTCCTTGCCAGCAAAACATATGTTCTGAGCACGCCAGAAGGATCTAGCAGAAAACATTAAGAAGCACTAAAATATGACTTATAAAAACAAAAGTCTTACCAAAGTAGTGAAGTAAGAAGTTAGACCAGTTTCCAAACAATATTGTCCTTTGAAAAATATCAGTCAGCTGGAACATCTTCAAAAAACGGACATGACCATTTGTAAATCTAGGAAGCAAGGCATTGTAACAGTCACTCAGATTCTCTTTATTCAGCCACATAGTTAACAAGACAAATATGTTTAGATTTATGCTTTAGATGCTTTCTGGTGACATAACCAGTGGTAGGTGTCTATTTGGGCATATATTACATTGTTAATGCAGTCACTGAAAGCAGAGGGAAAATCAGCTATGATAATCTATGCAAATTAAATAAAAGGTATTTAAAATCAATAAATGAGGCAGTGGGATACCTGCTGTGTCTTACAGGACATCTAGGAGTTAAGGATGTTAAGGTGAGAAAGAGTTGCAATAAAGGTTAAACGATGGATGAAAGAGGAAACATTGGTGCCAGGTGGAATAGAAAAAAGAAAAATCCACCTTTTTCATTCATGATGTGTCATAGTGTGCAGGACAACACTGTTAACTAGTTCACACTGAAAAAAGAAAGCCATGAGATCATAGACTAGAGAGAACAATTCAATGTTGTCTGGAGACTACAATACATATCCTATTAAAAATAAATAAATAAATTAATCTTTCATCCCTGTGATCCTAGATCATTCAGAGCTCTGCCAGTTAAGCCTTTTTTACAAACTGTTGACTCTACTGGAAATCCAAGGATCATCCCAAATTGCTTTAGGCAATTTCAGCCTTAGGTTAGAACAGCCAGTTCTGAAACAGTAAGGTGTGGAACAAAAAAAACCTCTGTTACCCCAGAGGCCCAGCCTCAGTGCTGCTTGGACTTCTGCTTTTCTGAATGTGTGCACCAGGTTTGGAAATGAATATTAGATTTACCTGCTAAAATTAGCCCAAATTCACTTCTTAAGATAAAGATGCAAAATACCCCACATGGGCTGCAAAATGGATGAGGCAGAAATTCATTGCTGAGAGAAAAACACAACCCTGATCAAGTCCATGGGTAGCAAAAATATCTTGAATTTTATCAAATCACCTATAGACTGATACCCAGTTATTAAAGTCAATGAAACCTTCTTGCATTTTCCCAGCTAGGGGAATGAGGAGGAGAAAAGAAGTCATGAAAGAGGAGAGCTACACAGTTGAGGAGTGGCTCAAGTCACTTGGTGTGTTTGGCCTGGAGAAGACTAAGGGGAAACCTCGCTGTTGTGCACAGCTTCTTCACAAGAGTAGGCAACGGGGCAGGCACTGATCTCTTCTCTGTGGTGACAGTGACAGGACCCAAGGGAATGGTGTGGTCTTGTGTTAGGGGAGGTGTGGGGTGAATATCAGGAAAAGATTCTTCACCCAGAGGGCAGTGGGGCTCAGGAACAGACTCCTCAGGAAATGGTCACAGCACCAGCCTGACAGAGTTCAAGAAGTGTTTGGACAATGCTGTGGGGCACGTGGTGGGATTCTTGGGGTGTCCTTTGCAGGGCCAGGTACTGGACTAAATGAACCTTATGGTTCCCTTCCAACTCAGGATATTCTATTATTCTATGATTCCATGTTTCTTACACTTTCACACCTCTAGTTTCTCTCCTCCATAAGGCTAACTATAGGAAAGTGGCAGGGAAGACAAAAATGCAAGAGACATGAGATTTGAAAAGGAAATACTGCAGTGGAAGGAAAGCAGAGTTGACTTTTATTTTATGCAGCCGCTGAGTTATTCAAGGACATGGCCCTCTGGCTGCCCTGTCATCAGATACCTTTGAAAGATCCCCAGTGTGAAAGACAGAGTGGGACAAGAATGACCCAGTTCAATTCCCATTTTATTGTTTTTCATTGTAATCTGATTATCTGGTGCTACCATGTGTCAAAGTGACATTGTTTGACAACCGCATCAAATTCACATGAGCACAGGAGTGTGTTAGGAAAAATATGTACTTCATCCAGTCCTTTCAACCTGCCTTTGGAATGGCATACACTTTTTTCGGTTTCTAATCTCTTTCCCTTACAGTACAAATAGTAATATCGTGAACTACTCTAATTAAAATCACATTGTGGAAGGTATGACTTGTCAAGTAACAAGGTGACTGGTGCAGCCATGGCCTGGAATCAAGAACACAAAGGGATATGATGACTGAAAAACATTAGCCTTAATTTTTATGTTTAACAGCTTGATTTCCAATGAGTGTGGAATCTACCAGAAGAGCATGAATATGGATTGTTTATTGATTAAAGACAGTTTAGAATCAAGTGATTATGTCCTAGCAAGACCATTCAATTCTGGCCATATTTTTATGACTGCACAATAGTTTATAAAATGTTTTTACAAATCAGGAGTTCATTTAAGTTTTTTGTAATTATCAGATCCCAATTTTCCTTCAGTGCAGTACAGAGAACTCACAAAACAGAAATTTTAAGTTAAAGGTGCTATTTTAACAGAACAGTCAGAATCTGCTGCAGGCACAGGCCCAGAAATCCAATACAGAGCATAAATTATTTACCTACAACTGCATAATCAGGGTCATGCTGAAAGAGGCACCTAACAAACAGCAAGGTGCTGTGGGAGGTGCTGTCAACATTTCTGTTAATAGACTGACTCTCAATTTTTGTCCCAGCATGTGTGTTGGCTATTGTGCTGCTGGAGATGATGTCTTTCAGATGAGACAGAAAATTAGCTTCTGACTACATGTGGTCACTAATGATCCCATGCCAGCCTCTGTAAGAGCAGGAGATAACCCAGGTGTCCGTAGGTTCAGATAATTGCATTTTGCTGATCTAAATTTCACCTGTGGTTTTAATCAGATATGATATTCTTAACTTGCTGCTCTAACCTGTTATGTAGGTTCACTGTTTATGGATAAGGTACAGCCACTTCAGGGAGACAGGAGTTTTATGTTTGAGATAAAAATTTTCACAGAACTGTCCCATTGTTATTGCTATAAGGACACATTCATTGAGATCTTGAAGAACAACATGGGAAAGCCATTGTACCACCAGAGCAAAATGAAGAGGGAAAATTCCAGTAAATTGTAATTTACTTCTTTTCCAACAAGTTATTTAAATAAATATATCATAAATTAAAAACACTTGAAAAGAGGATGTGTGCTAGTGAGGAGAAGAGTTAACCATGCTCCTAAGCCTGCAAATTTTAATCTAACCTATATTTCCAACTTAAATTCTTTGAAGCCTGGGTAGACAATGTGGTAACACCATGGGGAAAAGAAAAAAAAAGCTAATAAAATAATAGATCAGATTCTTGCCTAGATTGCAATCACATGAAAGAATCCCAAATCTTTCTTTGTCCAGCCCTAAAAGTGACCAGAAAGGCTGAGTCATGAAAATTTTATGAAACATTCATAAGGATGTGGGATCAGTACAGTGGCATTTGCTTCAAATTTGTGCTGAGAGATGAGTTTTCTCTATTCCATCCCTGGAAATGTTCCAGGTTGGATGTGCCTTGGTCTAGTGGAAGATGTCCCAGGCCATGGCATGGGGGCTGGAACTAAATGATCTTTAAGGTCCATTCCAATCCAAACCATTCTGTGGTTCTTTGATTCTATGACCTGTGCCCATGTGTGCAGCTCCTTAGTTGTCTCTTATATTGGTGTTTTTAATTTGGAAAATCAGATAGTAATAAGTATTCCAAAAAATACTGCCCAAACCTCTAAACTCTGTGAGATACACAAAAAATTCTAGAATCCAAAGCTAAAAGGAGACCAAAAGACATCAGCAGTAAAATAGACTAAACAATTGTTTGTAATGTGACAGTTCAGAAAACATGACTGAAAGCTGAGTACACAGAAGTGTCATGTCCTTGATCAAGTTTCTCTGGGCACTACTTTTTATCTGAAATATTGTGTATAGACTGTTCCTGTCAATAATCAGTGAGGGAATCAAACAACAACAAAGAATCCTCAGTGAAGCTGGCAGCTGTTCATGGAAGGCGCTGGAAAGGATTCATGATTAAGTGGCTGAAATGACTGAATAATGAGGAGTAATTAGAAGGCTAATTTATGACTAAACACTTAATTTTGATGATGGAGGTCAATGGGAGTTTAATCATTAACTGCAAAGGAAGATTTATCAGTCCTCAGTAGAAAGTTATTTACCATTATTTTTGCCATCATCTTACCAGAAATTATTTTGACATTTATGAATTATACACAAAAACCCGCACTTTTATATGAGGGCTGTAGCTGGAAGAAAAAAGGCAAAAACTTTGTTCAGAAGCAAATCTTCCCAATGGTATTTCCTAAAAAAAAAAGAAAAAAAGTTATGCAAATCCAGGTGGTCAACATCTGGGTCAACTGTAGCAGCCAGGACTTCTACAAAGAAGTAACTTAGGTGAAACCTCCAGTGGCTAGATGATCAAACAGGATTGAACTTCCTCCATGATTATTTTTTATGACTTTAAGTCATCAGTATCAAAGTGGATTGTTCCATGAAGACAACACAGTATTATTGTCAGCTCTATGTTCTTTAAAGCAGCTGGAGTATTTTGAAAATAACCATGACTCTTTCATTAGTGTGACAATGTCTCTTTCATATTCCATAATTGATGATAATTTCAGCAAGGTGATTTTTCTTAAAACAATATTTTTGCATTCTTACCAAAAGAACAAATTGTTTTGGCTTACCTCTACTGGCAAAAAGCAAATCCTGCCCGACTTTAGATTCCTATGATACAGCTGCTCCATTAGAATCAGTAACCTTGGGTGTCTTTATGATCAGTGAAGAGTAGAAAAATACAGATCATGATTCATATAATGAACTACAGTGTGTTTTTTTTTCCTAAAATGAGAAGAATAAAGCACCGGAATTTTTTAGTCTTCTGTACTGATTATTGATTCCCAATAACCGTATCACATATATACGAGTTTAAGTGAACCCCACCCTTATTCAAACGTGAAAATATTAGCTGATATGACTAAAGCCATGGCTTTTTCTTCCTTGAAGAAAAGAGAGAAGGCTCTAAAGGAATTAAACTGGAAAAGTTCCTGAGCAACCCTAAATGGACTTGCTTTGGGCCTGAATTTGAAGTACATGACCACTAGGAATTAGGCCACCTCTTGTGGTTCTGTCAAATAAATCACACCAACTCTAAGCAAAAGTCCTGAGAGCAGACTAAACATGGTGGCACATCAGTACTTTCATAATTTGTCAACAAAAATGCGAAGGCCATATTTGAATGTTTCTTTTGTCATTACTTCCTCTAGTTTCATCAAAGTAAAACATGAAAGGGACCCTGTTCATCTGTTTTAGGCACATGTCTATTTTCTCTGAGAGATAAAGTTCAGCCTTTTTGTTTTCATGCAAAACTTCATGCTCTCTTTATTAGCTATTGAATGTATTTTCTCATTAAAAATGCTCAAGATCCTTATTTTTCACATGTTCCAAGCTGAGAAGCATTTAGGAGACATTTTTAAACCACATCTTTGGTTTGGTAAACAGCTAAGCTATTATTAAGCTAAGCCTATTATTAAGTTTGTTGACAAAATTAGAAAAGGATAATTAGTCAGGAGGAGAAAAATAAGCTTCAAATTTCAACAAGAGCAAAAGGTGCTTTTTATTTTCAAAGAAATAAATCCAAATTCCTATTAGAAACACTGTTTAACAACTGTACCATAACAGACCCTGAACTCTCTCTAGTGGTTCTTAGAGTTTGCCTATTTAAATGCACAATAAATCATACATTAATGAAAAGCAGGCATTTAGTTCTGGGAAAGAAAGTAAACAGATTAAATGAGTGTTTTTCTTTTTTATAAAGAGGAGAAATCACCTGGGCAACATTTTGAAGTTATTAATTTTATCTTCACAATTACTTAGTTCACATTCTTTCTAGCACATATTTTAGCACTTAAATTTTGTTTTACACAATAGAAACTGCCTTCAACCTCTATTAAAGCAGGATATACAGCTTTCAGACAGAGATCAGTGCCCCATTACACTAAGTATTGTCCACAACAATAAGACCATCATAATCTCCAAGATTAAAAGCTAGAAAATTTCCTTTCTGATATCCATAAGGATTTTCTGAGTGAATATATTTGCATGACAAAAGACTCCAAGACCATTGCAGACAAAGTAGCTACAGCTTTGTGAGTTTTATAACCTATGTGTTTAGCAAATAGACCTCACATCTCTGGCTGTTGATTATTACTTTCATTATTATGCAGAAAAGTAGGCCTTTCTTTTGGCTAAGCACTTATGCTTATTTTACTTTTCAAGATGTGTGTAAGCTAATGGTATGTTAATCAGGGTAATGATTTCAAAAAGACACTTTAGTAATCCTCTTAATTAAAAAAAAGCTCATATTAATTAAGAGGAAGCACATTATTATCATTAGACTTAGAAGGCATATTTACTGCAGTCCCTCCTCTAATTCAAATTATTAAGAAATCTGTCATTTAATAAGCCCAACATCAAAGTTTTAATGATGAATGCTAGCATTTTTTTAAAGTAAACCAGACCTTTTTTCTTTTCAGCTGAATGGAATATATCAGTCATAAGGAAATGTAAATGTGTATTGAAGTCTAATTCAAATCAATTATAATATCCACAAGATAATACTGCTCCAAAAATGTTTATCTTGTAGTTCATGGAGGCTTTTTGTTTTTGCTTGAGAAAAAGTGATGATCATCATTAAGAATCTTTTGATGTCCTTCTTTGGAATATATCAGAGATAGAACTGCTCAAAGGACCTTGAACTCACAAGTGAATGGATGAAACACGTAGGAATCTTCCCATTACATTGGGTAGTGGTGATCTACATTTCAAGGTAAACACCTGTTTACTTGTACCCCTGGATGACAAAGCTAAAATTTTGGTCTTCTCCCATGCTCTAAAACTGAAAGCAGGTAGTGTCTCCAGGGAGGTATATATTTACCAGTCTGTCTCCTTGGCTATTTAAAAGTCTGTATTGGGCATGCCCTGTGTAATGTTCACAACAGAGATGTTTGGTTTGTGTTCTCTGGGCATTAACACAGCAGGTGTTTATTCAGCTTTTGTGGTTTTTGCAAACCACCTGGCATCATGTTGCAACTTCCAGATTGAACCCTGGTAAACCACAAGCAGAAGCTTTCTCATG
>WEIU01003738.1:2979-32414 GCA_013389925.1 Aegithalos caudatus
AAAAGTAGAAACCTAAAATATTTATCACATATTTGTGCATTCAGTGTTCCTCTCCAGCTCACACTCAAGCACGTAGTGCCCAGCTCATTTTGCACTGTATTTATACGGACAACTCATGGAAAAACCACCATAATGATGAAGTACACTTGTAGAGTCTGTATTCCATAAAATTTCCAGACATCCACATCTCCACAGAAATCAACTGCATTGACACGACAGACCTAAACAGGTGTATTTAGATTCTCACCTTCTCTTCTCTACTGCTTCCATACCATGCCTTACCCTGGCAAGACAAGTATTTCTCCCTGAAGCTTCTAGGCTTGTGAGCTGTTTCATGCAGAGATATCACACTTACAAAACACTGCTTTTAAAATAGTCGTGTGACTGCTTACAGAAATTGATACAAACCTAGTTTCCTTACCAGTCTTACATCAAGTGGTTGGTGCACTGTAGGAAAGTCAAATAACTTAGGGGCACTGAATTCCCTAGCACATGTATTTCATATTGGTAAAAAAATTAATCCCAAGGCTAAGGAATTTAAGACAGAGTAATACCATTAAAAGTTGCCCGCACCTGTAGTTAGTGTCATTTTCTGGATTTGTTCTGAATTTGGATACAGTTGAATTCCCAGTGCTGATTTTGTGTACAGCTATAGATTCACCGAGTTTTTAATTGCTGTTTTACTTAAAACAGCAGCACCTATGTAATTTGCTAGTCTAAGCTATTTGCCTTGGATAGATTCTTCAATATCTCTAGGAGAAATTTTCACTTGAACATCATCCTTCACTTACACATGACCCTAACCCTAACACACTCCCGTCTATTTTGATTAATCAATTTATATACAATGGTCTGATTTCACCCGTTCACCAGTTGTACCTCGTCTCTCTTTGAGTGGGATAAACAACAGAACAGTGCAGACAAATGTTTATGTAGAGATTGAGTTTGGCTGGAATTCCTGACTCTTAGAGAGAAAAATTCTTGTACATTATGTACTAGTGGAACAGAGAACACAAATACTCTATTTTGTTGAAAGAAAGCCAGTTCTGAATAAGCGTGAACAGTAAAAATATGAAAGATCACCTCACTTAAGTTTAAAAATTAATACCATCTGCAAAATTGTTCACAAGCTGGAATAGAAAACCACAAGTGACAAAAAAATCTCAAAAGAGTATTCAATATTTAAACATGACTGTTTATGGTAAAAAGAATTAGAAAATGGCAGAGAAGTTTTTTAACATTTAAAAAAGAACTGAAATATGTAAAACACTGAAAGAGTTTCTGTGGATTTCTAGTTAAATGGAGCATTTGGTGATTAATATATATAAAGAAGTGTCAAGATACAAGGCATGAGGCAATTTTACTTTAGTAAATTTTTTTTACAAGTTTACTGTTGGGAAAAACATAGATAATCCTTTAAAATGTAGCACTTAATAAGAACCATAGGCAAATTTTGAGACAATTCTCTACAGTGGATCATTACTTCTTGCCCAGGACAAAATCAGCCAACAGGTAATTATAAAGTTAATCCTACTAAAGAGATTTTGTTGTTCTTTGTTACCCAGTAAGAGCCCCTAGAAAGAGTTTTAAAGAGCACAGATTGAGAAGTCAAGCCCTCTTCGTAATCAAGGAGGTATCTAGGGGCATTAAGCCAAAATCACTTTGATCTGTTGAATATCTGACGACTCATGGAGCTGCCCTCATGCATCTGTTTTTCCATGCACTCAAAATTTCTGAGGAAGAGAATTCTGAACAAGTTGTAGACACTAAAAGCAAAAGGTCTCCATGTCCAAAGTGTTTAGCTATAGAAAAGCTACACTATTGACCATGAGGATGTGTTCTGCTAGTTCATGACTGTCTTTCTGCTGCCAATAATTTTGTTCTTTCTGCTTTAATTCTTTCATTGGCTGGCAATTATGTCATTTTTACAACTGAAAGGATTGTGCTAGATTTCTCTTTTGAATTATTTTGGCATATATAGTCTTGTGTGGAAAAGAGGTTTATTCTCTATTGGTATCGGGAGGGATTATGGGAAGTAAAATTTCTAAAGATTTTTTCATCTTTCTTTTGAAAAGAAGTTTTTGAAACTTAGTTTTGCATTGTTTTTTTTTACTGCTTTCTGTCCTAGCATTGTACTGAGCCATTAGCAGTATACTAGGAAGAGCTGTTGTAGCAATTTAGCCTGCTTAATATACAAAGTTAATGAAATTTGTAAATGTTAAATATATTGGATTTTATACTCTTCTACTGAACTTGTCATCTCTGTTGATGCCGTTCTCTCCAGATCAAAACGTGGGGTTGACCATCATATCCCTCTTTGGTTATATTCTTCAAGAAAAGGAACTCTCCTTAACTTCATGTTGTCTTCAATATATATATATATTTATTACATATGTATGTATATACACACACACATATATATGTATATATATCTTAGATTAGACATTTTTGACTGTCAGTAAAGTACGCAAGGGCAAAAATTCCTCAGACATGTTGATGGGCTCCCTTGACCAGATACTTTCTTTTGCATGTTGTAGTTGTCTTTGAATCTCTGCAGTGCACAGTCTCACAAGCCTCTGCATCTTATTGCTGTGTTGTTGATTTTTTTGGGTTTTTATGAGCTGATCTTCAATCTCCTTATGCATTATACATCCCAAAATGGCAGCACTGGTATGACAGGAGCCACAACAAGCAGCACCTTAGGTGGGTGGTTGTTTAGCTCATATTTAGAATGACACCTTCTCTATTAGTGTTCTTTTGATTAAATGCTCACCTTGAAAATAGTGTAGTTTTTATTTGGAATTAACTTAAACAGATCTTCAGAGTTCAATTCTTCAGTAAAAAACAATTTGCTGACTTTCACTGATGTACTTCAGTTCATTCTGGGGAAAGTTTAGTCAAAAGTGTCCCTTTGTTTCACCAAGATCATCTGAATGTGGCTGTTGAAAAGCTTGTCAAGATCTGTGCTCTTGAGGTTGCTCATCTCTTTGGGGTTAATTTTGGAAATCTCCAAATCTGTCAGTCAACACTTTGTTACAATAACTTGAGGTGGAAGTGGGGAAGACAGTGCTTACATAGAAGTGATAATAATAATATCTGTAGTGATGGAAAAATAAATATGAACCAAGTGGATAAGCTAAGAGAACAGTCTGGAATTTCTTTCTGTTTCTTCAACTTTTCTTTTATGAGACTCCAGTGAGGTGTACACAATGCAATGGTTTAGCTAGGCGGTATAGAAGCCTGCTAAAAGCAGGATTAAGTGTTTGATGTTATTTCCATTTGGAAGAATTCAAGCCATAATTATTCAGTATTACAAAACCAGAAACCAACTGGTAGTGTCTGCTTTAGGCTCTGGACTGGAACACAGTCTTTCACTGGCTGGTACTTGTACTACACCCTCTCTGTCACACTAAACCAAAAATTTCATTTACGTCCTGTAAATGCTGCTCTTCTAAAAGCTGCAGAAAAGACAATGTGGTAACCCCAAAATGGATTAATTATTAGCAGCTGTTTCCTACAGAGAGCACAATAAACAATGCAGTGGAGAATTGCAATATACCATCTTTGACATTTGGCTTTTAGATCTGAAAATGAGACATGTAAAGACTCAAATAGGGTTTGGGTTTTTTTGTGTGTGTGATTGTACCTGTTGTTCAGAAGGAAAAAAAAATAAAAATGGACCATTCCCCATGCAATTCTGCCTATGAGTGCCTGGCACAGCTTACACTCAAGCTGATAGGAGCTATTTAAATCCATGCCTAAAAGCAGAATATGTCTTTTGCAACATTTATGTAACTGATTCATATATACAGGCTTTTAAATTTATGAAAATATTGATTGCTTAATCTTCTCTCTTTCTATCCAAAAACATTAGCATGAATATAGATTATGTCATCAAGCTGTCTTTGAAACTATAATTTTAGGGGACTTTTAGTATTTTAAAGTGGATTCTCCCTCTGCCATTTCTAAATCAGCATTTGGTCAAGTATAGGTTTGTGTTTCTTGAATATGACATGTCATGGAGATGTGTAATCCCAAAAAGCTAAAGTATCTATAAACTAATGAAATCTTGTAAATCTTATTTTTCCAGTTTTACATGCCCCATGCTTCTTTAGGCCAGAATTATAAAAACATCTTATGAATGATAGACAGTACTGTGATTGTTCATATATTTTATAAATGTAGTGCATCAAACTCACTCAAATGCTATTGACTTCACTGGAGTTACAGAAGGCTTTGGAAATGAATTTCCATTATAAAACCACACCTCCAAGTGCCACAGCCATTTTAAACATTCAAATTTTCCTAGTGGTTCTGAAAATGATAGCACTTGACAACTGCTTCAGTTTTTCTATTCTGGTCCTTTTATTTTTTTTAATTACTTAATTTATTTTTGCTTTCCTTTTATCAAAAAATTGGGAGGGTTAAGGGAGAGGTGATTATTCATAGTTTTGTGAGTATGGGGAAAGAGGAGTTTGGCAGCTCTCTTAGACCTCCCTGTCAGAGCACATATTGCAAAAGTAGTCTGAAATGCATCCAAAAAAGACAAACATAGGAACTAAAATTTTAACTCTTATTGGCAGTGACATTAGTAGACTCAACACAGACTCTGGGGTTTGGATATATTTTTCTTGTTTTTAACAACAGGGATAAAACAACTAATACAACCTCAATTCCTTCATCTTTTGTGGTATTTTGCTTTCATGGTGGAATATTTTGGTCTTGCCATCAGATCTCTCTGGTATAAACTTGTACTTATTTTAAAAGAGCAGAGTAAGTCCAAAACA
The DNA here is from genome assembly GCA_013389925.1 of Aegithalos caudatus. NCBI lineage: Eukaryota > Metazoa > Chordata > Aves > Passeriformes > Aegithalidae > Aegithalos > Aegithalos caudatus. Next base: position 7,767 of record WEIU01003738.1, read on the forward strand.
CTATATACACAAGCATTTATGTACATATTCCAGGGCACACTCTCTACATTCAATTATTAGGAACTTGAGAAACCTCTAGGTGTTTATACTGTACCACCTTCTGCAGGGTGCCTAAGTAAAGCAATATTTTTTTCTTCAAAATTATTATCTCAAGAGCCCTTTAAACTGTTTACTTTGATTGACCTTTAGGATGGAATTGGAATATTCTCTGCAGTGAATTTGTAAACAAGCTGGGAAAAAACAAGTAGTAAAATCTGTAAAAGCTATAATTAGGCTGCATATCACTGTGGTCTCTGGCTTCCTCCCTAATTCTGCCACATAATGGCTGAAAAGTCAAATCTGGCCCTCTAATTTCTTCCCCATACCTGATGGGCTGGTAATTGGCATGTTTTCCTTCTGGGCAGTGTGAGGTAGCAGCAAAGGCCAGGATAAGGAAGGGGCTGGGACACACCAATGAGTGGGCAAGAGTGGCCAAACAGCTGTAGTGGGTGGGATGGTGGCAGCAGTTAATGAAAGCAGAAAGAAAAGGAAGGACCAGGCTGCCAAGAAGGTTTCAGGACAGAAGGGATTTGCATAGACCAGTGGTTCCCGTCTTTTCTGTGGCTTACACGTACTTGAGGAATTTGGCATTGTTTGACTGAGCTCAGCTCCTCCTCTCTCCTCTAAGTGGAACTTCCTGCTGTGTCTGTGTCCCCAGCCCAACCTGTGGCTGCCGTTTGTATCCTCAAAGAGGCCAGGAGACACCGGACATGGCTGCACATTGAGACAGTGTAGTTCTGGCAAACTCTATTCCCTTGAGCTCTGCTGCTTGTCAATTCTGTGTTCTCGCCTCAGCAAGAACTACATATCTCATTGGGAGCTGCTAGGAGAGACCACACTTTGTGGTGTTATCTTTTCTATTAATAGATTGGTCTGAGTGGATGAAGATGCTGCTGTCTTCCTTTACTGAGCACACGCCCTGTTCAGAAGCCAAAATGATTTTTTTCATCTCAGACATCAGAATCACTAGTGGAGAATGCACTACTGCAAACACTAGCTGTCTTGCCATAGGCAGGTAATGACAAAAATGGAATATATCACAACAACCAATGGTGGGAAATTGAGAAACCTGTTCTTAAACTATGGATGTCAATGAGAACCAGAAGAGATAATGTAATCACTGCTGCTCCTAATAACAGAGACATTGGCAACAAAACTAGGATTAGCCTGCCTCTCCTTTTCAACAGCTGTTCTTCTCTGCAATTTCATTATATCAGCTTTTCTGTTTCTCTCTCAAAAAATGTAAATAGCTTCAGTGCATGAGCTGAAACCCTGGGTCTCACTATAATGGTACTTCCCTTAATTTATAAGCACTCAGAGGGCTTTAGTTACCACTAGATTAGGCAGGAGTATCTGCAGCTTCTTAGAGCTCGATTTGATTTATTTTTATGTGTCACATTTCCCCCTCTCTAGTCCACCTTTGTTGTCTTCATCCTAGATTCCACATTACTATTTAATATGGATGGTGTGTAGTGTACTATCACTGTTCACTCATTGCTTACTCCTTCAACATGCAGCAGTGTACACCTTGGAACTGGACACATTCTAGAGAAGCACATCTGCCTCTCATATCTTCTGCTCAAACTCTGTTGAAATACTAGAATTTGTCTCTTTTGATCTGACACAAGCAAGAACACTATTTCTTGCGAAACGTTGTACTTTTTGGTGTCTGGATTTTCACCCTGGCTGCAGTTCTCCCTTGTAATACACGATCCAGTCTCTATCAGTCAGTCCCATCTATTCAAATTAATCTAGGAAAAATTGTGGACAAATTCTCTTTGAAATATGACATTCAACCTTCTTTTATCGTCATTCAAAAAAAGCATGAGGACCTACTGACAGAAGGGGAGGGGAGGGAAAGAAAACTTGTTTGGCTCAGTTTTGCTCTTTCTCAGTCAAGCATTGAAAACTGTTGTTCAAAGTATGCTGAGAATTAGGGAACAGCAAATTTGTGCAATTGAAAACGGTTATGTAAATTGAAACGCCAAATTTCCTGTGCCAGATGCAATATGAATTCACTGTAGGGCAAGAACTATCATTAGAGCTCCCTAGGAAAGGAACTAGAAGAGCAAAGTAATGATTTTAGGGTAATATGCTGATGTTATTTGAAAGCTGGGATTGCCATGCAAACATTTGTGCAGTATTTTGTTTAATGCAGTCCCTTGTTAATGCATCTGGCATTCATTTTAACACTGCTAATCCTAATGGATTCATTTAGCACTTGTGGATGTCACAGACACTTCCTGTAGGTGTTGTGCTATGATGAAGTACTCGATACTGGACACTTGAGGTGTTAGCACAATTCCTTTGATTATGTGATTTTTTTTCATAACCTGTCACAATAAAATTCCTGCTGGTATGTGTTAGCAGAAGCAGCTGCATGCGGAGACCATTGTATCAGCAGTATTTGAATAATGTCATGGCCATAGGGATTCAAGCCTAATAGGTAAAACATCCCGTGATCCTGACATTGTAAGAGGAATTTGAAGGTGTTTCAGAAAAGCAATCTTGGTTCCATATAGAGATACAGCAAATGGGCAGGTTTTGTCAAGGTGGCAAATTTTATTAAAAAAACCTCTAAACAACCTGCAGTCAGTCAGCATTCACTTTATCCAGATGAAATTTTTCTGGCTTTTGTATGGAGAAAAAGGATATGAGTGGGGCAAGGGGGTTTGTTCAGCTGGATGCTTGTTCATTTTCTCTCCAGAAACTGGTCTGCTTATCCTATGCATCTGCAGTTTGTAGTGGCATTTATTCAAGAATTAACATTGTCTTGAAATATTTCCAAAAGCTTGACTTTGTAATAAAATCAAAAAGGCTTGCTAAGTGATTACCTCCAGGTTTCTTGGTGGGGTATTTTGAGTTTTTGTTTTGTGGTTTTTGTTGTTTTGGGTGGGATTTACAGTATGACTTAGGAATGTGTGATGGAACTAGATCAAAATGGACTGGAACTTTTGGTTATATGGTTTGAGTTATTACTAGACTTTGAAAAAATACTTTTATGGTAGAGTTGTAGCTTTTAATATGTGGCTTTGTCTCACATATCACTTCATGTGATCCATAGCATAGTACCTTCAAATTAATTCTATAAAAAATTCTGCTACTTCTTTTCTCCACTGCAATAAAATAAATGTAAAAAAAATGTTTCACAGCTCTGTCCTTGTCTAAGATGTCAGTATTGTAATATCCAACTCAATAAAACGTCTCACCAACACTAAATGTGAAAAGTAAGGCTTCACATCAATATTGGGATAACACAGACTGAGGTTACTTCAGATGAAGCTGGGTCTTAAAACATTTTATTCTGATTCAGCTGCATCCAATTTTTCAGAATTAGTGTTTGCATCCATCTCTTCCTGTCAGAAAAGTAAGGAAGTTACTTTTTAAATACTGCTCAAGTATAAAAGCCTATTGAATGCTCACAGCAAGACCAAGTTCTCTAAAAGGGTCAGAGAAGATGGAAGTCTGTTTTCACAGCTCTCTATCTTCCAACAGTTGCACTAGCTTGTGGAGAAGACAGGAACACTTTTCAGAAGGGTGGACATAAAGGAAAGTTATTCTGATATTGTATCCTTAACCAGGACTGGGGGAAAACCCAGTACCTCCAGTAGCAGGAAAAATCATTGCTACAACTGAGGTATTTTTGGTAGCTTAGTTTATCATATAGAAGGTGCTATAGCTTTGTGAGTAGCAAAACTCTTTGTCAGCAGCTATTGTGAGTCCAACAGCAGTGTCTGGGAGCACAGCTGCAAGGAGCAGCCTGCAGCTTCTCAAGGCACCCTGTGTGCCAAGCAGATCAAATCACCATGAAAGAGACTCATTCTCTTTAAATGTCCATGATATTGCTTATATAAAATAATCCTAAATGTGAATTCTACAGCTTTTGTCACTGTGACTGCTGAGAGCCGAACTAATTTATCATCCCTGCAGTCACTCATTTATCTGTTCAGAAAGGGGAGTTAAGTGGGCTCTTGCAGGATTGAAATGAGTAGTTTATGCTCTCTCTGGTTCATGTCAGTGTTCCGAGTTTGCTTTTCCAGAAGCTCATAGAAAGGTGGTTGCCTTGAAATTTAGGTCTCACTGTTTTACTTCCAAAATCATAAAATTCCAACTGCTTTCACTCATATCTTTTTTGCTAAACTCATGCTGTGAAAAATGATCTATAATAAGGCAGATACAGCAGCTGATGACCAAAGCAACTATATAATCCACAGCTAATTGATTCCTGTTGATATGAAATAATGGGTTTTCTGAATACGTTACGCCTTTCTTACAGAATTCTTCTTTGGGATAAAGGTTAAGTTTCACTCATCATTTTCTATCTGTCTTTACCTTCCCTTTCCAACTCCAGTCTTTCTTTTAGTCCATGTTGAAATAGCAGAAAGCAAATCTAATGTAAACAAATATCTATTGAGACATCTGTGGATTTGTATATTGTTTCATGACTGATTCCCACCACCTGCCTTTCCACAATTTCTTGATTGAAGGCTACAGTGTATATGCATGTTATTTCCCATGACTCCGTACGTTATTATAGCACGGAGATAGTGAGATGCTATTGCCTGCTAAAATTCACATTTTACCTCTATGCTACTTTTTACCCTCTTGGTCCCCTGGAAAACAGCTGAGGTTATAGAAAGAAATTTTGCCTATCTCACATGGCTTACATTGAGAGAGGAAACATTGGAATGTACTTATTTTCTTTTTTTCCTTTTATTTTTTTACTGAGCTACAACACAGGGCACCAATTAATGGCCTGTTGCCAATGTTAGCTCTGATTTAAAATATGTGAAGTAACTAAAGTAATTTCTTACCACTGAATTTTGTCAAAATGATTTGGAGAGAAGGGACTCGTATGTGCCTTTTACATTTTCCTTTCTGTTTCAACCCATCTATGAAAGAAATACCAAATAAAGGATCTTCCCCATCTTCATTTACTTGAGAAACCCTGCACAATACATGATTTCCATAGAGTAATTTCAACAACCCAATATGTATTGCTTTCTACATATAAAGCCTTGTGGACATTTTTGCCACCTTTAAGGCCTGCCATATCGTAAGAATGTTGGACCTAGGCTTGTACATTTTCCTTGCAGGGTTGTGTTTCAGTATTATGTCCCAATACATGCAGATAGAAGTAAAACTGATGCCGTCAATTAACCCTTTCCTTTATAAAGTACTGCTTCTTTATTGAGGCATATTGCTCTTTCTTGGAAAACACATTTCCAAAGAGCTAAATAAAAACATTTCATGTGTTATATATTAAAAATGGTTATTAGACAAATATGTTTCAGACACTCACAGTATCGTTCTTTTCATAGCACTTCTACTGCTAACAATAAGTTTCCGCTATTTGGGAAGTTAAAAATATATGACTTTTCTTGTAGTATGTATTCCACTTAATTCTTGGTATTATCAACTTTTCTTACTCAGACTCCCGAAAGATCTCTTTGGATGCTCAGTTCAAAGGTAAATGTCCTTGCTTCCACCAGAAAGTTACCTGAGTAGAATGGACCCAAGAATACTGTTAAGATAGATTGACTACATACTGTGTTCTGGACCTGCAGTGTGGATCAGACCTGATAGTTTTGTACTGCATAACTCTTTTTTGGGTATGTTTTTCTTTTTTAAGAAACCATTAAACACCAAGGCAAGTGATTGACAGTTATCCAGAGTTTGTCAGAAGAGAGATTCTCAAAGGAACTCTGGCTGCTTCAAAGGAAAAACATTTACAGCTTGCTGCAAAATGATTCATGGAGCTCCTTTAAATGAGCTGCTATGGAGCTCTTTAGGAAATATGATCTGTCCATGATCATCAAAAGCCGCAGGCAAAAGCTCAGGCAAAGGCTGGAGAACTCCTTTGTGTTCTAGCTTTGCCATGAAGGTCATACCACACACATCAGTTTTTTGACTGATGTACCATTGACTGATGTTCCCTTTTAAGTACTTCAAACAGAATATAGTATCTGTGTATCTATTTCATAAACTCAGGTGTCTGTTTAAGCTGTTAGAAGCTGTGGCATATACTACATAGCTGTTGTCTATAGACAACCTTTAAAAAGCTCTATTTAATCACAGGAAAAGCATTGATATTCTTCAGAAAACACTGTATTGCTATTGTTGCTTCATGTAATCAGGAGATGAGTCTTTGGCTTTATCTGTTAAATACAGCTGAAGTAGCTCCACTTCTTTAGGTAGAAAAGCCTGTTAGAATAATGATCTGAAGCTGAGAGCTGCAGCTTGTATATTCTAAACAAACTTAGAAAGATAGAAATCTTGTGTATTCCTCTTTTTGGATACTCAGATTTTCAGTTCTCCCAATTGTTATCATGCTCTAAAAAAAATATAATGATGTCAAATAGCATGAAATATGAAATATCCAAGTATTTTTTTTCCTTCCAAACAGCAAAATAATCTTGCTCTTACCTATTCTGGTGGCATTGGGCATTTCCTGGTTGTCCTCACTGGGATATAAATCGAAAACTTTTTGTGAAGTATAACTAATGGGTGTTACTTTCAGAAAGCTTTAAAATGCCTAGGATGTGAATTATATCCATAACATGTTGTAGACAGCATTATATAATGATATGTTCACCATGCCATCGATTAGACTCCTGAGAGACCAAGGCAGGATTGCACCCTTAGAGATGGTTAGTCATATAATTTTCATGTATTTGCCATCAATGTCATTCTGCATTTCTTCTTTGTAGAAAGAATACTCACTCGTCCCTGCACACGTGCATTTCCAGCTTCACCTTCACAAAACACACTTATTGCAAAGGTAGCCCCACAAACATGGATTAAGGAAGGATATTAACAACTGTAATTTAAAGCTGGCTGCTCTCTTTCATTATGGGTCAATTGGGAAATTAAAAGAATTGATTCATTGCAAACAGCTGTATTTGTGAAGGAAAAAAAAAAGAAAAACAAAAAGAAAAAAAATCCTACCTGTGCTGGTATATATATCCAGTGTATGCCAGTAAAAGCATAAATATGTGCTAGTCACCAGATCTTAATTAGCTTTATGTTCCTAGTTTGAGCATGCTAGCATTTACTGCAGCTAAAATTATTTTTCTTCTCAATTTTGAAATTAGGTATCAGCCCAATAAGTCATTACAGAATGTGGAAATAAATATTAATCTTATACATTTAATCAATAATATTTGTTGTTAATGTAGCTGGTAGTGATAAATTGTTGAAAGAACCAAAATTATTACATTTATCATTTTTCTGTCTTTAGTTCGGAAGATACAGATAATTAATATTTCACAAATCAAGTTTTTCTTTCCAGTCTTGCTAGCAATTTGAACAGATGTTAATTTAAAATGTAAAGGTAAGGCAGGAAAGAGAACATGACCCCAGCATGAGACACAGCATCATATGGAGGTTATTACAGTTGCACTGACACTGGGAGTAAGCAGATGTTTCAACCTCACTCTGAACCTGGTTGGGTATTTTTAATCAATTAGTTTAGAGGATTAAACAGAAATAGCCATGCTATTTAGACCTATATGGATTGTAAGTGACCTCTGAAGAGAAGAGAGCCAAAAACTTTGTTCAAAGAAGGTTAAACTACAGGTTGCTCGTGGACGTTTTTAGTGAAATTTTTTAAGAGTAATGAAATTAATTCAGAAAGAAAATGAAAGTATTTTTACGTACACAACTCTATTAGTTAACATTTGTTATTCCTTCTGAAGTTGTATGGTTTCTTTGATAATAAAGAGCAAATTATAAACATTAGCTCATTAGATTTTTTTTATATTTTTAATTGAAAAATTGAAAAATAAATATCTCAGCAAAACTCTGATATTTTGTATAAAATACCTTTCATTTTGCCATCTTAATCTAGATAGAACTGTATTTCCTGTTTTCCAGTTAGTTTTTATGCCATATTGAGAATTGCCCAATAAAACCTCTACCAAAAATGAAGAAAACTTGTATTTCAAATGCAGCAGTAAACGCTGTACTTTATATATCATAAAGAAGAAGCAGACAACTACACATGCTCTTTCTTTGCTTCCATTTGTAAAGAATGGTAAATTAAGTATAATGAAAGGTGAATACTTTGCAGTAGCAAGAATATGCTTTTTGAACACAGATTCATAATTCCTTTTGAGTAGTCCTATCCAGCACAGCCTATGCTTTGAAGTGTTGGTGGTCTTTAAGTATGGAAAATAAGATACACACAGGCAAATTATCCTGATTGATATTAATCACAGGAGCTGGATATAGTGAAAGGGAAACAAACTCTTGGAAGTGCTTTTATAAACTTGCCATTCTCAGCTGCTTGAAGGTGTGGGAGTGGTGGATTGGTGTCATACATTCTTGTTAAAGGAAACATGGAAAATAAAATGATCTCTGTCTTCTGTAACAAATAGTAAGCTAGCAGGTGTTTGCTAATGATAATCTCAGCATTGGAGACAGAATTAGGAGCCTGAAAAACATCCAAAACTAACTTCCAGGTCAGACCCCCTTACTGGTACTTGGGAAGTCTCAAATTGGAATTGCTTCTGATGATTCCCTGGGATGGGGGTGGAAAGCATCCTCTACACACTCTCTACTGAGTTCACTCATGTAAGTGAAGAGCAGATTTTGTTCTGCCTGGTTTCAAAACATTCAAGAGCTGTTTTAAATCCCTGTGTTTGGCCATGTGGTCTCTGCATAATGGTGTGTGTTGAACTTGTTGCTCTGCATTCGTGACACGTTCAGCTGCATCCTGCACTGTCAGAGCACAGGTCACTGGAGTCTGCCAATTAAAATACATCACTTGTGTTTACATGCTGTACTGAAACATTCCAGGATGAGACTCTGTTAATAAGTTCCTTCAGTCCTGAACTGTAAAGTGTAAGGAATTAGTATGCAGGGAAGCAGGTAGAGTACACTCCTGCATACTCAGGTATGCAAAGCTTTTTCGTAAGATACAGTGCTGTTGCAGTTCCCTGTCATAGCTTTCTTAAAGCACAGGGTCACCTACTGAACTATGAAGACAGACATTTTCTAAAATAGTTTCTCTAGAATTGCTACTTTTTTTGATTATTCTTGCTTCTTCCGCATATTGTGCAAACATGTCTTGAACACACAAGCTCTCACTCTAGAAAGTCTGCTAGTTTCTTCTGGTTTTGAGGACACTGTTCTCCTCCTTTGAGTTTCATGACCTGATATTCAAGGTTCAGGAATTTGCTGTTTTTCCTTGTTTGACGTAAGTTAGTAGAATATTATTTTTTTTCCTAGGAAAACTGCTTTGCCTTGGATACGTTCCCTTGGAAAATAAACTTATGCTAGTATTTGGCAAAGTTGGACATAAAATGGCTTTGTTCTGAGAACTTTTCATCTTCTGATATGAATAGAGATTTTTTTATTGGTTGTTATTTGGCAGAAACCAGGGGTCTCTCTTTCAGGAATACAGTCATTTTTCTTAGAAACTTAAAAGCTGTTGCAAAAGTTATTTGAAGTTTGGTTTGGGGTTTCTTTTTGCTGGTTGGAGAGACTATTTTTTTCTTACATTGTTGTGAAAATAGTTGGCCAGATTTATCTCTGGCATTTCTCCACTGAGACCAAATTCTCTTTTCTCCCTCTGTTCCTTCTGGCAGGTTGTACAGAATTATATCTGACAGTAAGTTTATGGTGCTATTTTCCCAGTTCAGGACATTTAGGGTATACTTCAAATACTCTTTTTCCCTATGTAGTCAACCAGCACAAGGAAAGATAATATGCTAGTTAGTAGAGCACTGGCTTTCTCACAGATTTTGTGACAGGATGATGGAGTTGAGAAATGTTCCTTTCTGGGAATCTATTAGACCATTTAGATGTGTCTCCTGCTGAGAACTTTAAGTGTCTTCTTACTAAATCACAATAAATAGTAGGGCCAAAATGGTGGGAAGGAAAGTTAAATAGCTGTATAGCTTTTTTCCATCAAGTATGCTTGCATTTGTAGCATGTCACCTCCTAACCATAGGACTTTTTTTGTTGTCATTTTTAGTAAGTGGATGAAACATAGCGATGATTTTTACCCCTTTAAAATAAATTGGAGATTTTGGGTTTCTGCATTCTTCATTATTTAATCCTATGGATGGATCTGTAAATTTGTCTGTGATTCAAAGAGTAGACTAAATCCTCTTATTTCATTGTATTTGGAAGGAGTACGATTAGATTATTAACCATTAGCAAAGCAATTGCTATGCCCACAGTGTTATTTTAAATTCCTCCTATTCAAATTCCATGTGAGTCTATTTCATGCTAATCTGTTGCATTAAAAAATACACAGGAGAAAGGAGGGAAGCCAGCCAAGAATTATTGGGCCTGAATATTATCCTCTGAATCTAATTATTATTCAAGAGTGGCGTGAAGTATGATTGCATAACTTTACATGCTATCTCTAATGCTTTACCCTAGCTAGTAGGTATTCTGTGTGAAAGTTCAAATTTCTTTTCACCCCAAGGAGGGAGGACATCAGTTTCTTTTTTTTAGACATAGTCACATATCTCAGCAGCCATGACATCTCACCTGCAAAACTGTTTCCTTTCCACAGAGATGGTCTGGTCGCCCTCCACGGAAAGTATAACTGACTCATAAACCACAAATGCTAAAATCATTGCTGCAGTGCACAGCTAATCGTCACGTTTCTTCTCTATTGATGCTACAAAAACAAGAGTGGGGAGCATAGTTGGAGAAAAGTTTGCCCATTTAGTAACAATAGAGGAAAAATACCACTCTAGTAAGCCTAAGAGCATTTGATAACATCTGACCAGAAAGAATCGACTTTATGTAGTTCAAAGCATTATAGGCTTCTGCATACAGCCATGTAGTTGTATTTACTTGATAATAATTTTAAATCTTTTGATTAAGGAAGAGTGATAATTGGGTTTAAAAAAATGTTTTGTAAAGGTCTGCAAAGTTTTCCTTATGTTATGTGGATCAGTTATCAAATCCCCCTTTGAAGCTTATGTGTGTCAACTCTATACCCCCAAAGTGTTCAATTTACACAGTAAAAGCTCATTTCTTTGTTCACTCTCTTATGCCACTTGGCTTCTAGTCATCTGAGAGATTTCTTTGATCACTGTTTGCTCATAATACTTAGCCCTTTTTTAAGTGGTTGCATGCATTGGTGTGTTTTTCTCTCTGCGTAGAAAATCCTCCCCTTCTTGAACTGTAGCTTTTGCTTGTTAGCCAACCACCCCTGTTCAAAACAAGACTGATTATCTTGCCTCTAATGACCATTTTCAAGACATTGCATAATAGTTTTCTTTGATTCTTTTAATACTATTATTTGATTACAAAGGAAATGTGATTACTCCCAAAGGCTGACTTACTCCCATCAGTTTTAAGAAAATTGTTAGTAATTTTTCTCAGCTCTTCAAAGCTATTGTCTTGCAAAGCAACATTTACTGTTACATAACTGGACCAAAAGGTACCTCTGCACAGATTATAGGGCAAAATATCTGAACTGATGTGTCTCATATTGTCCATGGTGGAAATCATGGGGAGTCTGCAGGAGATAACAACATGAAGGGTATAACTGTATCTTTACCTGAGATAGGAAGAGTGGGATTTAACCACAGATAAAAAGCTTGAACTGTGGTATTTCATGCATCTCTTCCTTTCATAAAATCAGAAGATCAGACCATCTACACTCTCTTCATAGCCCTCCTTATATGGCTGAGTCAGGATGCACAAAGCTGAACAAAAAATTTGCCTGAATAAGTATACATGGAGCTGAACAAAAAGAGCTGACTTCCTTTGAGGAAGTGTTATAAAATCAAGCATAAAGTTGCAAGAAAATAAAAATCTTTCTCTAGCACAGTTCAAGGTTGACATGAGATTATAAAAATACTCATATATTTAGTCCAAGGCTTTTATTCTGGTAATAAAGTGGCTTTCTTGGTCCATGTCGAAAGTTGAGCTTGAAATGTTATTTGTATCCATAGTTTATTAGTTGAAAGGGCAAAAAAACCCCTGAAATAAATAGAAGTCAAAAAAAACCCCCACATTCTGCCTGTGTTTTGCTTTGGCTTGTTTTTTGTATTTTTTTTTAATGTTGGCAGGTACAGGGAATTCTTTTACAGATGTTGGAAATACTGTAAGACAGGTGATAAAACTAAATGTGGAAAATTGCTGCATAGTACAAAAAAACTAAAATTGGAAATTGTTTCTGTGACATTATGCTTCCAGTAGAGTAATATTCCATATGAGCTTATTTGAAAGCTTTATTGTCATTGCAGAGCTTTTTAAAATTAATTACATACACACACACACACAAGAAAAATTGTCTAGGTATTTGTTACTGTGAACAAATGTGTGAACTTATTTAAAACTGCTTCATGCTGGAGGAAATTAATAAAAGCACTGGTGATGATCAGGATAAAAAGTACAGAAGAATGAGAAGAATAAAAACTGTCAGGAAAATTTGTTCATGTAAGGCTCTTTTTACTTTTTCAGCTAGGTACTGCAAAACGTTTACTATTCTGACGTTTCACTGTTCTTAAGTGGCAGAATTACTTTCTTGGTGTTACTCGTTTGCTGCACATTGCTTGGCTCTTTCCACCTCGTTAGACCACCGGTTTCTGAGGGTGTACACTCGGCTATTAGGGGCCTTGGAAGAGACACGGGAGGGGTTCTTCACTTGTGTGAATGCCTTTCTCAGTGAAAGCAGCACAGGGGAACAGTTTCCGTGGCAGATACGAGCACCACTGCTGAGCAAAATGCTCCCACAGCTCCAGCTTCCCAACACAACCCCTGCACCTCGGTGTGCAAACCGGGCCTGTGCCAGAGTGAACCAGCTCTCTATACTTCTGAAAATAGAAAGACGTCAGAGGCCCTGCTTGCTTTCACTTTCCCTGATATCAGAGCAGCCTGACTTCATAGCCAAGTTATAGTTTTGTTTGCCTTATTATTATTTTAAATGTCCCAAGTATCAATTTTTGCAAAAATTTTTTGAAGAGTTCTTTAAACCCCCACTCCATGAGTTCAGCTTTCTCATCCCTTAGTGCTGATGCTGACTGGCAGAGCAGCCTCCTTGCCATCACGGTGTCTGAAGTTAGTCTTGGCAGGAGTTGTTTTAAATCCTTAAGTGAAAATGCAGCATGTAATTTTCTGAGGAAGCACTAAAGTCATACTGAAAAATGTCATGCACAGATTAGAAGGGAGTTGTGCAAACCCACATACCAAGAACTGCAGAACCACACTGGGAACGGCCAAGAAGAAACCATTGACAACATTATTGTGGATTCTTGCATGATTGTTGCCTAAGCCTAAATATGAAATATTTGAAAAAATAGGCTGGTGTTACAGAAATTATAAGGCTATATGGAAATTATAAATATCAGAGGGGGAAAAAAAAGTTTCTTTAATAAGCAGAACAAAGTTTCTCAGCTTCTTTAATCAAAGAGTCATGTTAGAAACTCTGTGAAATTTGTAATTCAAGTTTAATGGAATTGGCACAAATGAATCAATGTTGGCCTTTTTTCTATATATTCTTAATATTTAGATAGTTTTGTTTATTGCATTCCAAATCTCTTTTTCATGAGGCAACTGGAAGAAATATAAATGATGAAGTATAAAGAAATTTGAGGATAATTTTCATATCAAGCTGAAACTGTCCTGTGTAAAAGTTGAGAAGTGAGAGTGGAAGTACTTGACATGTGGGCAGAGAATGCTGGGACGATGAATGTGGGTTTGAAGTGGGAGCTCATAATCATAATTGTGTGCATGAAATTAAGTGTTTTGCAAGAAATATAAGATGCCTTTCATTTTTCACTAAATACTTCATCATTAAATGAATTCTTGAGGATGGAAAAGTGTAAGGAAGCAGTGATGGTTGTTTGGGTTTTTTTAATACCAGTCTTCTGTGTCTTTCAGCCAGTCAAAACTTTTCAATGTGGCTTAGTTTCACTATCCATTAACAATATCCCACTCACAGCTTCTCTTTTTTCTGATGTTTCAGAGAATCAAAGAGTGGTTTGTGTTGGCAGTGTGAGCAAAACTAAAAAGATACTATGCAACACAACGAAGGAATAAAATGAGTGCTGCTACACTGGGCACAAGAAATAACTCTAGGACATCTCCAGCAATCGTTTTGTGTTTAAAATCACATTAATTTATCATAGAGGGCGCTCCAAAAAATGAAACTGCCAATCCTGGCTCTGGTAGACTCCATCATCATTGTTGAAGTAGAAGTATTTGAATTAGCCTTTATTTGTCTAGAGAGAGAGATTTTTGTCTGTCTTTATAGCTGAACAATGAATAGATTTAATTTTTTTTTTTTTTTTCAATTGCTGTGAATAGCAGAAGTGGTATCATATGTATTTGAATTAAACAAGCTTGTGGGGCTATAAGCAGACCATCTGATGTAGCTATTGTAACTGTTTCTCCTTGATTGTGGAAAGTGTATGTCTGACTCAGGAAATCTGAAACATCCACCATTCTCTTAACACCAAACTTCAGATTAAATCTCCAGTAGGCATTAGTTGTAGAAATATGGTATCTGTTTAGAAGAGTAATGAAGAACAGTGGTGATATTTGTAGAATGTTTTGGGACTTTTGAAAGGACTTCAGAGATCATCTAATTGCAACTCCCCACTTCCACTAGACCTCATTTCTCAGAATCCCATCCAATTTGGACTTCAACTCTTTCAAAAATGGGACAGCCACAGGTTTTCTGGTCAACCTGTGCCATTGATTCACCACCTTCACAGTAAAGAATTTCTTCCTAATTTCTAGTCTAAACCTGCTCTGTTTCAGATTGATGCCATTCCCATGTGTCCTGTCACTACAGGTCATTGCAAAAAGTCCCTCTCCAGCTCTCTTATAGGTCCCCTTTAGGTACTGGAAGGATAAGTAATGGCTAAAAGATTAGCGTTTCTAATACTTTATTTGAAAACCTTCTGGAGACCTTGAGAGATCACTCTATAAATAACAGGGTCATTGCAAAGACCACACCTTATAGCACCGCTATAATAGTATGAGCCAGTTTGTATGGTTTGCATTTGTTCTTCTTAAACAATGGTGATGATGGTGGACTGAAAATTACCAAGGTTAAAATTTTGCCACAGACCAGAAAGACAAGGGTGAACATAAGTTGCCTCTCAGTTCTCCAACAGTACAAATCAGCTCCATTTTGAGATTTTCTAAACCCCCATTCAGAAGTCAAACATCTCTATGGAGAACGCTTCAAGTTGGCAGCAGTGTCTGCTGATGCTGATGTTGTTAATAATGTTGTTGATGGTTCAAAAGTTATGTGTGCCAACAAATGCGTGCTCCCAGGGTTCTTGGAGCTGGAAAATTTCAGAAATGTATATTTGTGTGAACTTTTGGTGTCAATTGAAAACATGTGCCTTTCAAACCCTTACATGGGGATGGTCAGGACATTCAGATCTGATTATCTTTTTATCATTCAAATTTGATTATCTTTTGAGGACTTCCATTTAGACGATATACTGTGGAAATACAAGTAGAAAGCACAGATTATAGTTTCTTCCTGTTCTCCTGGTCCTTGGTTTAATAAATAAAGAGTCCTCTAAACACTTAGGAGTATGGTAAGAAATTAATTGATGCACTGAAGAAACAGTTAAAAAACTTTTAGAAGGGACCTTTTCATGTAAGGATGTGGTGGTTTTTTGTTCCACTACATAAAATAGAACCTGGACAGCACTGGCCATGTACTTACAGGCATTTTCAATCTTGTCTAAGATGCAGTTCAACAGCTAGAGAAAAGTAAAATACTCCTCTCTTTTTTATATCTTGAATCACCAATGTCACTCTGATCCCAAGGGTTACTATTGTCACTACTATGGTGGTGTAAGAAAACAAAATTGGTAACATACAAGGAGGGAGAAGTAAATAGTCTGTCCTGGACAAACAGAGAGAAATAACTCTGGCTTTGAAGCATCCATTCTCCTAGAAGAACAATCTTTTATATGGATCATAAAAAGAGAGAAGTACCATCCAAAGAGTTCTGTTGGTCTTATGGCATTTTTAAGGGTTTCTGAAGCAGAGGCAGAAAACCAGGGAGAATTCAGAAAAGGCAGTTTTGAAGCAGCAATTCTTAATATAAACAAGTTGGAGGAGGAGGCTTGGGCTGAACTTGATCTTACTGTAAATATATTTGGTCATGGACCCAAACCTTGAGAAAAAACTGAGGCTTTACTTAACATGTTGACAAGGTTTTAAAAAGGAAGTGAAATGTAATTGCTCACAGAAGGGACAGTGATCAGTGATAATTGGAATTGTAGTATCAGCTTCACAGAAAAAAACAAAAAACAAAAACCAAAAAACTCAGCTCTCTTTAAATGTTAGATTTCTGATAATTCACAGGGAACTAGATGCTTCCCAAAAACAAACAACAAATTTTTCCAAGTCTTAAATTCAAGTTAAATTCCATACTTCAACATCACACTTCTTGTGATTGTTGACTTCTGTTAAACATTTTAATTAAGCCATTGAAAACAATCTCATATAATACCATATACTAATGCAACTCCAAGACCACTGTTGTAGCTCACTTCAGGGCAGAATGGAAAAGAAGGTATGGGAATACTCTGGGAATGATGCTTTTTTCCTGAAGAGGAATACTGCTGTTTTTAACCCAGAGATTCAAAGTGGCCTATTTGCATGGCATAATATATGTGGCTGGGGGCGGTCAGACCTGGGAGGGCTACTTTGAGTGACTCTTCAGGAAGCTGCTTTGAACAGTGGAAGTGGTGATGGTCCATGGTCATGGAAGGAAACACTCAAAGTTACAAGTCCTTGGCACTTTTGCCTTGCTGCCTCTCTGACCAGCAACCTCACAGTTCTGGGCCGTGGCATCCAACCCTGCTGCCTCTCAAAGCAACAGATACTGCACAAAGTGTAGATGGTGCTGGCTGGCTGCCCTGTGGTGTAAGTGCTTTGACATAAAATTGCTACAGGACTAGTGATTTATACCTGTAAGCACTTAATAATGCCCAAAGCATTTTGTGGATTAGGTGGAAAGAATAAACCAACAACTTGCATTTTGCAGAGTGGGCAAAACTGCTTCAACAACAAATGGTTTCAGAACTTATTAAAAGAGAAAAATGCAGCTTAAAGGGACAGGCATTGACCATGAGTGAAGACAAGAGTGAGTGGGAAATAATGTCTCTATCTTTAAACAAAATAAAGTGATAGTGAGAGTAAAAAATGAGTAAATAAATAAAATGCCATGAGAAGGGTCAGACTTCACATAAGTAACACCTACAAATCATATGTTTCACCTCTTCTGCATATCTGAATTCATGAATAAAATGTTGTAATTCAAAAATAATAAGATTTAAAAAACCCCAACTAATAAAGCATAGTTTAAATCTCGTAGTTTAAAACTCTGGACTGGAGGGAGACAAATTTATCCTTCCAACTTTTATTATGCTTCCCCTCCATCATTTCCTTCTCAGCCTATGGTGGCAAATGCAGAATGAATATGTTCAGCTTTTAAAAAACACAGTTCATTCAATCCTGTGCAGAAACACCTACTGTTGTGTGTTAACAGGAAAATGTCTTCTATTAAGCATTTAGGAAATTGTCCTGAACTAGATAGCCTACACAAAATCTAAACATTTCATCTGCTTTCTGACTCATGGGCAAGACCTTACCCAGACCTCTTTTTAATCTGTTTTGATTCTCTTTCATCTGGATTATTTTTCTAAACTAGCATCTCCTTGATAGTTATTGGTCTGTCAACATGGACCTTATAAATTTTTTCAGGGATTTGTAGTTCATTTGTATGAATACTCATTTCAGTCCAAAACATGACTCAATACGGCTGAGACTTTGGCTTTGCACTGTCCTGCTCCTGATCTCAACATTTATTCTTGGAATCTCCTAGGTTCAGTTGGCATCAAGGAGTTAAGGTCTACACTCAGCCTAGGGTAGCAAAATGTATTTAGTCAAAAATAGGTATCTGTTTTAACAAGCTGCTTTAATGCTTTTCTAGATGCTTGCACTTTTAATATTTGTGAATTAGCATGAATTTTTATTCTGAGGTCATTTTATTTAGGGCTCTCATTTCTCTGAAGGGATGAAATCTGTCTGGTTTTCTGAAAAGTTGAAGTCATTTTATAGAATAGTGCAATAGAACAAGAATAATTTATTGTAGATATATGCATATTTGTAGTTTACAGTAACTCTGCATTAATGGATGAAGTCATTAAGGTTTGAGGATATAATTGAGGAATCTCTCAGGAGTTTCACACATTCAGAATTAAATCATCACTTCAGTTTCTAATTTAGTGTATATTCCAGCTTTTTAATAGCACCTAGTACATGTGCCAGGGACTGAAAAGAAATTTTAGGGGATTCAGAAAGAAATTTCTGCCTTGGCAATGTTGTTTCTTATATTTTCTATTACACTGCCAGTAAGGAAACAGGAATTATCTGTATTTATGGTAAGGCAGCTTTTCCAAGCCATTTCTAGTTCAATGCACAGGCCACTGTTGAAATTACAGCCTTAAAGACCCTTTATATACAAAAGCTTTGGATACCATGGTTTATGTTCTGGCATGCAAGGTGATGTCCAGGGCCTCTACTAACCACTGCCAATGTGGCTGGTGTACGAGCAGTAGGAGAAACTCTGATTTAAAAAACTATGTGAGATAAAAGTCAGAATGAGACTGATAGATGATCTATCTTCCTCACTTTTAAAAAGAGCTGGCATTTGATTGGTGCAAAATGTGGTGCAACTATCTTCTGTTTGACTCCCTACTACCCCATGGCTTTCAGTTTGCCCTCTGTCTGCCTGTGCCAGTGGGTTCAGCAGGGTGGTACCTGATTAAAAACTACCACCAAGACATGGAGGCAATTCCTGGCTCAGGGAGGTGAATGCACAACCTCAGCTCTTTAGACCAGGGACTACAAAACAGGAAAGAGCTTTAATGTAAAGTACAAACAATGTAATAAATCAAAATGCAGCCCTGCTCAGTGGTATTCCTCACTATCTCTTACTGGCTTTCTAGTTATCTGGAACCTCCTTCTGCTGTCACTGACAAGAAGGAATTTTGCCAGTGGCATTGGTAGGAGGCAGTTTGCTTCCTTTCTGGTGTGGAAATCAATCCAATAGTATTTTGTGTTTTATATTGTGCTTTGTCCTGAAAGTGCCCTTGAGCATTTCACAAACTATGAATGCAGTCATGGGTTTGCCACAGGCCTTGGGCAAAGCACAGCCCTTTGTGCTTGTTGACTCCAACACAACTCAAGCTGAGAGGTACAAACTGGTGCTAAAGTTTCTTCTTGCACCCAATAAATGCTGCCTGGGAAAGACTGGATGCCTTGAGAGATTTAAGGAACCAGACTGGTCAACAGAGAGTCACCTGTCTGGTCCAACAGGACTATGCAAAGCACTGCTGTGTTACAACTTAGTACCCCCATCCATACAACTCCACAAAGACAAATTGCTCACTCCTGGGAATTGCAGCCCACCGTACCTTCTTTTTAAGGCAGCTTGCCTGCAGCCTGTCAGCCGAAAAAGAGAGAGTCGATGTTTCCTCTCAAGTGTAAGTTAGTATCTTTTGCAGTAGGGTAATGACGGTGGCTGGAACACTGATCCAAGACAGAGGAGACAGCAGCTAATCCTTGTCTTCACCTGACTGGTGAAGACACCCACATCTTGCAAAAGTGAACATTCCATATGGCTATTGACTAGTGAGAACTCCACATGGTTGATGCTTTCCTTTTCCTAAAGCTGTTCCACTTAAGGGGAATATGTTGCAATTCAGCTGGCCCAGTGAGGGGAAACATGATACTCAGCACAATTTTTGGACACTTATGAGGGAAAAGGAGAGGACTGGGTTTAAGTTACTTAAACTTAAAATAGTTACTTACTAAGCTTTGCATAGGTTTTGTATTTGACATAAACCAGCTATGAAGTACTTGTGAGGACTTTGGAGCACAACCTGAAACTTGGAACAGTCTTGCCTAATTTATTGTCATCATTACCTAGAAAAGCAAAATTCTAGTTTTTCTCCACAGGCAGCATTAAAATTGGTGCTCTCTGCAGTGTGTTATGTATTGGGGGGGTTTATGATAATTAGCCTTTCCACAATGGGAAAGGCAGATGGGCCTGATGAAATCATGGATTTAAGGACTATTGTTTTGACGTGACCGATGTTTAGGCATGAAACATCTCATTTGAATGTGTATCTAAGCAAAATAAGTTTGATCTTCTCACTTCAGAACTCAAACCTAGGTGTTTTAAGCCTCTGACTAATATTGAAGCATGAGGTAACCTTTCCTCTCTTGCTGATCCTATCCACTGTTGAAATATTACTTCCTCAGTAGGACTGGCAGATTTTTAGCTACTAAGGCAATATTAAACAGAAGGTAAAGTTGTATCTGTTTGCTTTAGGAGTGCAAACATCATAGTTAATTGTGTGAAAAGCATAGTGGGCTGTCCAATCTTTAAACCTGTTGTGGTCTTAAATTATGGTTATATTCAAATACACCACAAGAAAACAACATAACAAAAAATGCCTGTAGACTCCTACCCTCTCTCATCGTGTTGGGCAGCAATTCAGCACTGACTCAGACCTTTCTACTAAGACAGACTATTTCCTGCTGCAGGAAAGAACCTCAGGAAATGGGAACCCTACAATTCCAGGCACAAAGTAGCGGCCTTGGTTCCCCTTTGTGCTTTTGCAGAAGGTCCCATTAACATTAATCAGGGTTAGGCACAAAGCATCCATGAAACAGATCAGTAAAATGCTACTCTTTGTTGGATTTGATGTCTGCTTTGGGTTTTTTTTCTGGTGGGTTTTTGATGATCACGGGGTTTTTCTGTAGAAGAGGAAACGAAAAGCTATTCCCAAAGGAAAGGGAAGGGATGATGGTGCTTGTAGCTTGATCTGAAAGATGAATATCTGCAAAGCAGCCACTGAACTGCACAAAGAAGGAGTGAGCTTATGCGTCCATGGCTAAGGGATTTGGTTGATTGTGGGCAGTCCCAGTTCCTTCTTCCAGGACTGCCTTTTTCCCACAGTTTTAACATACTTGGGAGGCAGGACAGCAGCTTAACAGACAACTGTGCTTCTCTCCTGGCCCTAGGATGATTATAAAACTCTGCACAGGGAGATGGTACCATTGAAAGGGCAAATTATGCGTTCTTATCTCACCCACACTTTGTCAGGCTAAGTGCTTTTCTAGGACACCAGAAGTTTTCCTTGAGTTCTCTAATTTCCATATAAGGCTACTATTTAAAATCTGACAGCTCATATTATTTATTTCCTTCAGAAGCTGAATCTTCAAAAGTGAGCCTTGCTCACCTGCTTGAGAAAAGCACAGCTTTGTAAGCATCTACTCACAGGAGATCTAATCCCAAGGAAATCCAGGCATCTGCCCAAGCTTGAGCTCAAGCTTTAAAGCTTCTAAGAGATGCAGGATTTCAGACAGATCCTGGGTTTGNATCATTTATAAGGGTCCCACTACTCAAGCATGAACTTGGTGTACATTTTGGATGGGCAGACATCTAAGTATGTTTTACTTACATGCTATTATGTCCCTATGTCCCTTATTTGATCTACCCTCTAACTTGTGTGACTCTCAGAACATGTGACATAAATCCTTTTAATACCTCAGTCATCTGCTTTTTTGGATGCAATGCTGTTATCACACCTAATATCCATTTTGAATTTTTCAGTCTGAATTAAAAGTTTTTTAGAAAGAGCATATTTCCTGTGTTTTACACCTGATACACACAGTGAATTTCTATCCTCAGATCTGAACTAGTAGCAGTGCTAATTGTCCACAGGCATATCCTGAGGGCATAAATGCCACTGAGGTTCAGATCATTTACCATTGAAATTTTCTTTAGTAGTAACAGAAAGCACTCTGCCTTTTGGAGGAACAAATTCACTTTCTAGGGTCACTGTTAAAAAATATATGCCGGAGGATAAATAATTGGAATTTCGTGTTGCCAACAGTCATATTAAGCTGCTGGTCCCTGTTCTGGTTAGTACATGCAAATGCAGCAGAGCACACTGCAGTTCCAGTGCCTTTCCTTGATGGCTTGTCATTTTCTGTAGCAAGTCAGTCTGCCTACTGCACCTCCTCTGCACTCTTAGCTTAAGGAGCTATTGATGCATCACCTGTGATAACCTCAGCACCATTCCAGGGAAAAGCTGTCAAGATGTTTTTTACCTTCTTCTGACTAACTGCAACTTCAGGGCATTTTACAGAACTTTTATGTTTATTCTCCTGATTAGCATCAGGGTTCACAGTGAGTCATTCAGCAGTGCAGCCATTTAATAAGCTTTTCCTGGGTCTGCCTTAATGTTAGTTAGAAGAGCGTGAGTGCAGTGCAGCTAGTCACCTTATCTGAGAAATTATCACCTTATTATTTGAGTAAAGGATTAGTTTTGATTTGTCTGTGTAAAATGAATCTGAATCTGCAGAACATGGTCAGTGGCATTTTGAAGTGATAAAATTTTACTATTCTTTTTTTCAAATTTTCTGGTCAGCTTGCATGGTTTCATCTTGTTTTACAAAAAGGAAAAAAAAAATAGAATAGCCATCTGAAATGGAATAATATAAATGGCATGTTGTTCTGTCTTTATGGCAGCAATATTAACTGTTTAGTCTTTCCTATTCTCCAGTGCTTTCCAGACTTCACATCTTACTGCAGTTTTGCTTCATTTTCCCCCAGTATTCCAAATACCTTTGTGAAGTGTACTGGGGGATTAATTCTCGGTGCTTCTCAAATACTCTAATTTTGTCTTGACTACTCCCATGTTTTCAGGCTAATGAATCTCTTTTCCATTGATCTCTTTATTCTTTCTCTCATTTCTACTGTCAATGCTGTGAAAATTTGGTTTTCTCTGTATAGAATTTGAGGCACAGAGTTGAAGCAGAATGTGAGTGTAAATCTTTTGGCAATGTTTCTGCTTCCTCAAACACAAATTTTGTTTAGGTAAGGAATGACAGACTAAAACCCTATGTTGTGCCTAATCTGCATCAGTATCATGTAGACTGACCTGGAGCTGTCATGTAAGGTTTTAACATACTCTTGATTGGTTTAACTCACATTTATATAATTATAAAGTGCAATTAGATTACAGTTATGGTAAAACAGAACAGTTACACAGAAAACCAAAATAGTGTCACATAGTGCAAACCAACTGAAAAAGTATAAAAATATCATAAGAAAGACTACAAGGCTGTTGAGATGTGAATTGGACAGGTATTCAAATATATGAAAGTCATGTATCTACCATGCAAATCTTAGAGGCTAAAATATATCCTCATCCAAGAGTGCCTGTTAGCAGACAATTCTTTCTCATTACCCATGTGTATTTTCTGAAGCCCATAAAAGAAAAGTTACAAGAAAAAAGATCAAGATCATTTTGACAAAAATTTAAAAATGGAAGCCTCAGTTAAATACAAAATGAAAAAAACTGTCTCTTTTGTTCTATAAAAAATGGTACCTTATGGTTTTACTGCCAAAGAATTAAATGCATTGCAGTTAAGCTGACATCAATTTATATTGCAAACCTTAGTTCCTACTTCAGATTTTTTAAAAGGAAAACCTCAATTTAACAACAAGTAGCATAAAGTCTTAATAGAAGAAGGTGAGCATGTAAGGAAAGAAAAACAGCAGCTTACTCAAGCTTAATCTGTCTTTAACAAGCAAATGAGAAAGATGGGGTATGTGTTTTGTGCAGCTGGGCTTAGTCTGCATTTGTCTGTATTTTTTCACTTAAGCTGAGTATTAATAATGTTAGCTATGTAATTTGCCATAAAATAATAAACTTGGAATCAGAACCTGAGATATTATTAGCAATGCCTTACTTTTTCTCTGTTTCCCAGACTCTCCCCTGAATACATTCTCATTAGTCACAACTGCAAGAAAATTAACGGCAACTTGTATAATGTGAATTTGTAGTTCCACACACTTTCCTGCACAACTCTCTTTCCTTACTTCAGAATTCTCAAATTACTTCAGTAGAAGTGAATCTGCCATTTCTTTATTTATTTAACATTGGTTTTGCTGAGTTGTGGGTGGAATGAATGGTATCAAAATGTTTAGCTTGTGGTGGTTAGAGGCATTTTCATCATATTTTCCTGGTTTTATGACACTTGCTTATTTTTTATGTTTGTTTTGCTTGAAGCAAATGTGAATAGTCCTAAATTTCTGAGTTATTTGCAAGTTAACAGATGTTCCATTTTTAGTATATTTAAGAATCATTTAGAGCTTTTTTAGGTTTTAATTTTGTTTCAGGAGTTGTATGCTTGGAGAGAATTTAAGGACAGAATGATGAAAGAACTGCTCTACAGTTTCTGTTAACATTTCTTAGTGTGTAGGTTTTTCCTTTTCATAAGGGCCATAAGAGCCAGTGTAGAATGCAAACTGCAAAGGTACAAGACCAATTACTGACATGCTGCGCCACAGTGAATTTCTAACTGAGGTATGCTTCATGGGGACGTAGCTGGGAATAGCTAACAGAGTTGTCAGTCCTGTATGAATGGCAATGCTGCTCAGGAATTCATTCCCAAGGCAGCAGTAGCAGCTCTCCACACAGCATTTTAAAGCAATGCAGTGTACAAGTTTCTGCTTTGACTCAGCAGCCCAAGAAGGAGTGAGCAGAGTATGGAAGCCTCAGTAGCTGCTTCAAAGTA
>WEIU01003741.1:0-14459 GCA_013389925.1 Aegithalos caudatus
ACATCACAAATTAACTCAGATTGCTCAGATTTCCAGTTGTTTGCTCCATCAATCAAGCTTGGTTCAGTACTTTCCTCCTGAGATGCCCAAGAACAGTTATCTTTAACACTGTTCCTGTAGTTCCCATCTTAGGAGCACAGTGTGGAAGTTGCTGTATTATTCTGCTTGCAGGCTTGCTGAGCAGTACAAAGAGCAGAGCTGGATAACTATGTCAGATCTGGAGAGAGAGCTGCAAGAGATGGAGGCACAATATGAAAAGGAATTTGGAGATGGATCAGGTGGTGAAGATGAATTAGAAGAACAGGAGACAAAAGGCATTGAAGGTATGATGTGTGGGGAGGTGATCTATACTGAGTCACTGCAGTATGAGTGTGGTTCACTTACAGCCTCAGATTCACAGTTATGACTGTAATGCAATTCACTGCTTCCCTGAGTGCTGAGCTAGAGACCGGCCCTCTCTGGTGTTTTCCTTTGAAAAGGCTGCAGCTATTAATTTATACCAATGTCTGATTTGGTGAGGTGATCTTGAGCTGTCTGTGTGTCAGTAGTAGTACTGGAGAAATTGAATGTCAGTGCTGTGACAATTTTCTGGGGCTTAAAGAGCAGTTAGTTCAAAAATTGGTCATCTGACTTTCTCTCTCGGATTCCTGCTAGTCTTTTCAGACAAATTGGATGACGAAACTGAAGAAGCTGAATTTGTAGATGGTCTGTACTGCCCTGCTTGTGACAAACTGTTAAAGACTGAGAAAGCGTAAGTACTTGTGGTTGAGGATTTGGGGGTGGAGCTGTTGGGTTTTAAGTAGTTTAGAACTGCATTTTAAAGAATTTTTAAATTCACATAATGGTCAGTGTCATCTTTCCAGTAGAGACATTGTCAGTGCAGAAATTTCCATACATAGTAGTGCTGTATAATGGGCCTGTTATTAACTTATCTGTTAATGTAACAATGTATGCTCAGAGCAACCTGCAGTTACAATCTGATCTTCACAGCATGAAGAATCATGAAAAATCAAAGAAGCATCGAGAGATGGTATCACTGTTACGACAGCAATTGGAAGAGGAGGAAGAGAAATTTCCTGTGTCTTTGGATGATGCAGATGGAATACAGACCAAAGAGGAGGAAGAAGCAGAAGACATACCCAAACAGAAGTACTTCAAATTGTTTTTAATTTTATCATGACTCATAATTTACTAAGTCTTAGTGGCCTTCAGAGGGAGCTCCTGATGATTTTCCACTGCATTGTGTTTGGTATTGTGCAATTTGAAATACTTCTTAGCATCAGAGTTCCAGTAAATAACATGCATTTGAGTGCCATAAAACAAACTTATGTTTTCTCTGCTGCTTAAAGCTATATTTAAAGAAAATAAGGTTTTGTTATTTTTCAAGCAGAGGGCCTTACACAGAGCCAGTGCTTATTGATTTGGTACTTACTGTCAGTTGGTTGCTGGCATAAATGGAAAATGAGTGTGCTTAAAATCAGAATTGTTACACAACTTCATTTTTAAACAGCCAGAGCATAGTCCTAACTGTCTCACTAGTATTTTTGGGTTCAGTCTGAGCAGAATAAATGTTTTGCTAAATGCACTCAGTAGTTTTGGAGACCTATTGTTTTAATTTCTGGCATGAGTAACTTTGTGGCTACCCAATATCATGTTAAGAGGATAAAGGAAAGGTATAGCTTGATACCTTTTTAGAAATCCTACTAGTTTTGGGAGGTTTTTTGTAAGAAAAAGATAATTTAAACATTTTTTTTACAGACTTTCAAAGAAACAAAGGAAGAAACAGAAAATGATGAAGGTATGTAGTCATAAGGATACTCCGGGGACTTTACAACCCAGTTTTGTTATCTCCTGACAAGTTGTTTCTCTGTCCCGCAAAATAGAACTTGAAATTCCCCAGAATTTAAAGACTTTTTAAAAATACTTTTAATTCTTTGCTACCAGAACAACTTTTATTAGACTTATTATATTTTATGATAATAACAACATAGACCTCACTTTGTTCTGTTAGTGCAAATGCTAATATGTGGTGCTGGCTCTAAAAAGACTGTAGTCTGAAATATAAGAAAAACAGATGGACACAGACAGGGAAGAATGCAAGGAATTGATCAGGAAGACCAGTAGTGGCCTTGATGCATTAAGTGCTCAGTTTGGTGGTCACTTCTGGCTTTAGTTGCAGGAGTTGGTATAATGCATTGTTTTTTAATCTCTGATTTAGAGGGGGTCAGAAAGACTGCCACAGTATTGGTTTCCTGCTAGCACTGTAGCTGTTGGAATGAACACATCTATTCCACCTTTCTCTTGAACCGTAAACAAAAGTAACATGAATCTGTTGTACTCCAGCATCTAAGTCTGTGTGTGATATCACAGATCTGTGGTGACAGCAACAGGTGAAATTCACCAAGTGCAAGCTGTTTCAGGCTTGAGTGGCAGGAGTGTTTTAGTCAGCACACTCCTCTGTCTACCTTCCTCAAACCTTATCCCTTTCAAGTACTTACTTCTCAGTCCTAGCCTTGTTCCAGTGAGCTGTCTGTACCAGGTCCTGCCTCTTCCATGCTTCCCCTGCTCATTTCCTATTCTCTGTTCATTTTTTCTGCCCTCACCCACTCCCATCATTATCTCTTTTTAAACGTTTCTGAGACTTTCAAGCAGCTGAAGTTTCCTGGCTTCACATTGGCTGGTGCAGTTGCTTAGTCCAAGTATTGGCTTGACCTTCATGTTTCTGTGCAGGCCATGAGGTTTCAGTTAACTCTTTCCTCCTCTGTTTGAGAGCAGAAGGTCTGCTCTCACTGCAGAGGTGGCACATAGTCACTGTGGCTCTGTTGCATCAGTTTGCTGCAGCCTGGACAGTAGGTGGCACTCTTGGATTGCACGAGCTGGAATCTTGTACTGAGAAATCCTGACCTCCATTCTCTGCCAAGCTTTGTGGAGTACAGGGAATCTCTGTGGGTTTTATTTTATTTTCCTGAAGTTAGGATTAACCAAGTTTTTCTCCGGTAGCTGAGACTGCACAAGAGATGGTAAGAGTTGCATTAATGTGGTGCTACGTCAAATTTGTTATTGTGCTTTTGGGAGCTTTGCTGTTCTGCTTTAGACAGGGAGTTGATATTCTGCATATATTGAGGCTAATCTGGTACATGGAAAAGGCTGCCAGTATCTGCTAGGGAAGGAAAATACAGTGTGTCTACGTAATTTCAGTCAGCTCCGTTATTTTGGTTCGAGTGTCCTAATGGCAATTGTCTGGCACAGAAAACTTGAGTCTAAGTAATTAACCATTTGCAAAGTTACAAGCCAAGCCACAATCTGTGAAATAAGAAATGGAGGTCAGAACAGGATGAATCCTGTTGTATTTAAAAGCTACCTTCATTCTCCTCTTCTGTAGTTTCAGAGGCTGTTTTATTGGTGTTTCTTCCCTTCACCACAGGTGGCCTCATCTTTCAAAACAGGAGAACTAAGTTACAATCTCACTGAAAACACACAGTAAAATTAAGAGAGTCCATGACTTTCTCTCCTCCCAACTCACTCATATTTGAGGTAAATGAGTATAATACTATAAACATACTCACTAACAAACGGAATGTATTTAACTTGGATTTCTTCTGTTTTAACAGAGTTATGAAGACTCTTTCGATCAAAGTGCTGATGAGGAAACAGTTGAACAAAAGGAAGCGCCCAGCATGGAGAAGGACAGTGGCTCAGCAGAGGGGATGGTAAATGATGGCCAAAGATGTGCTGTGTCAGAGGACACAGGCATTACAGATGATGTCAGCCAAGGGAACGAAACAAAAAGTGAAGCAAAAAGGTGTGTTGGGTTGCAACATTGCAGTCCCTCTGTCATTCTGTGTCATGTTTGATACTCTCAAACAAGGATAGATTTACTCTCAAATGTGGGGCCTGCTCACCAAAACTGGTCAGAATAAATATGATATTAAAACAAAAGAGTGTAGGAATTTCTCTGAAAGTGGTATTTGACTGCAGATTGCTGCCATATCAATTCCCAGGAGCAAGTTCAACATTTTGAGAATAACAATTGATTGTATGATTTTTTTTTCTGGACACACTTACATTTTGTTGCATGAAGCAAGAACAGGCAAAAGCAGCAGAGACATTAGAAAATGAAAAACTCAGAAGCTTGTAAACGTTGAATGTTCCTGTGCACTCATCTTGGATCCTCTTTGTCTGTTAGCAGCACTAAGCCTAAAGGGAAAAAAGCCAAGGAAGCAAAAAAGTCTGCTAAGGCATCTTCAGAGAGCTCAACAATGGTATGTCAAATTACTTATGCTATTTAAAGTAGAATCATAGGTTGGAAGGGACCTTAAATATCATCTAGTTCCAGTAGACCACATTGCTCAATGTGCTGTCCCAGCCTGGCCTTGGACACATCCCACAACTTCTCTGGGCCAATGCCTTATCACCCTTACAATAAAGAATTTCCTTCTAATATATAATCTAGACCTGCCCTCTGTCAGTTTAAGACCATTGCCTATTGTCCTGTCACTGTGCCTGTATAAAAAGTCTCCTTCCTTTATGTAAACCCCCTGGAAGGCTGCAATGAGTTCTCCTTGGAGTCTTCTCTCCATCTCTCTCAGCCTGGAGAGGGCTAAAAGTGGGGGTCATAGAACTACAAAGAAGGCTGTTTTTTTGTCACCTCCAGTCCACCAGTTCTGCCCCTGTGACTGTAATGGAAGTGAAACTTTCAGCTCTTGTCCTCATAGAGAAATGCCGGACTAAGCTTAATTTCTAGGAGAGTTGGTAAAGTTCTGTGTGCAAGGCAGTTCAGATAAATTAAACAACTGGGGACAGTACTGCCTGTCACCTGCCACCCAGCAGGTGACAGGCAGTACTATTTACATCTTTCTCAATATTGATGCTTGCCAGAAAGCAAAACTTGGTAATAACTACAACTAAGACATACTAAATTCGCTGCATCTTGGAACCCAAAGTATTACTTGTATGGTCAGGTGAGATCAAGACTATTCTTTATTTTGAATAAAGATTCAAACTAAATAAATATTCTTTATTTTGAATTATATTTGCAAGGCTTCCAGTCTTGGTTTTAGTTAAAGCACTTTGAAATTTCATGGAGTTATATTTGTGATTATTTTTTTTAAGTATGTGTTTAATTGTTAATGAGTAATGGAATAGTGATGATAGAAACAAACAGCTTATTCCTGCTTCATTGCCAAGAAGAAACTATGTGCAAGAAATTGGTGTATTGCACTGATGACATATTCAATACAAATGTGAAGCATTCTGGGTTTTTTTTCTCATTGTAGAATGACGTTCCTATCCACTGTGTAACCTGCAATTCTACTTTTCCATCCCGAAATAAATTGTTTGAACACCTGAAAGCCACAGGACATGCAAGAGCAACAACAACTGTAAATACAGCTGTGAATACAAAAAACAAAAAAGAGAAATGTAAAAACAGATAGAACTTTGCTATAGTGACAGTCTTCAGAATTGTCCATTAACACTCTCACAGAACTGAAACATGCACATTACCTGTGTCTGGAATTAAACAAAGAAGGCAAGTACCACTATAGGAAAAAAAGGAAGATTCACAAAAGGAAGACTATCTTGTGGAGGACTCTGTGCTTTCTTCTGTTTTTCATTGCTCTCCTTTAATCATAGAATGGTGTGGTGTCCCGGCACAGGCATGTGCTCCTTCCACCAAGCCAAGTTGTCTCAAAGCCCCTTACCCTGCCGCAGCTTTCACATCATGGGTGAGGAAATGGTAACTCAAAGCTACTCACCTTGTATTTCTGTAGAAACCTGCATGGATAAAGTACCCACACAGAGGAAATAATAAATTATTTTGACATGTGTGTTGTTGCTTCTGTTTTGAGAGGGCTCAGCTCAGGGTGAGTGTAGCCAGTAGCAGGGCCTATGCTCAGCTGGTGAGAACATGGTGTTAATAACACCCAGGTCATGGGTTTGATTCCTCTATGGGCTATTCACTTACGAGCTGGGCTTGATGATCCTTGTGGATCCTTGTGAATATTCTTTAATTCTTTCATCCTTTACCAAATACGAAGCACTGCTAAGACATGGGCTTTTCTTCTGCCATCCCAAGTTAATCACATTAAGCAGAAGAAGGAGTTGGATGACAAAGCTGTTTAATCAGTTTTGACAATTCCTATTTGTTTTGTACCTCTACCTCCATGACAGGTGATGGGGAAAAAATTCTAGTGGAACAGCCTTGCTGGAATAAGGGGGAAATAAATGAGTGAAATGAATGAATGAATTTGTTCTGATTTGTAAGGAAAGACACTGCACTTTGGTTTAAAGGCATAATCTGCCTGATCTTGAGTAGAAAAAAAAAAAAGGTGGGATAACAAACATCTGATTTTGGAGTGGAATTGGGTTGTACACTAGAGTTATCAATAGAGTTGGAGAAGGCAGTGCTCACCAAAGGCTATATGATTTTGTTAGGACCCACGGAGTAATATTTGGAGACGTACTGATGCTGTTACCAAAGTTCCTCGAAAGTACTGGCACAATACTCTCCCCAACCTGACGTGGTACTTTTATTAGGTCAAGGAATTTTTCACATATTAAAACTGGAATAAAAGTAAAATGATAAATGTACAGTTCTTGCTGACCACAACATCTGGGTTTTTTAATTGGAAACTGAAGGCAGCATGACCTTACGCATTAAAAAGCGATTACGTAAGAAAGAACATCGTATTCCACCTTCCAGAGTTTGCACCTTTACAAAATGATTAATGGGTGTGCTGTGCAATCCCAAAAGCAGCAGGAGGAAAAGAGAAGTGTATTTTGGAGAGGGTGATGACTGGATTTCTTATCCCCATGATAAAAATAATTACTGTAATTAGAAACATCTGAACTGTCTGCAAACTTTTTGTAATACTCTAATTACAGTGTGTCCTTGTAGGCAGGGTAAACACTTTTAACTCTGAAATTTCTTCCCCCGCTCTGCCCCTAAAAAGTACTGATTTTGATAGGACTTTCACAGATGAAAGAGGAACATATACCTGCCTCTCCATTTGATACCCTGTTGATCCAGTCAGGGTTTTTCTGATAATGGCAAAATAGGTGTGCAGTTAATACAAATCAGCACTGTAGATGTGCCTTGTTGAACACTGTATCTGTCAGATGCTCTTATGATACTGAATAATCATGTAATCGTCACACTATGATTTTATTTTCCAGGGTAGATTAGTGCCTAGTCTGGGTCACAGGTATCCAGGTTTGTTTGTGCCTCTCATGTAGGGAAACAAGTCTTATTTTGCAGCTGCTCTTTCCATGTGTTTCTGTAAAGCAGTACGAAATACTTCCACGGCGAAGTCGACATCCCTCTTAGTAATGCACATAGGAGGTTTAATTCTGAATGTCTAAAGAGAGAGAACAAAAAGAAAAAGAAATGTTCAAATTGTATGGAAAGAATATGGTTTCAAGCAGCATATCTAGGTCAGCACTACCACCCCAAAAAAGTGAGGAAAAAAGGAGAACAGCAGTGCAGGCACTGAGGCTTATGATAAATGCACTCTGAAGTGGAGCAATTTTGAACTTGACTGCACTGAATTGCATCTGACTCATGACCCCCTCTTGATAACCTAACTGCCTCCACAAAAGACCTAAGTAGAGTAGGTCATGTCTGCAGCTCTGTTACTGCAGATAGAGACAGAGTAAAATCTCAGATGGATTTGTACAAAGAAAGAACAGAGACAGATGTATTTTCCTTTCTTGCGGCTCTACCACAGGGAAAATCTGCTGAGAGTGGCAGGCTCTTGCATTGTGTCAGCCCATTTGTTGTTTTATTATAGGCTGTTTTTAAAGGCTTTTAAGAGAGTGCATTATGAATTAATCACTAAATACTATCTTGTAGTTAGGGTGGTATAGCTGGAAATCATGTTGATCAGGAAGGGTTATATGTACAGCTACACTTGTCAAGAACATAGGCTCTTAAATCTGAATGTTTGATCTATGTTTTCAAGAGTATTTATCTTCCACAAGAATCTTAAATTTCAGATTTTTCTGGCATCACATCACAGGACTTAATACAGGAAGAGTGGAATAATGGGCTTTCCCACCCACGGCCCCCGCTGAAGCAAACACTCAAAGATAAACAGCCTTCTTATCAGACAGAATGAGATTTTACTGCACTGTGCTTCAGCTTGTTACCTGCCTCCTGGTCTGTGACTTAGGGAAGAACTGATGAGGTGACAGACACAATGTCTGATTTATTTCAGCTACCCTCCATCCATCTCACATGGAAGTGGCTTCCTCTGCATCAGAGGGCTTCACTGACCGGGCCAGCCCTGGGGCAATTCTCGGCAGTGTCCGGGCTACAGCATGGAGTACATCCTCTGCTGGTGTGGGCTGATGGCCTTTACATCCAGTTCTCTCTTTTGTGCTTTTGCTGAACTTGCTGTCAACACCTTTTTTTTTTTTTTTTTTTTTTTCCTTTAAGTACCATGAATAAGAGCATCACCAGCTCTCCACACTCAAAGAATTACTAGTTTTGTACTGATGTGTCAGCTGATAGTCTAAACAAAGACTTGGTCCTGAGTATTGCTGAGTTCTTCTAAATTGTATATTGTAGACTGTAGTACCTGGGTTTTCTAGAAGTTGTCCCTGTAAAGAAAAACTTCATGCTTTGACCTTGTTGAGAATATTTGAAAAGAATAAAGTAGTTCCTGCCCAGTTTTTAAAAAAGCAACATGAAACAGAGATAGCTCCTAAGAGTATACATTTTCTAGTTTATTTACTAAACTAAATTAATTTAACTTGAGGGAACTGGGGATGTAGTTCGCAAGGATAGAAAATAACCTTTGTTTATAACCAGCGTTTCAGTACCTGACTGTAGAGCCCTCCTCTGCCAATCAGAACCCCCATGTCTTTACAATCCTCCCAGATCTGATTGATTTCTTCAGCTGGAAGAGGGCATCGACTGTCCTAAGGAAAGGAAATACTTCACTTAGATATTCTAAATTAGTTCTGTGACAAAGATGTACATTCCAGTCTCTCCAATAAATCCCACCTCTAGCTGAAAATGTTAGCTGCATAACTTACCTGTTCTCATGAGTCTCTGCAGTCAAGGTGTAAATCTCACTGTTTACTCAAAGCTTGTGAAATAGCTGAATAATGGAATGTTCTGGCTCATTTTTAGCAAGAGCCATGTTTTCCCACTTCACTATCTGATTTTTAACAGGAAATATTTCTATTATTTCAACTGAAATAAAATGTGATAAAACTTTAAATGGCACTGTAAATTGAAAGGAGTGAAGAAGTCACTAACCTTATCTGTCACCATTTCTACTCCAATCATAAGTCCCTTGCCACGGACATCTCCAACAATCTCAAATTTATCACGTAGTTTAGCCAACTCAAGCAGCATGTATGTTCCCACATCCTCACTGTTTTTTTGCAGACTGTCTTCTTCAATAGCCTGGTTAAAATGAAGTACCATGACAGTGTTGCAGGAAAAGCTTTCAACACATTCTGTTAATCCCCATTGAACTTCACACTGTATTTATCTCACTTCCTTGCTATGTTCCTTCACTATCTCAGTGCTCACATTTTTTTTCTCTTAAAATCCTCTTAAGAGCATCAGAATATAACTGCATAATACCTTGATGTTTCTATGGCACTTCTCACGTTTTTCTTATTACTTACATTTAATCCAGTAATTCCTGCTCACATGTACTTCTAACTGGAAAACACCTAACCAGAAGGATTATTTTCAAAATCTTAGCAGAATATTTTAATTTTTTCAGTATCGTGAGAAGAATATAATTTGACAAGGCTTATCTGTGTGTACTAGGCAGGGAACAGCTTCAGTACTATATTATATTTAGCAACATGTTTTTTAATAACAATCTTTTCTTCATTCTTTACACTGTCCTCCTTAATTAGACTTCTTATTTGCAAGCACATACTGGTAACTACTCACAAAAATTAGATGAACTTAACATCTGCATTTAGAAAAATTACATTTAAAAATAATCACAGAAGACGAAGTGGTTGTTTCTACTTCTTTTTTCAAATTTTATTTTCTTCTTTTTTTTTTTTTTTTTCCCATTCAATTTCATTTTATTCTTCCTGAACAATCTCCTTGGAATTATTTCAGAGCCAGGCCTCAAGTTATTTCAGAGTCAAAAAACCCCGAAACATGGGTTCTGTATACAATTATCCATTTATTCATAACTTATAACCCCCATATCACTCAGGAAAATAACATGAATAGAAACAGTGTCTGCTGTAATGAAGTGAGCTTCAGGAATGAATGTTCTGTGCATAATCAAGACAAATTAAATCGTGACCTACTACCGACTGATTTATTTTCTACTGGATAATAAGTGAAATATGTTGCACATTTTTATATTTTCTTTTTCATGAGGTAATTTTTTTCCCAAGAGGATTTCTGACCTTAGGTATTTGTAACTGTACAGTTATTAATGTTTTTTTTACGCATAAGGTAAAAGTCTTAAGAAAATTTTGCTATGCATGTGTGCCAGAAAATAGATTTGCTTTAGCTGTGAATTTGTGTAGTGCTATGAAAATTCAGCTTTTGAGAAAGTACCCTCCTACAGTTTTATTAACAAAGTAAAGAACCCTAGGGAGAGAAAGACGATTCTGAAGTCGTAATTATAGGGTTCCTACTCTTTCTAGAGATCTGAAAATATTTGCAATTAAGCTAATCAGGATTTTTTTCCTATGCATGGGGCACACTGGCCATGTGTGTATACATGCATATGTTTATGCACTTAGTTATTAAAAAAATTCTCCACATAGAAATCTATTCATGCAATTTTCAGCTTTTGATACAAAGAACTTGTGGTATAGATAAATTTATGTGATATTTTCCTTACGTCAAGAACTGCAGCTCCAACTACACATGCCAAAGGGTTTCCTCCAAATGTATTGAAGTGAAGATTTTGAGCCAAGGAACTTGCAATCTCTAAAAACAAAAGAACAACACTGGTTACTCCTTCAGTTCATAGAATCACAGAATCATAGAATCACAGAATGCTTTGGGTAAAAAGGGACCTTTAAAGATCATCCAGTTTCAACCCTTCTCCCATGGGCAGGGACACCTTCCACCAGATCAGGCTGCTCAGAGCCCCATCCAACCTGGCCTTGAGCACTGCCAGGGATGGGGCATCCCCAGATTCTATGGGCAACCTGTGCCAGTGCCTCATAACTCTCATCAAAGACTTTTTTTTTCCTCATATCTAATCTAAACTTAATCTCTCATTTTAAAGCCATTCCTCCTTTTCCCATTACTCCATGCTCTTGTAAAAGACCTTCTCAATTTTTCTTACACTGGAAGGCCACAACAGGTCACCCCAAAAGCTTCTCCAGGCTGAACAATCCCAATTCTCTCAGCCTTTCTTCTTAGGAGAGGTGCTCTGCCCCTCTGATCATTTTGGTGGTCTTGTCTACCTTGTTTGGTAACTGTACTTAATTGCTTTAAACATTATTT
Source organism: Aegithalos caudatus (assembly GCA_013389925.1). Lineage (NCBI taxonomy): Eukaryota > Metazoa > Chordata > Aves > Passeriformes > Aegithalidae > Aegithalos > Aegithalos caudatus. Next base: position 11,453 of record WEIU01003741.1, read on the forward strand.
GTTACTGTAACAAATACATTTGCTGTAGTTCAACTCTGATTCTAGGAGAGACAACACAGTAAGATTTCCTGTAAGCAGTCTGTGCAAAATATGAGTATTTCCAAAAACTATAGTGCCAAAACAAAACTTCTTTTTAAAGAAGTCATGCTTCTAACATATGCTCTCACCTGCCATCTACAGATTTTCCTCATTAGATTGAGCCAGCCATTTGTAGGAATCAAGCAGCTGGGTAACATCCTTCCCTATTTACTCGCAGTATATTTATCAGTAAAACAGTGAATTCAGTGAGAATTTCCAGGCTCTACTACCAGCCCTACAAACCACCCAAGTTCATTCCTGCTTCAGTAATACAACTAAACCCATTTAAATACAGCTTGTACTGATACAGCACAGCACATAGTGAAACAAGTGAAGCAATGAGGATCCAATTCACTTGTCAAAAGATAGATTGAGATAAAGTTTATAAGTAACATTCAGCTTTTTAAACACGTATCTCTCTGCAAGTAATTATTTTGTATTATATTTTGTTATTACTCTGTTTTACATCATAGTGGAACAGAACACTTTTACCTTTTGTTGTAACAACAGCTGCCATAGGGAAGCCATTACCAATTCCTTTCGCCAAAGTAACAATGTCAGGGACTACTCCATGTGTTTGAAATCCCCAGAAATGGCTGCCTGTCCGTCCAAACCCCGTCTGTACCTTTCAAAGGAAAAATTCAGAGAAACACTTACCACTTTCTCACAGTTTATGACATAGGGGGTTTTTTGTCTTTCTATTGTTACTGATTTGCATTAAACAGCAACTACGACTGCAGTCAACTTGTATTAGACCCTTATTCAGATAGTTCTACACAAAATGCTATTTATTGTAATTAGGTTTTTCTTTCATGTGATGACATATCATCATGTCTTAGACCTGGTGAGATACACAAATAAGATGCAGCTTCCATTTCAGAGGAGAGGAAATGTAAAAGCATCTGAAGCATTTGATTCTATGTTAATATTGTTTTAGCTAAGAAAATTCCACTTCTAAAACATATTTGCAGAGGTACAGCAATCAACTCTCTTCTGTATTCTATGTTTGTCAACAGTACTCATAAAAAGAAGCGTTATTTTGACAAATCTTCCATCACAACTAGCATTTGTTGCATATTTGTGCAAATTTACTGCTCCCAAAAGGTAAGGACTGAATCTGCTACAAAATATTACCTTTGCCTAAAATGAGAATAGAGGCAGTAAAAACTGGGAGGCTCCTGCGCTTGGAAAGATGCAGTTTAGCTGTTTAAACATGTTAAGCTGTGAAGTTATCACGCTTATGACATTCCACTTCAATTACTTCCAGGCTTCACTTTGATTCTTTTATGATAACTTTCAGAGGTACCCTACTCCAGAATTCTTATGAAAAATCTGACTCACTTCATCTGAAATGCAAAGGCCCCCTCTTTCCCGTATAAGCTGATAAGCTTCCTTTAAGAAATTTCTTGGGTATTGAACAGCTCCATTAACACCCTGCCAAGAGAGAAACACAGTATTTTCAGGAACAAACAAGATAACAGGAGTTCTACTTGAGAAAAAAAAAAAACAAAACAGCAGCCGTCAGGTAACAGCAGGACTGCTGTTTCAAGCTTCTGGCTCCAGCAATGAAACCATTTCAGAAAGCTCCTGCTCAGGTCACGCATTCCCATTCCACAGTGCTGCCTGCTGTTCCTTTAGTTGTGTTGGCATGAATGTTTGTGAGGCCATGATCATTGCAAGACCAAGTCAATTAACCATAAATTGCTGAAACAGGGATGGTGAAAATCTACACACAGCAAAACAGAAACTGATGAAGTTTGAGAATTCATATTCCTTCTTTGGTTAATTTGTTTGGGACATTGCCTTCTCAACATCTTTTCACCTCGACAGTTTGCATTTGCATTGGAGATTCAATTCTATCCTACACTAGGACCAGAACAGCTTTTTAGACTCAAGTACATAAGTGCTTAGAAAACAGCAAAACCAGAGAACTGCTCCAGTTTTCCATTGTAGTCATAGTTCTCATATTGTTTCTCTTGCCCGGGATAATTTCTCAATTTTTCCTATTGAAGAACCACACATAAAGCAATTGTGAACAAAGAATGAAACATTAGGAGAATGAACCCTGTGGCCATCAGTTGCTGGACTGATATATTTTGTTAAAAACATAGTGGACAAAAGGAGAAGGGAGGTCGAGTTAAAAGTTTACAGAAATAGTAATGAAAATTAAAAGGAGATTATTAGAAACCAAACTATAGCATGCATCACACTCACTATTTAAATGGAGAAAAACGGGTATGTTTAATTATGATTCCGTGTTTAATTTCACAAGAAAAATTCTAGTTCCATCAAGTCAGTGACAAAAGCTGAAATTTGAAGGTAGTGCATCCTATCTTTCAAACATTTAAACTTTTAAAAGCACTAAAAATCATAGTAAAAACCAGAAAACATCCATGTTCAGACTGTAGCTAAAGAATATGAGATTTGAGTACTTCACACTACTGCTATCACAACTGAGAAATGACAAACTACCTACTTGAATTGGTTCAGCAATAAATCCAGCTACTGTCTTGGGCACTGAGGTATTCAGAGTATCTTTGAACTGTTCAATGTACTGGTCTTTTGCAAGACATGCACCTGTTTACAAGGGAAACAGTTTGAAGGAAATTTACTTAATATGACACAAAACTAGCTTCAAAACATGAAACTATGTATCTAAACAACAAGAGTTACATGACTGTGTGGTAGATATCACCTCTCAAATCAACAGTAGAAAGCAAAACATTAAAGGAGAGAGTCTCTTCTCTGAAACCATGTGTACTCCGTGGTTTGTGCAGGTAGGATGATTCTGAAGAATACAGTCTGTGCTTAAATAAAGAACTGAGCAATCAGTATGGCTAATGGTGCCATTCACTAGGGAGGCAAAGCTAAAAACAAGACATTCTCTTACGTGTGCATATGAATTAAAATAATAAAAAGTGCTTGTTGA
>WEIU01003741.1:15100-25699 GCA_013389925.1 Aegithalos caudatus
AACAGTAACTCAACTAATTTTTTTATTCCTTTTTTGTTCTTAGTCAGGATATTGGTTATCTAAAGGTAATGCCAGCATTTTAAGAGTTGCTGGTAGCATTTCGGTAATCTGAAGTATGAACAAAATCTGCAAAATAGAGCCAGGCAGATCTAACAGAGACAATTCCACCTTTCTAATCCTTGCTGCTGATGAAATACCACGAGTTCAGGCCACTCACTGAGACAGTCTGGGAAGCTGCTGTAAGTGAGCCTTCCTATGGTTAATAATGTGGCTGAGCTGTCACCTGCAACTATTAGAATCACCAATAGTGGCTTCTAGACAGAAAGTTCAGTCTGCTCAAGGACAGGGACATAACATACTGCCACTTAACCTCAGTGGATCTCCTTAACAGATATGTCTCCTGTCTTGCTGAAATAGGATTGTTATTCATTATAGTGAAAGATCTGTGCCAGACGATCTGAAAGCAGCTTTGAACAGATCTGCCAAAACAAACTTGAAAAAGGGGTTCAGAACATTATTTTGCTCCTTACACAGACTCCCATGCAAGCATCAAGCATGACTAAAGAACTGCAAATCATGGATCATTTGTGTTATGGCTGTCCTAAGTCAAAATCAGCCTAAGGAACTATACGCAGAAGAAAAGGGAACTCTGGCTCTTGTTGAATTTACACAGCAGAAACTGCTACACTGTAGTTTTGATTAGGGACCATAAACCACTTGAGGGCAGAAAACACAGCAATTGCTGAAATATTTAAATAAACTGTTAGTTACCCAGGTTATTAAAAAAAATTATAAAAAAATCTCACAGTTGTACAGCCAAAGCCATTGGCAACACCATGCTTATAAGGAGTCAGAGATGTCAAACCCAGCGTGTAAGGGCTGCCTCCGTGGTATCCTCCTCTGTTAAAACAAACAAAGCAGATCAACTTCCTAGAAGCAATTCCTGGAGCAATATCTGTTCTGAGAAGGTATGCTTGTAAGCTATGAATTGTTAGGAAAAATGTGCATTGTTGCATTGAAACTAAGATTCCTACTGCCATTTTTTCCCTCTGCCTTTTGACTCTGACTACAATTTAAAATATAAAATCTGTGAAGAAATGTTTGCAAGGAGATGAGTATAATCATTGGGACCAACAATAATTCAAACAATGCCTCATGAGGTTCTGCTATAGCACCTGATCCCTAAAGAGCAAACATCTCTGTCTTCTGAATCTTGGAAACAGCTGCTGCCTCCAACAGATGCTGCCAATCATTAAACTAGATGGTGGTTTGCTGTAAGTTTTATTACACAGATCAAAATTGCTTGGTGAGAATATACAAGCAAGGTAGGTACCCAATGTTCTGTTGAACACAGTAACAGAAAAAATACAGCTCTTCATTAACACAGACTTTTATTCTAATATTTGAGACCCCCTGGGCTGCACAGTAAACTGAACTGTTGACACTGGTGTTTACAGTGTACAAATGTTCAGCACAGCTCCATCCCTGTCATTAAGCCAGAAGAGCTGTTTGTGTACCTGTGCAGTGAACTGTGGTTCAGGGCTTTGATAGAAAAACAAGGCAGCAAAGCAAACAAAACAAAAATCAGCTCCTAGGCTGATTTTGATGAACCTCAGTTCCCTGCTGAGGTTCACTGCACCACTCTTCCAGAGATACATTTGCACCCCTTACAAAGGGGCATGCAGAAGGGAAATGGAGGAATAATGACAGAGTTTCTCAGTCTTGGTCTGGCCATGAACAAAAGTCTACTAAAGCACACCCTGAACACAGACATCAAATCATATTGTAGGTAACACAAGCAAAAATTGCAGGTTGCATTTTTATTGCAAACTAGTCCTAAAATGCTGTATGAAAACTTCAGCTCCTGGTTTACTCCTCTTTGTCAAATAAAGTAATTTTATAGCATTCTCCTCTGCAGACCTGGGGTGAAAGAGTTCTCAGTTATGTCTTGTTTTAGGCATGTAGAGAGTGATCCCGTACACAGAGGAGTTTTGTGAAGCTCTGTCGGCATTACCTGAGGGAGATGATGTCGAAGTTACGAGTGTGTAGCCTTGCCATGAACATAGCTAAATCATTGGCTTCTGACCCGCTGTTGGTGAGATAAACCACCTGTGGGAGAACACTCGGGATCAGAACAGCACAAAAACACCTCCTTCTTCTTCGGCATATCAGACCATGTCCCTTAATAACACGGTGAACTCTAGCCTAGCGCTGCCACAGGGTGACCTCACCACGATAAAATTAGTGTTGCCCTTATGCTAGAGGAGAGAACAAAGATCCAACTGATGTGCTCTGGAAGTGTACAGAAAAATCTCAAAGGGTTTCAGTTTACAGGTTTTCCTAAGATGGATTTCTGATTGAAGGCAATCAGAGTGTTGGGTCAAACTAAGCAGGACATTTTAAATTTATTTTTTCACTCTCCTTTCATCTTTAAGATTGCAACAGCTTAATGCTCTTCTGCTAGCCCAGTTTCATTTTATCAACAATTTATTTTACCTGAAAACAAAAATTCTCTTACGGTTTCACTGCATATGAAACATGGCATTTTTCTGGTTTATCTATTTAAATGTCAGTAAACATTTACACAAACTACACAAAATACTGTCAAACAATTTTCACTGTGGATTTTCAGGAGATCAAGAAAATTAAGGCCAGCTACATGTAAGAATAGTAAACATCTTCGTTTCCTTTAAGTAATTGTCAAGCCAGCAATGCCTCTTCACAGTGACAAGCGAAGGGAGAAAACAGAACAGAAATAGGGGATATTATGCTTGCCTACAGCTAGGTCTAAAGAAAAGGCCCTGAGGGCCCTCATGCTCTTTAAGTGACAGTCTGTATTCCCCATACAGATCTTCTCTCTGGAGATATCATGGCTCTCAATTATTTAATAAATACTTCTTATAAAGAGACACCCACTTCACCAGCCCCTGCTCCTGCCAGAATCAATTTACCTTCAGTGGATCTGGAAAAAGAGAAATTAGCTTTTCAGCATACTCGTGGATTGCTGGGTACATGTAGATATTGGTGGTATGCCACAGGCGAGCCAGCTGCTTCTGGGTAGCCATAGTTACCTTCCTGCATGTACCATGGGAGAGACAAAGGGATTGAATTCCACACAGATTCCACACTCACACACACACATACCTCTGTGCTATTGATTCTGCAAACGCAGATACTGCACTGTGTGCCAGATGGAGGAACAAGTAGACCAAATTATTGAATTCTTCAAAATGTAGCAGAAATTGAACTAACTGTAATACATGACAATTCAGTAAATTATATTCTGGTTTTAGGCTCACAGTGCGGCAGATTTATGAAGCACAAAAACCCAAATAGATGTCTCTTCCTGTATTTTATACCATAAATCAAAATGCAACATACTTACGGGTGACAGTGTCCAACACTGACAGTGACAATTCCAGCAAAGAGATCAAGGTATCTTCGCCCTTCATGATCAAACAACCACTGCATATGTCCCTGGTGCAGCAGCAGTGGCTTCTTGTAATATGTCCGCAGTGAAGGCGCAATATTTTGTTTACGGATCTTCTGGATACGTTCATATGGATAGGACTGAGTGGAATAAAACAGTCAGTATACATCTATGCTTTCTAAAGATTCAGACTCATGGAGCTGTTGTGGAGCACATAGATTACACAGCTATCGATACGATTCTGGCACATAGAAGGGTATTCTACACACCTCTGAAACTCAGCTTTTTGAAATAGGGCTGCTGTATGGTGTATACCTCTTAAATGTTTACAAATTACGTATTTGTCACACAGGTACACCTACAGGTTATACCCTGGTTGTAGCAGTTGGGCTGTACCCAAAGAAGCAAATTTTATAACCATAAGATTATAAAATGATGAACTTATAAACCAAACCCAGAAATGAAACTTTATGTAAATTCAGTGTAGTATGCATGACTTACTTCATATTTTTCAGGTACAAAATCACAAGGAGGCATTTTTGCTTCTGAGGAGACAGAACTCTTCCATTTCTGCTGCCTAAAGGCAACTATAAAATAGTAAGAGAATTATGAAACATTTGGCAAACTACACACCTAAAAGATTTGCTTTATAAGCTTGTTCAGGGAACACATGAGCTACAGTCACAGAAAGTTTTGGAGAGATTTTTTGGTCTGAGAAGTTTTCTTTGGGGAAAAATAAGTAACAGGCAGAATATATCTAATTTTAAAAGAAAGGCATTTATGTCTTGTCCATTAAAACTCAAGTTTTCAGTTTCACATGGACTTTTGTTTTGACATAAGAATAATTAAAAAGAAACAAAAACTGCTTCTAATACAACTTCTTATCTGGAAGCAGTGGGTGAATGCTCTCCAGTCAGGCACCCAGAGTGACTGCAGCACGGGCAGTGCTGCCAGGGAGCAGAGGCCCAACAGACCTGAACGGAGCGGGCGAAGCAGGGTTCACTGAGAGTGCCCTGCATTAACAGAGCTCACTCAGGTCCAGGGTCCACCCAGGGAGCCCAGGCAGGAGCAGCAGCATACTGGGCCAGAGACAGGACTGGACACGAGGCTACCACGAAAGTCCAAGGTCCATCCAGGAGAGAGAGCCAGGGCTGTGCTCTTGACAAGGCTCATGGCTTGGCTGAGGCAGGGACTGAAGGCTCAGGGCCGAGGTGAAACTGGGCTCCTGGGGAAGGGGCAGCCCTGGGGGGGGCTGTTTAGGGGACATGAGCTGTGCTTAGGGTGCTGAAAACTCCAACTGCCATCTTCCATCCTTGCTCCAAAATCCTAGAAACATCACACTGTCCTGCCTTTCATCTAACTGCAGATGCAATTCAGTAGGTATCAGAAAGAGATACCCGATTGCCCAGAGAGATTGCGGAGTCTTGCTCAGTGCAGATATTCAAGAACTGTCCCGATACAATCCTGTGCCCTGTGCTCTGGGATGGTCCTGCCTGAGCAGGGAGGTTGGACCAGATGACCCACTGTGGGCCCTTCCAGCCTGGCCCATTCTGGGATTCTGCAAGGAGTTGTCTCGAAAGACTCTATTTCTTCACCTAGAACACCATCTCCTGAGAGTTATACATTTGTTTTTAAAAGCCTAAGGTTTTAACCAATTTCTAAAACACGTGAAATGTAAATGACTGAAGAATAAAGTTTCCTGAAATTACTTACATGCATTGTCACTTCCCTTACAACCACTTACAGCACTAATGAATATAGAATCTACAAGAGTACAGTCTCAAAAAAGTAGTTGAAAACCCATGAGTTAAGGAAGTTCTACCCTTGGAACTGTTCCCAAGGGATTTGCAGCTACACCGAAAAGTGCTTCTACCCCGCGCTGCTCCGCGTACAGGCGCGGTGCTGCCACCCCTCCCCAGTCTGCGCNTGTCCGCCCGCCCGGGCAGCGGCACCGCCCCGACACGTGTGCTGCCGGCCGGCCGGACACACCGCGCTGTGCCCCTGCTGGCATCCCGTGCTCTGCTCTGGTGCCATCCCGTGCTGGGCCCCGGCTTTCATGCCCTACTGTACCCCCCGGTGTCATCACATGCCGTTCCCCTGACGTAATCCCCCAGTGGCACCCCTTAATGTGCTATCTTCTCCCGAGTCTTATTCTGACACAGTTTTTCTGTGAGGCCTTCAGAAGGGCCTCACAGGATGGAAAGATGGACAGGAAAGAACAGTTTGAAATTCTACAAAGGCAAATTTAGGGTCCTGCCCCTGGGGAAGAACAACCTTGGGTACCAGCCCAGGCTGGGGCCCGACCTGCTGGAAATCAGCTCTGTGGAGAAGGACCTGGGGCTCCTAGTGGACAGTAAACTGTTCATGAGCCAGCAGTGCCCTTGTGAGCAGGAAGGCCGATAGAACCCAGGGGTACCTTTGGAAGAGCACTGCCAGAAGGTCAAGGGAGGTGATCCTGTCCTGCTACTCATCTCTAGTGAGGTCTCACCTGGAGTCTGTGCTCAGTTCTGGTCTCTGGAGAACAACAGAGACATGGAGTTACTGCTGTTTCCAGAGAACTGCAAAGGTGATGAAGGTATTGGAGCATCTCTATTATGAGGAAAGGCCAAGAGAATCGATCCTATTCGGCCTCAAGAAAGAATGACTGAGAGGGGAGCCCATCAATGTCTGTCAGTGTCTGCAGGGAGAGGTCAGTGGATGAATGAGGCTCTTCTTGGTGCAGAGGGTGGACCAGGCTCTGCTGCCAGGCAGCAGGACATGACACAACAGGCAGAAACTGATACACAGGGAATTCCACCTGAACATGAGAATAAACTTCTTTACTGTGTGAGTGATCATGCAGTAGAAGATATTTCCCTCTGTCTCCCTCACTGAAGATATTCAAGAGCTGTCTGGATGTGGTCCTCTGCTGTGTGCTCTAGGATGATGCTTCTTGAGCGGGGATTTTGGATCAAATGACCAACTTGTGGTGCTTCCCAACCTTACCCAGTATGTGATTCTGTGAATTGTGTTATGTTAAATACATCTGGGTGGATGAGGAGAAAGTGACAGATATGCCGAGAAGGATAAGTGATGACCCACTTATTTTCTTGTTTTGGTTTTGTTTTGTCAGCAAAGAGGTGTAGCATAACCTCCTATGAGGATGGGAGAAGTGGGAAGCTGTGTTTCCTTCCCCATTACCTGCCATCAGCCAAGCTCCAGGCAGCCACGCACTCAGCTCCCCACCAGTGGGACTGGGGAGAGGAAGGGAAGGGTAAAAGCTGGGAAACCTTTGGGCCAAGATGAAGAGAGTTTGATAGAAAAAGCAAAAGCCTCAAATGCAAGCAAAGCAAAAAGAATTAATTCACCATGTCCCATGGTCAGGCAGGAGTCCAGCCATCTCCAGGGGTACAGGGTCTGTCATGTGTAATGGTGACTTGGGAAGACAAAGGCCATAATTCCAAATATTCTGTCTTTACTTAGTGCTTCACACTGAGCATGATGTCACGTGGTCTGGAATATCCCTTTGGTCAGTTGGTGTCACCTATCCCAGCTGTCTACTCCCAGCCTCCCATGCACCCAGAAAAGGCTTTGGCTCTGCATAAACTCCACTCAGAAACAACAAAACATCTCTATTATCATCACTGTGTTCAGCACAAATCCAAAATGCAGCCCCATAGCAGCTAGTGTAGACAAAATTAACTCTGCTCTGACCCAAACCAGCACATCCTTGTAATACTCAAGAATCAAGGGTCAAGATGACATTTCCTGGAATGGAAATTGGCGCACAGTTAAACTAGATACAGTTGCCAGTGAGAGGTATTTCACAGTGCTTTTGATCACCCTGCCTGCATCTGAGGCAGAAAGCTGACCACAGGTAGCCTGGGGGGCAACCCCAGTTTTGCAGGAAAACCACCCAAAGTTGGTGCAAAGGGTCAAAGATTTGTACCTTCTAGTAACCAGCGCAGTGCATACACACCTCAGGACTCCCCCAACCCTCAACCTTTCTTGATCAAACTCTTTGCTAAACAAATCCCTGAATTTCAATAATAAATATAGTTTAAATCAACATAAAGAGCCATAAAGACGCATAAAGATGTGAGCTGGTATGTCAGCCATTTGTGTTACCTGGTTCATTTGCTCAGTGCACCAAAATTGGTTAAATATTTGTCATGTAGCTTTCTCCATGGAGGACAGCAGGATGCTGCCCTACAGAGTGTCTTGGATGCCTGGATTTTCCTTTTTCTCTCTATACATTATGTAGTAGAAGTGTTGCATATCATGAAGAAATAGAGAATTTGGGAATTTTATTCACGAACTTTTATTAAGCTGAAATGCGAACACCATTGCAGAGATTTTACAATGACAAAAGATTCATCAGAAAGCTACAAACTTCATAACAATATTGATCTTACAAGTGAAAACACTAACAGATTTTAGTAAAGCCAGCATTTTCAATATTAAGAACTTTAAAAATGTATTTGAAAGCATTTTCCTTACACTTAGAAACAATGAAGAATTCCTGAGCAACTACTTTTATACCAGTATTCTCCAAACAATGTACATACTACATATGAAATCGAATTCTTACAATTTCTTGTATTTTAGAAATTTACAAAAAAATTTGGGTCTGGTTCATAGAATAATTGTGCTTAAAGTCATTCTGTTGCTACAGTAATGATACTGCAATAACCTCTCATGTTCCACATTGCGTACAAATTCTGAAACGGTAGTGGAAAAAATGCCTAGATTGTATCACAAATCTACCAATGAAGTGGTTTATGCAAATGTAAATCAGTTTGCTTTAAATATTGGGTCATATCTTTCTCTGCTGAAAATATACTCTTTATTCTCGATATTATTCAGAAGGTGCAATTTTTGTTTCTTTGAGAGGCTGCTGATACAATTAAAGGCAAGGGAGTTCCAGAGACTTTTGCACTCACTTAAGAGCACATCAGAATTTTGAACAAATACAATTAGTTAATGACTGCTAACATGTTTTTTCTGGGCTGTACTTTTTCATAACAGTGGCCTCAGTATTGCTATATCTTACACAATTACTAAAACATACACAAAACACAACAAAAAGATTTCAGAAGCCAAGATAGTGCTGAGTATCTCTGAGCAATATAGCACATATGTAAGAACTGTTGGTTGTATTATATCAGAAGAACCATATTTATAGTCAGAATAAAAAAAAATTGCTTTCCAAAATGAAAAACAAACAACACTAAAGCAGCCCAGGAGTTCTTTCTGAGTATAGCTGAGCAGTAGTTTCCTCTCCCTTTCAGAATGAAAAACAAAGGGATGAGAATTAAGAGTAGTCTACAGCATTATGAATATTAAAAAATATGATATGACATCATTATAGTTCTGCCTGAAGAAAAATCTGACTTTTTCTAGACATGTATAGTTTTCTGTCCTATTGAAGAGATATTTTCTGCAAGTGACTTGTACAATGATTTCCATCCTCTAAAAATTCTACTCAGTGCTACAAGTCTCTAAAACTAACCATTGCAGGAGCTGAAATGATATCTTTTAATGTTTATTGATGTCAAAATGAGGTGAAAGTACTCAGAAGCTCACAAAAATAGATCCCAAAGCAGCATTGTTAAAAAAAAAAAAAAAGTTAAATAATGTCAAGATCCAAGACAAGCAGCATCACCACGTAGAAAAGGACAATAAACCTTCCAAAAAGAGGAATATATATATAAAAAGACTTTTTAATATCTAACTGCTCTATGCACCAACATCTTGCGTATAAGATCAGCCTTTAGCATATTGGCACTCTAAGAGGCCACGCAACTAATTCAGGTATTTTTCTTAACTAGATCCAACAGATATAATAGTGCCTCTTAAAAATGTAACATACTGAGGAGTATTTTAAACCCAATTTGGTAATTTTCAGTATTACCAAGACAGAGACTTTCCAACTAAGGAAAGTATTAACAGATACATTGTCACAGCTACAAACTGAAACAATGCCCAGAAAATGCCAAGAGACTGCTTAATATTATCCCCAAAGTATTTTCTCTCTTGGAGCTTCTAGGGCATTGCATTATATATACTAAATGGAAAAGAAAAAAAAAGAAAAAAAAAAAAAAGAAAAAAAAAAGTTNAAAGAAAAAAAAAAGTTTAGAAATGGTAGACACACATGTGGGACAATGTAAATAGATAAAAAAAAAATCTCATCTGTGTGAAAAATAGAAAGTTGATTATAAAAGCAGTGTGGTACACTGTATTTATCTTGATTTTTTTCCCTTAGGAATGTAGGAAATGCAATGTCAAATCAGATGCTGAGCCTGACTCTTCAAGTTTTGTTTTGCCTGGGACCAGCATCAGGTATGGGGAAGAAAAATCCCGTAACTTCTAGAAAATGAATGACCACTTCTCATGTAGAGGACTTTTTCTGCTCACATGCAACAGCTGATCCATAGTATCTGATTTCAGCATTTTACCAACTCTTTAGCATTTAATAAGGCTTTACTGCTTTTGTGGACTATATTAGGTAGATGTGCACATTCCCACTTTTGATATAAAAGTATTTTCTCTCTTCCTTTTTTTTCTCTTACTAATTCATCACTCCTCTCAGTTCTGCTAGTGCTCATTTTTTACTGTCTATTCTCACATTTCATTCTTTCTCTTCTATTTTCTTTTCTCCCCCCCCCTCTTCTCAGCTGTAGTCAAATTATTTTTTTCCCTCTTTATCTACCATGTACCAATCCATAGTGACTGTACTCCTTTTCCATTCTGTCACATACAGCAACTTTGTCCCTATTCCTGTCACTTAGTGGTGGATTTGGCAGGACTGGGCTAACATTGAAGAGAGATAGATCATTCTCTATGATCTTATAGGTATTTTCCAACCTAAACTGTTTTATGCTTCTATGATATTTAAGGTCTTTATATCCCCATGTATTATGTATTTAGGCATCCATTTGTCTTTATTTTCCTGCTTGACATACACCAGAAAAATGAAGAAAATCCCTGATTTATTTCAAAATGGTTTTCAAGGCTAGTCCACAAGGTTATTCAAATTATTATAATTCAGTCCATCTTTCCATACCCACAGGAACTGGAGTCTGATTTTAGTGTGATGGTTTGAGATAGTTGAGAGCAGGGCTTTCCATTTTTACCCATTTAGAGACAGAACTGAAAGGTTCCTTCCTAGGAACTCAGTTGAAAACAGG
>WEIU01003746.1:15174-26442 GCA_013389925.1 Aegithalos caudatus
ATTTAGGGACAGAGTCAGATCTAAGGAAAACATATATAGAACAAAGAACACATACAGAGAGGTCTCATGCAAATGACTTCCACGAAAGATTAACAAAGATAGTTTTGGAAATATATTTTGAATAACATGAAACATGTTTTGTGAAATGTCAGAAAACCTGATAGTAGAATTAGCTCTTCAAAGCTAGATTTTCCTAAATATATAATGCCTAAGAATTTTTTTTCATAGTTTAAACTTCCACAATATGATTTATTTTGAATTTAGGGGAATAAACCCGCCATAAATATGAAACAGTCAGGCCATACTGAGAACCACATCATTTGCTAGATTAAGGTTATATTTAATTAATCTCTATATAATTAGACAAAGTACTTCTTGTCTTCTAATTTAGATTGTGTTTTTATTTTTCTTCATAAATTGTCTCCACAGGTAACAAAGTGGAAATCTCGAGATACATAGAAATATTGAATCTTCTGTAGTTTGAGACAATAGATGATGCAATGTAAGCTAGATTTAAATACATTTCAAGCACGATAATGGAAATAGAGATTTGTTATTTAATTAACATTAAATTTTCTTGAAATCTGAGTTATGTTGTATTTTAAAATACTATATAAGCATACTACAAAGAATGTTCTTGTGAGAGCTCAGTGACTTTTTTTTTTTTAATTAACATTCCAGTAGAAGTCATGCAAAATTACAAATGTCTTTTCAAAAATTAATCGTTAGGAAAAACTAAGGAAGCTATGACTTTTTCTATGATAATCTGAGGAGGAAGACATGACAATGGTGACAGGAAAGAAGTATTATGAGCTGCTTTTGCCTCCAAGATTCAGGCTGACATTTTTCTTATTGCTGTTGGTGCTTTTTTTGTTTCTTTTTCCGCCCACAACTAAGGTCTTAACGTAAAACACAAATCTGATTTGTGTTTTGATCTTCTATATTGAAAATGTATTATCAATTTCTCTTGAGAGGAAAGCAAAGTATCCTTGACAAAGAGAGAACTGTCAAACCTGGCAATAAACACTAATGGTTAATTTTAAGAGACTGTAAACAATAAGAATTACAATACATAGTGGAAGGATAGGGAGTAAACTACTCCACTGAAATGCAGTGTTGACTTGAAAGTAGCAAATGCAAACATAAAATAAAGAGCTGCTAAAATTGCATGTCAGAAAACATTCCCATAACCCAAATCTCCTTAGCTGGTGAAATTGATTTAGCTAGTATAAGACATGGAGATAAGAACCAGCTTCAAAATGTGTCTTAGATACAAAGGCATTGATGACTTCCGGGTTTAACTTTAAATGCTTCCTCTGTTTATAGTGGAATCTACACCCCAGAGTAAAATACCTAAGTGCCTTTCTTAGCCAATGCATGTTTAAGAGCTTTAACATGCTATTCTAAAACAATTTAGCATTCAGGGCAGGGAGCTGTCTCAACATTGCAAGTAAGAAATATTGAGTATATGTTAATGATTGCCACTATCTTCATCCCTTCAAAGTAATCCGCCCTTGAAGATGTGTGCCAATTCTGCTTCCTTGAAGTGTGAAGCAGACAAATCAGCCCAGTAGAAGTGCCTCAACAGCAGGGAGCTATCTTGCCCAGACAGAGGCAGTTCTGAGCATGTGAAGAGGTGATACTGTAGGCATTTGAAAAAGATATGTTAAAAAATGCAGCTGCTTATGGTGCTTACAAGGCCTTTATAGTTAGCCAAGAGGATCACTGATTTGCAGGTATTTCAATTCCTACTGTAAGCATCTGAGTCTTTATGATCTGGCCACAGGTTATTTTCAATGCTATTACAGAAAGCACAGCAGAATGAAACTTGGTTTCCCTGTGGGATATTTTATTAGTCCATCTACTTTAGCAGACAAAGACTGACAGCTATCAAGTAATTATTCTATCTAAATGACACCATTCTCTCTGTCTCGCTCCTGCCCTCTCTGCACAGTTCTGTATGTGTGCAAAAAGCAAACTGGCAAGGAGAGAATATTTCGAAAAATAGCAATGGAGCTCCTTTGAAATCCAAACAGGGATTATAGAGAGGTCTTATTAGTGATATAGTCTTTTTCTTCAAACTTACAAAGTCTGGAAGTTTCTGTTTCAGAAAATAGTTCCAGCTGTTAAAGGGCAAAAAGAACTTGAACAAAGGATTTGGCTGGTTACAAACTTTTCACCTTTTGCATACTCTATTAAATTCCATAGGAAGATGAACTAAATAATATTCTGAATGTGACTTTCAGATTGTAAGACTGATAACAGGAATGGCAAGTTGTCCTGAGACTGTATCCCCAAGAGGCCACTTGCTTTCTTATTTCAGTTCCAATTTTCTTTTGTGCCTGATTAGGGCATCCATTTTTCCTGATCATTGTAAACTAGCTATACATTACTACCCTGAGGAAACATTTGAAATGCACATAGAACTGTAATCTTTGTCTCTTAAGTGGTTGTGTTTCTATCAGAATGAATGGGCAAAGCAAAATTGGACAATTTGTGTGCTTTGATTATACCTTAATTCATCTTTCATCTGTGAGCAGAAACCCCTTGTAAAACCTAGAGCAAAGAATATAATCACACAGGCAAGACAAAAAAAAAAGGAGGTGTTACCAAAAAGCACCTACTATTGAAATAATTTACCAGCATTCCAAAAATGTAAGGAATGGAGCTTAAATTGCTCTTAAANTCCAGCTACACAGCCAATACCACAGTCTCACACCTCCTAACTTCATTCAAAGGGTAAAACTAATGAAATTCCTAAATCCATAAAAATTCTGTCCAAGCTGTTAGTTGCCAGCAAGGGACCTGCACAGATCTAATATATATGATCTGAGATGTGAGATCATAAATGCATACTAAAGGCAAATATTCACAAAAATTAAAACTCATTGGCAATCACTGTTTCTTGTATCAGAAATCACTTTATGGAAGATACAAAGGATAAAAACCTGCTGCTTTATGTAATTTGAAGTGAAAATTCAAAGCATATGTATGTTAGTTATACTCTAATGATGTATGATATAGAGTGCTCTAATGAACTGATTAATAGTTATTTAAACTGAAACTAAGTAGCATTTATTTGAAAAGTAGGAATTTAAATTGTGCATTTAATGTAGGAGCTTTTTCTCATTAGGGAATAAATATTCAAAGCTGATAGGGGCATAAAACAATCTGTACATCTGCTTGGAACTGCAGGACACCTGCACTCCCACTGGGGTCCCCTCACCAGGTCACTCAGCCTGATTTAAACCAGTTCTCAGAACCCTTCAGGGCATTTGAAGATTTCAAGGTAGTTGTAACATCCCTGAGCATTGGCAACAGGAGCCATTTCAGCACAATCTCAGTCATTTGCTGGAGGCTCTTACTTCTTGAGGAAAGGGGGATCCTCAAAGAAAGTCACTGGGAGCTGGAGCTGGGGGCAGGCAGGTGTAAGAGCAGAAGCATGATAGTATCTGGGGCCTTAAACATGTGAATAAAGACCCCTTGAAATCACAGCAGAAAGCAGAGGCTGCAATCAAGCATCTGCCCCCACCTCAGCAGCTCAGCAGCTTTGCTTTTGCTCCACCCATCCACATTGGGTATGTGATGCTCAACAAGCAAGTGAAAGAGACAGAAATCCCCTTGCCTGGGTAGCTTGTTGGAGAAGACAGCTGCATAATCACTGGCCTTCTGCAGGCTGATCTCCTGCACAGCTGCAATATCCAAGAGAGAAAGTGACCCCAGCCAGGCAAAAGGCTGCCCCTCTCTCCTACACCCTGTTGAACTCCCCAGATATGTGCCAGCTGGCAGTGATACCAAGATCATCCAAGTAAAGACAGCTCTGACAGCAATGTTCAGGATGTGTTTAATCATATTCATCTCTTTAAAGGACTGTGCAAATAAAGGCAACAACAGAGCTGCCAGAGGAGGAAATCCAGTCTGGTCTGGCTCTATTTGTTCCAGAAACAGGCAAGAGGAGAATGGTGCAAAGAAGAAAGGGCATCTCTGGGGGAGACTCTACACTGCCAGCCTTACTGATTTTCTCTGCTACAGAATTAGGAGCAAGATTTCAACCTGGACATGGATTTGCTTTCTTCTATGAATGTTCTCTTTAAGTAGTCTGTGGAACACAGCTGCCAGAACTGTGAATGCCTGTTGCTGATGGCTGCACACTTCCAAGCACTACCAGCACAGAGGAACCAGGAGCTGAGAAGTCAGGACTCTCTACAAAGAAGCAGAGAGCTCCCAGTTGCATATCTGTGGGTGTGTATGAATGCTGGGACTGGCATGACAGTGTATGCCAGAGCGACTGAAGAGGAGGCCAGCTCCCTCATGTATGCTGTAGGTGTGCTCCTCTCTGTCTCTGTCCAAGTATACTGGAGATCAGTGGTGCAGAAACCTTAACTGTGGAGGATGGTAAATGAACAGCCTCATGAATTCCAGCACAGGCTCTCTTGTATCTTTTGTATTACCCTTCTCTTGTGTGAAGGGGCAATGCAAAATGTTGTCACAATGGCCCAGGTCAGAGCATTCACCCCCATGCACATGGGACCAGGACTGCTCAAGTATGCCCTGGCAAAAGTCCTCTTGGGATTATTTTAAAATACTCATTCTAGAAAGACTTTTAGAAGTTGTTTCCTGAGGGTGCTGTTAGTTGGGTGGAAGATGTCTCAGTGAGTACCCAGTCTGTACTGTATCAGATCCCAGACAAATACCAGGAGCCTGCAGCCGCATCTCACTCACCATGTGTGTTTACTGTCAAACTATGTCCTAGCCACCTTTAGCATGCTGCATTCCTGCTGAGGACCTGATGGAAGACTGAGGCAAAAGAACTGTCCCACTGGTGCTGGAAAAGCTTCAGCACTACCAGGGTCATGGCATCCTCACACTTTCTGTAGAAGTAGGCAACTACTGCCCCACACCACCCTAGAGTCTATAAAGGGCAGGTGGAAGAGGAAGTCGCCAAAAGAAAATCACCCAGTTTCTCCAGCTCTGTGTACTTGCTATCCCAGGCAGGGATAACCACAGTGTTAACAGTCTAGTTTATATCAACAGGACTCCACAGCGCTTGCAGGGCCGAGATTTTCACTTCAGGTGACACACTCAATCCAACCCTGAAAAAGCCTGAAGATTGAAGGAATCTCTCCTACCTACTGCTCTCCTACCACAGTAATAAGCACATGATTGTTACAAGCAGTAACAGCCAAGCCAAGCGACTGTGCAGCTGAATTATCATGGCACCAGCTGTGCATACTTGCTGAAATCTAAGGGACAGTCTGGCTTGAGAAAGAGAAGATAAAAAAATGACAGACAAGGAAGGGGGAGCAAGCAATAAGAGACATCTTTACTCAATTTCCTGGGATGTTGGTCCTGGATACAAAGAAGTTTACTTTGCTGTATAAACATTCATTTCCCTCTATTAGGACCAGTAGATTCCCCCAGGACTGAAAATGTCCCTTTGCTACATTATTGACATAACTTATGCACTGTTTGATAAGTTAACAGATAGCAAAGGCTACTTTCACTGGAAGAAAAACAAATGGTGATAGGAATGCAAAAAGCAACAACACCTGGAACTACATCTTTGGCAGGATCCATAACACAGGGGTAAAGGAATTAATGGCAGGGACGCCAGGAAAACCAATGGTATTGCTTTAATCTCCTTGGTCCCATCACCTGCAGGGATGGGTTTCATGTGAGAAGCATTCCAAGAGTGTTTGGAAAGAGAAGCAGCTGACAACTGGGAGTATTTATGCTTCTCTTTCTTCCCTATGTTGGAGGGCACATTGTCCCTTTGTAGGGCATGGGAATGGTGTCATGGATAGTGGGGTGCTTTCTTTGGGGAATCCAGAAAGATGCACTCACCTTCCAAGAAATCATAGTCCTGAAATGACAGGGATGGAAGGGATGGGTATGAAAGAGTCACACAGAAACAGGGGCACTGTCCAGGATGATGACTGAGGGAAGTGTCCCAAACTATATTTCGTGCAGGGATCAGTGGGCTGGCACCCATCTGTGGTACCCTTTGGGGTGTGTGGGGGCCCTTCTGAAGCCCATAACCTGATACCCTGAGTGGGATCTACAGACAAAGCCTCCAAGAGCATCTCTGCCTGGAAAAGGGCACAGTGAGGAAGCAAGGGCTGATAGGAGAGGACAGGGACATCACAAAGTCAGAGCCAGGCAGAGCTGGCTTCTCCCACCCAGGGATGGGGTGGAAGAGGGACAACCCCAGCCAGCTAAAGATGTTATTCATGAATGTAAGACAGGCTGTGAGGAGCCACCTATCTTTGCTCCTGCTGTCACTCTAAATGCCCATGGAACTGCAGCCCTGGTCCAGAGGCTCCAGAGGAGAAACTTTGTGAAGGAATAGTGTGATAGCTACAGCTGGTCTGTAAGCTGCACAGATAAATTGGCCATAACAGATCTCAACTTGACCAGCCTTGTTCCTTAGAGAATAGAAGCAAACAAATCTCTGGGGATGATAATGACAGATGGATTCAAACTCAAACAGGGGACTCCAGCCAATCCCATTCAATTATGAATGCAGACGTATAACTGGGTGGCGTTAAGACCTCAGCCATTGAGGTGTGTAAACATGGGAAATTTGAAGCCCCTCTAAAAGGTAGAGCCCATCAATAAACTTTGGCTGTTGTCACATGAACTTGGGTGTGTTTGGTTGTGTGCCTCTCTCCAAAACTGCAACAGAATAGCACCTTGTCCTGGTTTTGAAAGGACAGGTATCTGCCAGCAAAAGCTGGAAGCTCCCTTTGAATAGAGAGTGTAAACTCCTCTCCTCAAATTATTAGAATTTTGAAATTAGGGGCTTTCAGGTAAAATTATGGGAATAGGAATAACAGTCCTCTAATATGAATATTAAAAATACAAATATAATAGTACAGAAAAGCATGCAAATAAAACAACAACAACAAAAAAAGACCCTAGAAAACCCTGACAAGGTCAGGGATGTGACCTGACACCCTGTTGGTCAGGGTGTTAGAAGCAGTCCAGATGAATCCTCTTGGTTGCAACACACGCAGTTCTGTGGAGTAGAGATGGTCCTGTAGAGAGTCCAGCGGTGACAAGATGGCTCCAGTCTTCCTCCAGGAATCCAGTGGAAAACAGGATGATCTGCTGTTCCTGTATCCCCTTTTTATCTAGGTAAGAATGCTTGGGTCCTTCCCCAGCTGGGCAGAGCATCTCCCAATGGGATGATGTAACGGGTCAGGTCATTGGTGAGCCTTAATGGCCCATTATCAGAAAATATCAGCTCTGAAACTTGTGCTTGGTTAAGTACCCAGAAATTAGCTTCCTAGCAACCTAATGGAAAAAATTCAACTAACACAAAAGAAACAATACCCAACCTCCAACACACCTGTTGGCCATGGAGAAAAGCGGTTATACATATAAGACATTTACACGATTCACCAGGGAGACTGGGCAGTTATTTGCAAAAGAAACGTGGATGGGAAATAAAATGCAGAACTATTGGAAAATCCAAGAGAAAGAATAGCTCAAAGTAGGTAGAGTACTCCTGAGGGGAATTATATACCTGTGATATACCTTTTTTCTCTCCTGAAACAGACATTTTATTATCAGTGCTGAAGTCAGATATTGGGCTAGTTAGACCCTTTTCTGACTGAGTTTTATGTTCTTACAAGGTAAGAAAGGAGGAAAAAGAAGGGTCCCAATAAATGAAGAAAATTATGCTGAGTATTGTCATCTCCTAAGGTGTGTAGGAGGACAGAAGAACTGAATTGTAGGTAGGAACAAGCACTGTGGTGACAAGCCTTAAAAGTGAGAACAAAAAGTTCAAACTTTCCTCCTAAAGGAAATAAAGAACTGGCTGTAAAAGAAGAACTAACTCACTTTGTGTGGCAAGAAAATAATATGCTTTTGATGTTAGCATGTTTGAAACATTGAAAAAGAATAAATTAGGATGCAGGGGAGGATTGCAGCAAGTGCTCTGTATCACACATGAGGGAAAAATTGTTTGTTAGGGAACATGTAGACTTTGAGGTGAGGTCCTACTAGTCATGTGTCTTTCAGTTAAGGATTTTAAGCTGTGAAATCCAAGAGGTACTTATCATGCTACACCTGGGAACACAATGTTTTTTACTCTGGATTAATAATCAAATTAGGTCCCACTATGTTTGCTTGTAATACTAGAATTATGAGTCATAAACCAAATTAAATCGCACAGGCAGCTTCTTTCTGATTAAGAGAATAGAAAAATACATAGAGATACTTATTGAAAGATTAGGAAATGTAAAATAATCATTATATACTTTGACCTTTCACATTTTTGGTTTGAGAGATTTCTTCATCAAGACTTTACTACATAACAGGAAACAGAAATAATGAAAGTTCCACTAAGAAAGTTGGAGAAAAAAATGTAAACAGCCTCTTGTTCCATCACTTAAACCTCACTGAAGAGAGTGTGATGCTCCTCTCTTTGCACCTTCCTTTCAGGTTCATTTTTGAGGCTCCCCCTCAACCCGCTGTTTAGCCCCTGAGCTAAACAGTCCCAGCTCTCTCAGCCTTTCCTCACAGGAGGTGTGGCCCAGTCCATTCGTCACCTTGATGGTCATTTGTTGGAAACTTTTCAGTATGCCTGTACCTCTTATGCTGGGGAGCTCAGCACCAAAAACAGTGCTCCAGGTCTGAGCTCATTAGTACTGAGAAAAAGGGAATTATTCCTTCTCTTGACCTGCTGGCATCTCATCTCCTAGTTGTCTACTGTCCAGCAAGGGCACATGGCTGTGTTAATTTTGTTGCCCACAAGGGCTTCCAGATTCTTTGCTGCAAAGTTGCTTCTCAGCCTATGCTGATGCCTGGGGACCTCCCCAGGTGAAGGATTTTGCACTTCAAGTTACTAAACTTCATGAGGTTCCTGTCAGCCCTTTCTGCAGCCTGTCCAGGTCCATGGACCCTCCTGGAGCATCAGTCACTTCTCGTAGTGACTCCAATTGGACACTTCAACACTTTTGCCTCTCTTTACCTGAAAACTTACCTTATTCTTATACAAGAAAGTATACTTATTGCTAAATAAATAATACATTCTGTTCAGTAAGAGTAGAAATTCTTTCACCAGCAGCTGAAACTTGAAACTGAGAAGTAAACTAGAATACTGCTGTCTGTTTGAATTTACCATAAATTGAAAAAATCTTTGAGATTAGATGGTTCTAACTTCTGACATTTTCTTTAATGTAGGAGCAATTTTCCTCTGGATTGCAATCTCACAGATCTCATTACATCTGGAGATCATTTGCAGTATCCTGAATATCCAGCAAATTAGTGTTGCTTTCCAGTCATTTATCAGACTCTACAATATTCAGTGCTGTTGTTTCAGAATAAGATAAAGCTCAAGATAGTAGTGTCAGCCAGCTCTGAAGTATATAGCGGGAATAACCTCAAGAGAAAAAGGCTGTGACGTGAAGGTCTTCAGGGAAAACATGAATAAGTATTCAGCTTATCTTCCCAACAACAACAACAAAAAAATGGTTAAATGTACATAAGAGAACTCAGTAAGACACTTAAGTCTCATTTAGTCAAGTGTATGCTGTTCAGCTTTTTTATTTATGTTGTTAGCCCTATTCAATTTTACCTGTATGGTTCCATTTATAGTTCTAAGAGTAGAGTAATAAACGGAAAAGATAGAAAGTGGATATATACTATTTCTTTATTAGATACATACTACTGCTTCACTTGATCTTAACATTAATTCATTCTCCTTTGTAGATAGCTAATGTTATGCAGTACTTGCCTAGTTCCCTTCATGTCTGCAATTCTCAACCAGCTTAGGGTAGTAGAGAGGTTGCTAGATCACCTTTTATCCTATGCACAGTCTTGTATACCATTCTCTTTCTGATTAATCCCTCTGCAAAGTTTTCAGCAATTGGTCATATAAAAAATACCATAAATTCAACTTCATAAGTCTTTTAAAGATGGTGGCAAAGAGAAGGCCCAGTGATATTTCATCAGCCAGTCTCCCTGTGGTTTGATTGCTTGTGAATGGCTACTTCAGCTTTTTGTAAACTTAATATATAGAAGAGAAAGAATAAGATGCACATTGTTCCAGTGGGAACTAGTATCAGGGAAAGAAAAAAAAAACCAAAACTTTTAATTATTTAAATAATCTCTGTAACTTTTCTCTGTCATTTGTACAAAGCTGGTTTTGCCAAACCATACACAAAAGCTCAAGTTACCAATTCCATTACACGTGCTTCTTTTAAAGAAAATACAATTAGAAGGACTGTTTTGTACTGCTGTTATCCTTGCTTCTTTTCAGTCCTTAATAGAGGTTTATAAAAGGATAAAGAGGGCTGCTAAACAGATGATAATTCCTTAGCCAAAAATTCATAACAGAAAGTGGCTTTTTGTCACTTTCCATGGCATCAGATACTTCTTGGTTTATTTGCCTATAGCTCAGCAAATTATTCCTGTGGCTGAAGGATGAACTAGTCTGTGTCTACATATATGGGAGGCCAGCTGATGCAATGTCCAAATGCCAAAACACGTGAGAATGTATGGGATACCTTCCTTACACATTTATTCTTGGGCCATATAATCCATTCCTGTGATAGGTGTCAAATTAATTTAGAATATCACATGGTAATACAGAGAATGTTTTTCTAGCTCTAAGGAAGTGAGTTCATGTAAATATTTGAAGACTTTTGCCAATATTTTTGCCTTTTATATTGGATAATAAAAATAATAGGAATTCTAGATTGAAGATTTAATTAATAGAGGAGATATTTTACTGTGGAGTTGGTTAAATTATAACACTGTAGGCTTCACAGACTTTATAGGTGATAGTCTAGAGTAATGATTAGGAGTCCTGTGGACAGAATTTATTTGGAGGACAGAGATACAGAAGATGGATTGAAGAAGAGCATTTTTTCACTTTTCAGAAAACTGATTGGGAAACCTGGCAGAAGGGAAAGGATGAATTGTTGGCAAATTTACTAAAGGAAGGAGAGAGGGGTATTGACGGGCAAGGAGAGGGTAGAGCAAAAGTGAGGAGGACTCTTGAGTTGCTGGATCCCAGAGTAACTGGAAATGACTTGGTCAAATAACAGTGTCATGACCTAAAGGGTTATTGGGCCTGTGGGTGTGTAGAGATCATGACTGTAACTCCAAAGAATTCCATAATACACAAAGATTTTGTTTATTTCTGTAGTTTATTACTAATTACCACAAATACCACAAAAAATAACTAGCATGTGAGCTACCATAAAAATCACGAGTAGCAGGTATATCTATGACTAATAAAGTGTATATATTTATATA
>WEIU01003760.1:23453-44055 GCA_013389925.1 Aegithalos caudatus
AACAAAACAAAACAAAAAACAACAACAACAACAAAAAAAAAAACCCAACATATTCTGAATTTTCAATTTTGATGACAATTTGCTTTCCCTACAGGATGTGCAGAAACACCTTGAAAAACTTGTCAGCTGCTAAAGGAAATGTTATTTGCCATGGGAATGAGGGCACATCACTTTCAACTAACTTAGGGAAAACAAGGTGACTCTGCACCCTATGCTTCCCCAAAGTAGCTGAACATCTCTTTAAGAACAGTAATAACAACATAAAAAAACCCAAACATAGAACCCACAAACATAGGTTTTGACCATACAGTAAAGAAAAATTAAGTCCATTCCTCCATCCATCCATCCATCCATCCATCCATCCATCCATCCATCCATCCATTCATCCATCCATCCTTCCATCCACTTACAGAAGACTCCCCCTTTCATAGCATCCAAATCCCAATAAGAGTTCAGGCCATAAACACAAGATTATTATTTTCTTTAAAATGAAGTTGTTTGGTTGGGATACTTAACTTTCCCTAGTCTGGGCTAGTCTCCCCTTGGATTAGAGCCAAGGGAAGGAGACCATAGTATCTAAGAGAAATACAGTCATGCTCACCTTCAGTAGTTGTGTGAGGTGAGGATGTTCCACCATTTGCAGTCCTGTTTTTCTCAGAGACCTTGGAAAGGGAACCTGTATGAAACTCTGCATTTATAAGCTAATATTAAATGGGGTGAATCTCTTCTTTTAGCTGAGATTTATGTATTTTCTTTGTTACCTCCACGTAACTGAAGGGTACACTAGAAGTGTTAATTCTCCAAGCACCAGACATGTACAAATTTTTCAGGGTGTGTTGGATTTTTCATCTTTTGTGCCACAGAGGAAAGGTGTTCAGGAAGTGGGAATATGAAATGCAATGTTTTCTTCTCCAACCAATATTAAGGACAAAACCATAACTGACCCTAAAGTGTTCAGGTACAAATTGTGGGGATCCTTGCTCAGAAAACCCAAGGTTACATAATTCGCCGGGTTTCATTAGTCTGGATGGTCAGTATTCAGCCTTCATTAGCGATCTCCAGGTGGATGAACCACAAGCTGAGATAGGAACAGGGGTGATAAGTCTTGATTTCAGGATTTGTGTTCCAGCATTAGACAGAACTTACCTAGTTTAAACATTGGACTGATGACAATCGGGATTTTCTTTGTTGGTTTGTTGGTTGGTTTATTTGTTTGACGTTGCAGTATTTTCATGTTTTAACACGGGCTAGATGAAGTGTGTGAATTCTAATGTAATTTAGCATTTCTGCTGCTAATCCTGGTTTAGCTGTGACACAGACAAATATGGTATTAAGCAAAGAAGTTGTTGCATAAACACAGCAAATGTTGCCTCTCTACCTTTCAGTGGACTCAGAAATTCACACCAGAGCAGTCAGTTAGAATATGCAATTTATACTGCAGACTATTTAAATGTTTAAAAATGAGAGCGTTCATTACAAATGCCTTCTCTAACCTTTTATTCAGGGTGAGATGCAAATAAAGCAGTGACTGATAAAGGGAGAATTGAAAATGAATATGTATGTTTGCATAAGCTGTATTTCTTG
Organism: Aegithalos caudatus; assembly: GCA_013389925.1. NCBI lineage: Eukaryota > Metazoa > Chordata > Aves > Passeriformes > Aegithalidae > Aegithalos > Aegithalos caudatus. Next base: position 25,038 of record WEIU01003760.1, read on the forward strand.
GCTGCTGTGGAACAAATTCTGCTCTTGGTCCCATTTAAGCATCTGCTGCTGATTTCAGTGTAGTTATGAGCACGCAGGTGAAGCCAGGATAAATCCTTCTGTCCATCTATTGAGTGATCAAACCATATTTATTATGGATCCCATTTCTATGTGGAAGTGAAACACGCCTTGACCTCAAGGGCAAGTTCTGCAGCATCACCTCTGCAGCCCTGTGACATGATATGGGTACAAGCCTCGGTCCAGTGGGTGCTCATTTTGGCTACAAAGGGAAAATCCCACATGCCTCTGCAAAATCCTGGGGAACAGTCAGACACCAGCAATTAGAAGCCTGTTATTTTCTTTTTAAAAGTGTTTAGTAATAAGTAGAAGTGCTAAGCTCAAAGAAGCAAGTGGAAAATTCATGATCAATTTTATCATTGCTTTTCTTTCTTATTGGTAGGAAGAAATTACTCACTTTTCTCCCATCCTCAGATAAGACAAGGCTTCTGCACTCTATTAACCCCAGGGACTAAAAGATAGACTGTTTTCCAACAGGTGAATTAGTGCTAGATAGCATTACCACAAATGCCAAGTCATTAAACATGTAATTGGATTTTATTTTTTTTTTTGCTGTCTTAACTTTTCTACTTTATAAAGGATCTCTACAAATTAATGACAGAATATGAAGCTGCCCTGAGAGCTATTTGCCCATTAAAAACAGGCAAGAAAGACTCCTATCCCCATCACATAGAGAACTATCCCACCAATTTCCAATTACTTCTGCCGCTGACAGTTCATTGGACTGTTAAGTCATAATTTGCACCATGCTGCATAATGTAGTTAGGTCAGGTAGGTATTTTCTGCTCTTCTTTTTTCTTTCTTCTTATTTCTATTTTTTCCCCTGATTGTGAAGTAATTAAGCTGTGTCAGTAATGAAAAAGCAGAATTTTAGTACTGTAAAGACATGGTTAATTTAAAGATGGATCCCTAGAAATCACTGAATAAATGCTTCTAGCACCCTGGTCCAAAAAGTTTATTCAGGACCTTCAATAAAAGCCTGTCCTTTGTCATTCACAGATATACAGAGGCAAGAAGCTTTAGTAAAAAGTTAAAGATGTCATGTAATGACAATGATAGTATTAGTGTTAATGATAATAAGGAAAAGGTTTTACTGTTTCTTTTTTTTTTTTTTTTTTTCCTTCCATTTTATGAGAACCTTAAATTGAAAATTCAGTAAAATATTGAAAAATACCACTTATTTGAAGAGCTGGAAACAAAACAAAACAAAACAAAACAAAAAATCTAAGGTTTTAGAAGCTCTTTGATGGGAAAATCTAAGTGACAGTTGTGTTAGCTTTATTATTAGGTGATCCCATCTTTAAACAGAGATGTTAATGGTATCACTGGGAATTGGATATGGCAGTGAATCACCGACAACTGAATATGGCGGTGTGTCCATGGATACCTCCTTATGAGCTTCAAGCTACTGAGGTAGTCGTTTTCGATGTGTTGTGTGTGGTTTCACTCCTCACAAACCTCACCTCCTAGAGGTTCTTGTGATGTACCCAATAAGGCTCTTTGTAGGTTGGTGATTAGGTAACATACAATTCAGAAAGTGGTTATATGCAATTTCTATGATTTAAGTGGGATTTAAGGGAATATTTATTAAATAAAAAGTAATCCATCTCACCATGGCCAAGAGTGAGTTAGCCAAAATGTAAATGGACTTAATAAAAACATTGTGTCAGTGTCGTTGTGTCAGTTTAATAAAAACCTGTGGAGTTTTCCTCAGGTTGCTGGTAGGATTCCTTTTGAAACAGTTTCGAGGTATCATTCATGACCTTAGGAGGAATAGTAACTTAGCCATTTCTGATTTTAAAAGAGAGCTAATCTTACTGAGGAGGAGGAAAAACCTATGCTTCATAGAAGTTGTATGATGTCAGGGAGTCATTTCTGTGATGCAACTACAGGAAAGGCAAGTACAAAAAAAATCTAATGGGAACTTACAGGCGCTAATGGTGACAAAAAGACAAATCCAAAATGGAGTGGTTACAGAGGACTACTAAAATTAATGGGGGAATATAGAACCTATTTTATGTGTAGATTTTAAAGGGACTGGACTGGAAAATAAAAGGGGCAGGAGCAAGGCAGGGGAGTAATATTACTGTATAATTATCTTTCCTCAGGGGAACAAATGATACTCCAATTAAAGAAAAACAATGAAAAATGAAGATAGGTGCAGATAAGTTGCATATCTGGGTGCAGCTGTTCTCTGGACAGAGAATGCTGCAAACATCCACTTGCCACTTGGAACATTGTGTTTTTATAGTATCTCCTTTATCACATACACTCCATGTATGTTTTTCACTGCTTTCGGGCCTTTAAGAGAGATGGGACAATGTCAAGACTTTTGAGAACATCTTCATCTTAACTGGAAAGTCCATGGTCAGTGGTCACAAGACCACAAGTTACAAAGTCTTTTAAAGGTTAATTAGCCAATAAACTAATGCCACAAGTAGTTAATTGCACTGTCTCACTGGTCTTGCCGCAATGCCAGCTTTCTTATCTAAGAGCATGGTGACACACAGACTACTTGCTACGCTTTAAAACATTATAATACTTTAAAAACGTTTTTACTTCTATATCCAAACTTACAAACCTTAAAACTTTCCACTACTTAGTTTAATATGTTTCTACCTAAACTACAAACTCACATTTTTGCTTTTGGCCTCTGAACTTGGAAGCCTTTTCCAAGGTCTCATATTGAATCCCGTATTCATTTTTGTATTTGGGCTTGCATGCACAAGATTTTGAGAGTTTTCTGAGCCTGGAATTCCCACACAGTGCATCCTAATAGATCTATTTTTTGTAAGTCTGAACTTCAGCAGGTCTCTCAAATAGATTAATGTGGAGATATTGCTGGATAACATGGTGTTTGTTCTGGAAACAGCAATTAATTCCACACTGGCCAGATTTACAGGATGTTTAATTTGCCAGACTTTTTTTCTTTCTCCATCTTCAGCTCTCTCACTGAAGTCTGGTTTGATATTTTCAAAATGAATCTTGGCTCTCTGATTTAGAGAATTTAGTTTGGCCTATGCAACTAAACAGAAGAAAATAACTGATGCTTTAAGATGGTAAAAAGCATTTTTGCTTCTTGCTTCTTTTCCTTTCCTTGTATGCTGTTCTCACTCCTTTGGCTTCAAAGATCTCCAAACAGAAGTTTAAGTTTTTAAAGGTATTTCTTCATTTTTTAACATTGTGCTTATTTACACTAGTGTGATTACAAAGTGGAATGTTTTACTAAACCAGTGGAAGATGATCTAACACCCCTTTTCAGGGTGTTTACCAAGGCTAATAATTTCAGAGAATAACTGTTTTAAGTGCCCATGCTTGCTTCAAGCACTCCATTGCTACTCTGCAGAGCTGTATACAAATAATATCATTTAATAATAAGTGGAAAACCTTCTGCTCCAACCTGTAAATTAATAGTTGAAATTTACTCTTGAGCAGACAGCTGGTGTCTGGGCTGGTTCACACCTGATATCACTTCAGGGCTTGTGTGAAATTCAGGCAGTCCATGGGCTTTGTGGTGGGTTTTTGAGCAAGGCTATTTTCACTCTGCAGCGAGCAAGGGCAGTCATATGTTTCAATAAGGGACTTCTCCACTTCTCCGTTAGCATGTGAAAATGTTACTGCTAATTTTACACCTTGAAAACAAATCAGGGTTTCACAGTTTGAAAACAGAAACCAACCAGCTATAAACCGTCAGATTGACTGTGATCTCAGAATTGAATAGGTCTATTTGTTCTAACAGTTAGGCCGTTAAATTGCGAAGCCTTTCAGTGTTTGTCCAGGTAAATAAGGACACATCCAAATTGATTATCTGTTGTTCAGAGGTAATGATACGTAATAAACTATTCGCTCTGGATAATGTAACAGAAATGTGCTGTAGCCCACAGAATGTGCTGTATCTTCCCTTGTAAGAACAGGATCTCTCCATTAGCTGCAGTCCAGGTCTCCACATTCCACCTTTCTGCCCTCCCCATTCCTGCAGGCAAGATGCATTTGCCTGATGAAACACATGTGCACATTCTTCTTTCTCCCATAACCCTACATGATGCCCCTGCTTCTGATGGGGATTGCTCAGAAATCTGCATGGAGGTACATCTGCAACTCACAGAAAAATACTTCAGGAACATTAAGTTTGATCCTGTTCTTTCCAGTGTCATTATATTCATTTGAAAAAAGAATATCTGTCATCACAGATGTCAGATGCTGGCTACCCAAGAATAAATCTTGTGGTCATGTCAAAATGGCTTCAGCAGAACTTCTGGGATGGAAATTCACAGCTCAACATTAGGCAGCAATTCATGATGTATGGTACAAGCAGCATGAGCAGTACTCTAGCAGGAAAAGGGGGAATCTCTAAATTTTGTCAAATGGAAAGTAGTTAAATGGTGCTTTTCTTAGTTAGGAACTTAACAAACTTCTTTAACTGTCATATAAGAATTCTCCCCGTGCACATATTTAGTTAGACTATGGCTATATGCAAATATGGCTGGAAATCTACATTGTGGGTGAGAAGGCTTAAGCAGCTGGGACTGAGAACCAAAGACAGAAACATTTTACATCAGCAGCAGGACCTTCTTTATGGGATCTTTCTCCATCACTTGTGACAAACACCAAATTGAATGTTTGTGGGGACAAATTCAGAGAGGGTAATAACCCATGCTGAGGCAGTGTGAGAATGATAAATGTTTTATTGTCTTTATTTTTCTCACATCACTTGCCAGTTAGACTTATGAGGTGAAATTAATAACCTGTGGTGGAGTTTGTCTTGCTAAATTTTAGCTGACTGAAGTATTGAGTGGGATGTTGTTGGTAAATAAAACAGTTGAATGTAGACAATTAGAGATGTTTATGCCCAGGCTAGTGATTGGGCTGACCTTACAGCACTGCCTGTGCCTCCTGGGGAGCTGCTGGAGCAGTCCTGGAGCCTGGAACAGCATCATCCTCTCACTCCGTGAGCCGCACTGACTGATGGCTCTCACAGCACATCAGCAGTACCGAAGCATGTGAGGACTCTACTCATCCTTCCTGATTTCAGGCTGTTTGAGCTGCTGTGGTACCCTCCTGCCCTGGGCTGCCAGTCAGGCAAAGGAGAGTCTCCTGAAGGCACTATTTTGAGGCACTTGACCATCACTGGAAGTTGATGGCGAGGAACCTGACCTGTATCAATGAGCAACCTTTGTAATCCAGGAGAAGACAGGTGTCTTAAACATTTTCATGTAATCTGTCATAAATGTCTATTTTAGAATGAGACAAAATCTAATTTCTCCCAAACCATTGTTTAAAGGGGACTGAATGTGATTACTTAACTGATGTTTGGAGCCTTGTGCTGGAAGAGAAGTCACATAGATTTGGCGGAAAAAAGGAGCTCACCTCTCCTTGTTTACAGTGTAACTTTCTGATATCAGGAGAGCAACACAGTGGCTACATGTAACAAATGTCCACTGACATAGAAAGCACGATAACTAATCAAACAACTGAACCAGGCTTATCTCTCAGTGATCATGTAACAGATGGCAGGCAATATGGAAAGGAGAACACACAAATAGAGATATTAATATAAGATAGGCAGATAGATGAAGCTGTACTTTCAAAAATAATAAATGGCTCAAATTGAAGGCCAATTCTCAAATGCATATTCAAAGACATGTGTTGAACTCTTAATGGAAAAATTGTTTGAAAAATTAATGCAAGGTCATTTATTTTCTCTCTGTAAAGAAAAAAACAACACATTTACATTTTTCTTGAGCCCTCTTCTCTCTGAAGTTGCTAAATATTGCAGTGGAAGTGAGATGATATAAGCAAAAAGACATAAGGATTTTCTTTTAAGAAAGAAAGAATAACTAGAAGAGTGTTCCTTTTTATTTCATTTCAGAAAATTATAAGGCTAGATAATCTCCTAAAAGGTGCGGAAATCCGAATCCAAAGACCCTCCAACAGCAGAAATGCAAGTACATTTGTAACCACTAGATGGTAGTTAAAGCATAGGATTGGAATGAGTTTTTCTGCTGTGAGATCTGTAGTGAGGGTATCTGTGTTACAGGCTGAGCAAAGTCGAGGTTGGTTTTATTTTTTCCATATCCAGGAGGAAAGGGCGGGGGGGTTGGAAGGAAAACCCATAACTAAATCTCTTCTGTGCCTTTTTTTGACTCAAAAAAGAAAAATGGACATGGCAAAAGTGTTTGTGATTAGATTGGTACAAAAAGATGATGCATTCTTTCTGGATGAATCAGGAGATATGAGGTTCTGTCACTCTTTAGATATAGACCTGAAATACTAAGCTTAAATTTATAGCCTCTTGAATGAGCCACAGGACTCTGTTTACTCATAGAGTAGAATTGGGTGCAGTTCCAGCAGTTCTTCTGTGTGATCAGTTACTTTATCACCTTGATCAGTTCAGAAGATACAATAACTCTCTTTTTTAATACATCCTTCTACAGTAGATCCTTTATCAACCTTGCTGTGGATTTAATCACACTTCTGGGTCAGGAATCCTCTCTCCATCTGTCTCTTTCACATACATGCAAACACATGCCTGCACAGCCATAAATGTCTGCACGTTATTTTTAGATTTTTTTAAGTTCTTGTTTGTTTGTTTGTTTGTTTGTTTCAATTTTTACATTTTCTGGAGGAAAGGCTAGAAGAGATAGGGAACAGGACTAAAGAAGCCACAGGTCAATTGCAGCAGCTCTCTTTTCTCCATTTTAGTTTCCAAAAACAACAATCTATTTCAACAAGTAACTGGGAGAGGAATTTCCATTTATAAGAATGATATTGCAGGGGCTACCTGGAAATTTAGAAGTGTACTTGGCTGCAGATTTTGAACTTTCATTCTGACTTTTTAGCATGAACTCAAACCTGTTCTATTTGTGCTGGGTAACTTCTCCCATTCAGTCCCAGGCTCAGTAGTTTAAACTGGTGCTTTGGTGTGGCTTCATTCCCCACATAATTTTTTTACAACCAAGAGGAGCATGGGAGAGGTCAGTGAGATTTTCCCGGAAATCATGAATAACAAATGTCTCTCTGTGGTTCCTCCCGATGAACACCCTGCTGTGCAAGAGGGAGCATTTCTTCCTGACCTCTTCTGCCTATAAGCTGTCCCTGGAGGTTTGTGGATCGATACAGTTTCTCAATGTACATGAAAAGGTTACTCTGATTCTTATTCTCTAAAAAAATAAGCCTATGTCTTTTCTAAAAGTATCTAAAACAATTTGTCTCTAAGGTATTCTGTGTCATTGAGATCTAAATCCTCCAAATATTTGTTTGGTATCTCTGATTATCCAACAACAAAACCAAAAACCATAACAAACAAGCAAACAAAAAACCCCCAACCACAACAATAAAAGCAAACCCAAACACTCCTGTGATATCTTTATACAAACAACCGTGAGTGGTATTAAGGTTGGAAAATGTGCATCTAAAAATGTTACTAAGTTTTAAATGATCCAGAGAATTAATAGGGAATGACTTTTTTACCTAGGCCTAACTTTTCCTTAGGAAAGGTCAGTCTCAGTCTGCTGCTTCATATTTCTTTGCTTTTCCATGGCAAGCTTCATCACAGAAAACCAACAGCTTTGGGCCTGATCTAAATCTCCTTGAGCTCAGGACAAGTTCTCCTGGAGGACAAAATCCATTCATTAGTTTCAAGACAGCTGCTGTGAGCAGGAACATTGTTCACAAAATCAAAGTTTCAGGAATAACTCTAGCAATTGATCTCGTCACTGAGATTTGCTCTTGCATAATAGCACCAAAAAGTTTGGCTTTAGTAATGACACCATGTGTGGTCTCATTCAACTTTTGAATGTGAGCTTTCCTCTACAGTTCCGGATTTTGATCAGCTGTTGTCTGGGAATTACTTATTTTCTAGGATGAAGGCTGTTCAGAAGTAAACTTCTGGTAAGTTTTTATTTTGTTCTGTGGTGTTTTATAAAGATATACCCCAGCATCTTCAGAAGTCACATGCTGGTTGTATCTGTTGGCCAGTTGTGCCCTATAGCATCAAGACAATCAAGGAGCTGAACCTCGCACAAACATGCCTAAGGACACTTTCCTCTTTTTTGCAGTTGGCAACATCTGGTTTTTCAGTTCCAACTTGCCTCCAAGCCCCTGAAATTCCTTTCAAATATTTGTTGCAAAGCTATACTCCTCTGAGTTCAGCCATGGAAGTATTTGCCATTTTTTTCTGACAGAAAATACTATCTGTTCCTGTCTGCCTACTGCTCCATCTGTGTGCCTGATCTGCTGTTTCATAATCTGGAAGAGAATACCTTTTGGGTTGTTTCATATATATTTTGTAACCACTACAGAGCTTTGCTTCAAGAGGCCAAACTCATTTGTGATGGTGGAACTTCACTGACTTCACATACTTGTACAAGGTGAATCAGATCTTCCCTTGGGACCGCTCCAGATAGAAAATGTGTAGATGTGTGTATGAACAGGCAGAGGTGGGGAGGGGAATCAGAAGTAAGGTTTTGCAGAAATTTTTCCAGGACAGTAGTAAATCATACACTCACTGCTGCACTGCACAGAATGTGCTAAAGGAGAGCAAGAAAAATGAAGGAATATGCAGTTCTACCCACTTCAGCAATCAGGCTTTTGTTAGAATACTCTTTAGCAATTACAGAGCGGCCAGGACTGTGTTTAATTAAATATGTAAGTATCAGAACAAAAATAAAACCCAAGCAACACTTTCATCGTGTCTACAAGGTGTTATTGTTTTTTTTTTTACAGATGGACACTTTTTCAGGAATAAACTTGCCAAGTGTTGTGAGAGAGAGAAGGAATGAGAGAGAGAAAGATGTAGAGTGAAGCAATGAAAAGAAATATGGATGCTACAGGAAAAATGGCAGTGCTTATATTTCAGAGAGGCAAACAAAGTACAAGTGCATCTGTGACAAGGAAGTATGACTTGAGTTCCCTACTTAAGGCTTCATTGAAATTGCCCAGTACTTGAGTGAAAACAGATGTCAGAGTAATTAGGGATGGTGCATATAATTTATCAGTCACAGTCTTGAATTTCCTGTAGCTGATTGGAATGACCAGATGATTTCTTATTAGTAGACTATATATTTGGGGGGCTGGGGGAAGAGAAGGAACATAGTTAAGCTAAGTAACAACTCTTTATTTGCCTAGAATCATAGAATGGTTTGGATTGAAAGGACCTCAGAGAGTATCTAGTCCCAATACCCTGGCATAAGCAGGGATGCTACCCACTAGATCTTGTTGCTGATCCAATGAAACCTGAATCTTTTATTCCCAAGAAAATTTTGCTTACAGATGTTGAGGTGAGGGGAGACACAGAAATCCAGCACCTTTGGCTCTGCTTCTCTTTCTGGGACAGGCTTTGAACACCCGGGAAAGTATGGGGCTGCTTTTTCTCCCAGTGGAAGAGGGCTTCAGCTGTCTACAGTGTCCTGAGTACACTAAGTCTTTACCTATAGACCAGGCAGGTTCCAGAAGGGCTGTATCCTCACAGGGTCTTAGTGGCTGCTGACTTTTGCCTAGTGGAAAAACAAGATTTGATCCTGAGCTGCTTTTTCTTGGTATTAGTGAGATTGCATAAAATGATTTCATATAATCCATATTTTAAACTGCAACTAGCATGGGGTAGGAGAATTCAGGGACAAAGTGGTCCAGTATATAGTTTATATCATCTTGGTTAAATTATGTCAGAAACATAGGTGCAGTCACTCCTTTTCTGAACACCAACATTTCCTAAAATGTTTGTGTGCTAGATGAGGCAGCCAAGGCTTACTTCCATCCCAGCTAAAAATAGTGCAAATTATTTTGAATCTACTGGCAAAACCATTTATAATTGTACTGAACTCCATCAGGTACTTTCTGGAACTCATAACTGTGCCATTGCTGTATGGGTTTTCTTTTGCCCAAGAAGGGGATCAATTCTTTCCTGCATCTCACTACTCACAGCCTTCAGAGATGTACCTGCAGATTCCTTAAGTCTGTGATAACTCCCAGGCACAGGACTTGAGTTCAGTAAGAGAGATGTTTTGGTCTAAATGCTAGAGTCCTGGCTTGAGTGTTACTTCAAAGGAAGGTGATCACCACAAACTCATATGGTGTATATGTGAGGTTCTCCCATCATTTTACTTAATTTGAGCTTCATTTGTCCCCATTGCCTGTAAGAATGTTTACCAAAAAAAGAAAAGGAGTATTCTTACACCAGGGGAAAATGTCCACATTGTTATTTGGGCTTGAGCCTATTCAGTCTCCAGGAGGGGGAAATAAAGAGAGGTTAAGATGAAGTAACAGTTGGATTTGTCTTTCACTCCCTGAAAGCTGTGGCTATAATTTTCAGAGAGGCTAAGGGAATTAAGTATGTATTTCTTTTTCAAGTGAAAAGTCCAAATCTCTGACAAAAGCATAGAAAGTAAACATTTTGCTTGCTGTATTTTAGCCTCAGAACTGATCATGTTTTGAATTAATCCATGTTCCTTTGTTACCTGAACAATGCCATAGCATTTGTCATGCTAGTAGCAGACTCTTATGTTAATTTACAAAGAGAAACTACTGGGCACATCCATAAGCTCCTACACATAAACGTTGATGAGGAAACAGCTTGGCGTTGGGTGCACTTTCAGTATTTTCCTCAGACTGTCTCAGGTGGAGGCTACAGAATGAAAATGCTCCAGTGATAAACACTTGCAAATGGTGGGCAAAGACACCATGATTTCAGGTGCAAATCCAATAATTTACCCTGTGGATTGAGGGAGAAGATTAGTTCCCTTCACCATGCTCCTCTCATACCTCCACCCACCCCACATCTTCAGGAACCCTCCATCTGAACCGAAAAGCTTTATCTGTCTCTTACTGAAACATCTTTTATTTGCCAACTTGTTTTTCCCACAGACTCCTGCTCCCTTTTGTGTTTGCACTAATGTTCAAATGTCTACACCGCATAGCCGATGATTATTTGTGAGACAGAGTGAGTTAATGCAGATTTGCAAGCTGTTCCCATTTGTTAAATGTCAGAAAAACACATGCAAGTCACTGGCTTTAGCACTTAGCTGCCAGCTGGCTCTTCTGAAAGGAGGGGACAAATGACAGTCTATCAAACAGCATGCTTTCAAAGAAAGAGGAGACCTGTTCCAGAACTGCAGCTTCAGAGGCTCTTTTTAACAACATAAGCAAAACTGGGAGCCAACCTCATTTTTTCCCCCGGCTGTAATGAACACATAGCTTAGTGACAGCATTCCCCCACCCCCAGTATAAATGAACTGGAATTACAAAGCTTATGAGGAAAAAAGTGTCATTTCCCCCCTTCTCTCTCTTTCACTTCAAATTTTATTTATTTTAATTTATTTTTTTCTTTTGGGCTCAAATGTAAGACCAAAAATGCCAAAAGGGGAAGGAGTAGGGTTCTGAGATCAGTCACAAATCTCCCAAGATTGCAGGAAACTGTGCCAAATGGAAGTGTTTATCCATGGGTAAGTGCCCAGTGTAGATTAACATATTTTAATTATGGTCTCTGGGTTTGCTGCACTCCCTGAAGAATACATGGTTTAGGCCTCATTGGTGAGCCAAAGTTGTCGGGGGGGAAGGGATTATTTTTGGTTGTGCATGCTGATGGGGTGCTGTGTCCTCGCCATGCCTGGAGTGCCGCGACGTGCCTTTCTCCCAGAGAAGAGGCCGCAGGATGGCAGCAGTGCTGGTTTCTTTGTGCTACTCGACATGCTCTGACCCTGACCTGGAGGACAGCGCTCCTCCACTGCAGCTGCCAGCGTGGGAACGGGGGCACAGCTTTGCTTCCTGGGGTGATGTCCACCGGGACCTCCAACATCACCTGCTCATTAGGATGCCTCTGAACAGCTGTCATGTGGTGCTGACTTTTTGTCATGGTTGACAGCGGTGAGATTAAAGTCGGTAGCCAGAGGCTGAAAAACTCTTTTGTTATGAAGCCCTGAGTCATCTAACCCCCTGTTATAAATATTAGGTGTCAAATTTGGATTCACAGAGTCACTTGTAGCCTTGGGTAGATCCCATTACACAAATGATCCAATTTATTACACCAGGACTATTTGTATACAAGATTGTCATCATTGTCAAGATGTCAAAATCTGGCCTGGTATGTTTAATGCTTCATAATTAAGAAGCTGCATCATGCTAGTGAACATCTTCCAATTATAGAATTAGATTTTGGAATGAGTAGTCATTTCCCAGAGTTTTCTATGGTTTAAACTCAGTGACAGTTAGGACAGGGCTTTGGGAAGAAAGAGTGTGGTGCCGGGAAAGGTCCATCTTTTCTTCCCCATTCTTATTTTAAGACTAAAATCCAATTTTCTTCTTACAGGAGAAAGGGAGAGACAGATCCATGAAGGACGTAATTCATGCTGCATAGCTTGGAGAAGAAGGAGTCCTTTCTGTTTACCTCTTGTCACTGGAAGCACCCCAAGTTCAGTGCTCCCTGAGGGAATGGGAAAAACTAGGTTAGATGAAACTTTTTCCAGTTGCAAACATGCCTGCAAAGCCCATTGCTCTCTTGCTCATAAATTCATTTTAGAAAAACTCTAAAACAATGAATTTGATGCCAAAGATGCTCTCAAATTTTCATCTAAACCACACCACCTTTCAGCTGGGGAATCCATGGGAATAATAAATCTCTTGGTCTTTATGCTTTTACCCTGGAAACATACCCTGGACACCCTTAAATTTGAACAGTGGGTTGGCTAACGCACCTGTCTTAATTCCAATGAGATACAGGAATTAGGCAAAGGGAATCTGAATCTGATAGGTATAACTTAAACCATCCCTGATGTCTTCAAGTTCAGCACAAGGCCTTACTTTACTCAAGGCCCCTTTCATAGATAAAAAAGGTCTAGCTATTTAAATGAAAAAGTGAGATATCCCAGATTCCAGGCTGTCCTCATTCAGATGAATATGAAATAAGAGACTTCAATTGCTTTAAACTTCTCATTATAGTCTCAAACTCTAGGCTTTGAGACTGTCTGGGGAAAAGGGCTATAAAAGTTATTGTTCTGCAGCTGGAGGAATCTAACCCCATTTTGAATTTTGAATGCTCAGGGTCTTCAGAGCTATGTCCATAGAGATATTCAGAGATATTTAGGCACCCAACTGCTCTTTGTCTCAGTGCCTTCATCAAGAGAGATCACAGTCTGCTTGGATGTAAAGGGTAACAGAAAATGAAAGCACCATGCAATATCAGCCTGTGGAGAGAGTGAGAAGACAGTTGTTAATCTGAAAATTTCCTCCACATTTTATTCTTAATATCTTTCCTTTTGCACCATAAACTGCTCCCTACAATTGTGCTTGGGATCATTCAACTGAAAAGCTCCCCTTGTCCATCTGCTTGGCAGGACTGTCCAAAGGTACCTCCTTTTCTCCTGCCTTTCTTCAGATCTGGCTGGCAAAGCTTATCAAACAGAGTATTATGATATAGTAGCCTACCCAAGCCTCCAAAGTCTGACTTTGAAGGCTGAGATAGCTGAATTTGTTGCATATGGCACACCTGCATTTCTAGTGGCTTGAAAATATTGCTAAGGAAACACCAGATTCATCAGCCTGGGAGAGCTGAGACTGATACGCATACACATGAGAGGTCCCACGAGTACAGAGTGTGTATTCTTTGCAGGCACACAGGAACACAAATATGCATGTATTTATACAGAGATACATCCAGATCTGCACTCCTCAAAGACACTCTGCACATATATAATCAGCACCCACAGCCCATTGTGTCCACTCTGGCTGATCAGGGTGAAAACCAGTGCAAAATATACACACATGGATAAAATGTGGATCCACCAGTAGCTTGGCTCACTCAGTCTGACCAGTACCTACCTGTGAATCCCAATCTGCCTCATGTTGTTGGCACCTGGACATAGGAGGCTGCTGCCCAGGGTGGTACAGACACCTTGTGCCATCACAAACACACACACGTACAGAGGATCTAGACAAGAGAACTACTCAGTCATATTTACACACAGCTGACCAATTTATCCCCTTTTTCCTTCAGTTTTTCCATACTTGGCTGTCCCAAACCACTTTGATTCTTCCTTTCCCACATTTTTAGTTTTCTTACTTCTCCCAAATATCCCATGAGTTCCATTCTATCCCAAAACACTTTCCTAGTGCACCTCATAATGCGTCCCTGGGTACTGACCTCTCTCTGTCCCTGGGGTGCTCCACAGAGCAGCTCCTGTGATTCATCAGGGTGGGGTGATGTTCTTTATAGACACACCCCTTGAAGGAGGCATGACGGGGACTCATCTCTTGCCTGAAGTTATCTGCGTGCCCTTTCTTCACCATTATTATACTCTGGGCTTCTCTGTATGTGTGAAGATGAGCCTTTTATTTCACAATCTGACAAATACCTGGTTTCTGACAGAATTTTCTTGTTCCCTGGGTAGGTCTTCCTTTGTCTCTGAAGCATATAAGCCCATAACAATCTCTTACTCATTACATGAAGAGCATTGCCATGAGTAAGCCCTTTCCCATAATTTCCTTGAAGAATGTCAGGCTCAGATTTAATCACTAAATTCTGGTAACAACAGCATGTGGTTCATGTAAGCAAGTGGCAAAATAAGACCAGTCTACTTAGTAGAGTAGGGTGTGTCTCAGGAGACTGTGGGGATCTGGTCATCAGCTCATGGACTTCTTACCATGTGAAAATCAGGAAAAAGGGCAAAAAGGGTTGTTACTAGTACTAGACTTTTCTTGGGGCATCACTGTCTATAAATAATGGCAACAAAATATTTTAACAGTAAAGGGTGTCACAGACAACTTTTAAGTGCACACAAGATGCTGATTTTCAAGGATGTCTAAATTAAAGATCTTCCTCATGTTCAGGTGAAACTTCCTGTGCATCACTTTGTGCCCATTGTCCCTTGTCCTATTGCTGAGCACCACTGAGCAAAGCCTGGTCCATCCTCTGACACATCCCTCCAGACACTGAAAGATATTGATGAGGTCCCCTCTCAGGTATCTCTAATAAACTAGAATTTTAGACCTGGTAAGAGACACAATAAATACAACAAAATACCTGAGAACAGGTAAATCTGAAAACAGTATTCCTATTTACCAATCATCCTGAACCCTGCTTTGTCTGCGTGGCAAATGCTTTGAGATAGGATGGTGGTAAAGTACTTATGATGATTGAAAATATTATTTTCTCATTTTACTGCTTCCTGTACTAGTTTAAAGGAAAGTTATCCTGGGCATTTGTGTTTGATACCACCTGGAGAGCTATACATTGAGCCAGGTCTGAGTGAGGAGGCTGCAGCATCTCAATTTACCAGCACCAAGCTGGGATGACCATTCTGCTTGAGCAGCCAGAACTAGCCTCTCCTCAGGTGGTGATGCTGCAGTGCAGACATTCAACTATTTCAGAGCCAATTTAAATCTCTATCTCACAGTGACGTTTTATGCAGAGCAGTTTTATGCTTAGAGCCTGGTACACAGCCCACAGAAATGGATAGGGTGCTTTTGACTGTGCTTCAGCAAACCTCAGCTAAATCACTAAATTCTTCCCACCTCACTTCTCTTCCTTGAAACAGATAACTGCCTTTTCTTCACACAGTGCCCATCTTGCTCAACACAACAGATCCCTAATCACTCAGGGAGGAAGAGATGAGAGGGGAAGGAAGGGCAGATGGTATCATCCTAATGCAAATAATAAATAATCAGATTAATCCCTGCATCATGACAAGAGTTTCATTAGCTTCAGAAATAGGGAAAAACACTGCTGTGTTCCCTGGGAGTCAGAGGGGAACGTGATAAAAAGTACTCCCAAGCTTGCTTTTTAAATTTCTTTAATTTCTTTCATTTCTTTCTTTTTTCCCCTTAATTTGTTTTATACTTGGGGTAAAGCAATGTGGAAGAGCAAAGACAGAAAATTAGTGTTTGAAGTAAGCTTCTGTGCTTAAGACATTTTTGTCAGCATCTCTCGAGCAGGGTGACCAAATGTTCACATTGTAGGGGTCTTGTTTTTGTGATCTGCAACCATATGTCAATTCATCAAAGAGCCGTGATCATGGACTAAAGCAGGCAGAACTGAAATGTCAGTGCTCAGGTAGGAGGAAAGCCCTCTTTTCTCTGACATTTTTAGCTGAAACGTTGAGCTCTTTGCACTGCTATTGCTGCTTCTTGGTTGGACTGTTTCTATTTCTGCAGTGTCCTCATGCCTGTCATTGCCTGGACCTGGCTCAATAAACACATTAGCCACATCTGAGAGTACAAATATTTCTTCAGAGGCTTAAATGTCTATTTGAACATGTGATTGCAGCAACTGCACATGCAGTCGGAGCCATCCCAGTATACACCATCACTACTGACATATCCAAATTTAGGGAGATCCTGCATAGGAGAAACTACACTGGTGTGAGATGACAGGAAGCACAGCCTGGAAGCATCAGTGGGTCTGCCACAAGTGGTCCTGTAGTCACATCAGAGGTGGGTGGGATTGCCAGTCACCGGGAACCCTCTGTGTGGAGGATGTACATCATGTTCGCATTGGTTGTGCTAAACCTGAACATGGATTTCCATCTTTTTCCCCCTACCCACAGGGTGGGGGTATCATCTCTTGCCTTGTTGATGTAGCAGTGGCACTGGGATACTGTGCAGCAGAAGGCCCATGGCGGCATTTTTTGCCATACAGCAAACCAAAAAGTGAGTGTGGAGTTTTCCTATTGGCAGAGATAATATGAGAGGGAACTCATCTGCGCTTTTCCCAAAAACAGTCCCTTCTTTTGCAATTCTGAAGTGGGGGGTTTCTTCCAGTGGAATGGCACCTAGTTAATACACACTTTCACAAACAGCATGAACTGAGCTGAGTGAGTGTTTAGTATCTGAAGAATGATTTATAAGGTGCTTTACAGAAAAGTTTTCAACAAGTCTGAATTCTCTATAAAAGCTGCTTGCTTCATTACAGAGTTACCAAAATAGGCAAAGAAAATATTCCCAGCTTATCCCAAGACTCCTTAACTCCTGACAATTTTAATAAATCAAGGAACATTTGTAAGTGCTAAATGTTCAATGTGTATTCACAGTTAATTTTTAATCAACTAACAATGGTGATGTGTTAATTGAATGCCATTAAGAAACCATAACTTGATGCATTAGCTATTTTCCTATGTGGAGGAACTTTTCCCAAGGCTTTCAGTTGTTGCCCAGGCTTCTTTTGAAAAAAAGAAAAAGTATTTTAAATGTGTTTAGGCCTGGACTGTTCAAACCCTAAAGCTGAGCTGAGTTCACAGGGTTAACTGAACTTTGTAATTCTATGAACCTGAGCTGAATTTTAAGCAAGCCTGGGCTAAGCTTCAAGTTATTTTGTGCCTTAAGGTATGACTTGCAAACTACAGAGTGATCATATAGGCTCAGTATTGTAGACTTCTGACTTCTATACAAATTGCTTAATTTTTGGGATGTCATACAATAGATCAAATGCGGAAGGGTGACATACACACATCTCTGAGACTTGTGAAATTTTCTAGTTTTGCATCCAGCTTGTCAGCTGACTCCTTCTTGATGTGAGCTAAGTAGAGCAATGGCTCTTTCATTCCAAATGAGAATTTGCCCTTTTGTCTTGATCACTGACCTCCTGGATGTAGTGCAACTCACTGTAGAAGGTGCTGCTCTCTACCTTGCCCCATCTATTCCTTTCTGCTCCTGCTGGCCTGAGGGGTGGATTATTTGTATTGTCTGCTTCAGTCTTTGTCTTTTTTTTTTTTTTTTTTNTGTGTGTGTGTGAAAGCAAACTAGGTTTGTTTAACCAGTCTAATTAGGAACTCTTTGCTAACCTGTCTGGATCTGAATGTCAATAGGCACTCTTCATATAAGCAGTTGAGAGAAAAATGTTTCATGAGACAACACTGGGCAAGGCAAATGGGAATAAGATGTACCTACCCCTTTGGCCAGCTGCAGTACAGATAAAAAAGAAGGTGCTGATGTCCCCAGATTCCTCTCTGTACATAGTCATTGCATGGATATTTTACATATTTCTGAAATAAGTCTGATCAGAAATCCAAGGAGGAAAGGGGGAGGAGAACTGTGACACAAAAACAGCTAAGTTATAAATATTTCTATTTTTGGATACTCAGATGAAATTTGCTATGGGGGTTTTTAGTGATGGTTATCAGGAGAAGAATGAAGGGCATCAGTAAAGATGATTGAAATCTATCCAACAAAAATAATCTACTGCAGTTGGCTCATATTCTTTCTGACATTGTGCTCAATGAAATGAATTTGAACTGTTTATTTTACAATTAACATGCAATGTGCATTTCTGAAGTAATTTATGAGAAACTATTTTCTTTTTATGCGGGGCTGCAACAGACAGAGAGCAGAGCTTCAGTTCACAATGTCAAGGTGAAGCTCCAGGGAGGGAGAAGGTGCTTTCTCACATATGAATTTTGCCACTTTCCATAAAAGTTGTGTGCCCTTTCATGTTTCTTGGCCACAATAACCTCAGGATGCCCGAAGGGGAAGTTAGAGGAAGAGGATGAGACATGTCAGGCTCAGGGGCACATGCTACTAGAAGTGTTGCAGAGAGCATTGTCTGGTTCATGAGAGTTGGAGTACAGTCAAGGCAGACCTTTGCTATTAAGCTAGAAAGAGGTTGAAGCAGAAATGTGGGAAACAGTCTGTCTCATGAGAGGCCAGAGCCATACATTGCTGAGTTCCTGAAACATTTGTGTCCTGTATATACCAGGTCTCTTCTGTGGTGCCCCAGCTGCCACATACAATGTGTATCACTGGACAACACAGAGGTAACATTGTCCTTTCTCACAGTCTCACCTGTAAAAACCCTTTCTGCATGCTGTATTAATAATGATTATCCATCCCCATTCTCCAAAGTGCTGTCAGCAGCGTGGATGAGCTGATGATCTCAGAATTATCCTGAGATTTCAGAGTGTAAGGTTTGGTTCCTTGCTCTGTTATATATTCCTCTGTGACCATGTGTAAGTTGCCTCCTAAGGGAAATATGCTGGGTTGT
>WEIU01003760.1:47062-60729 GCA_013389925.1 Aegithalos caudatus
TTTTTTTTTTTTTTTTTTTTTAAACTGAGGAATATTGTGCTGTGTATTCCTTAGCCAGCAAAGTCAGGGATAAGCAGATTTTACCTTGGTTTGCATCTTCACCTGGAAAGCTGTGAATGAACTGCCAGGTCTCACTGCCTCTTATGGGAAGAAGAAAAATGTCTCTTCCTGGTATTAGATTTTCTAATACTGCTTGTCTAACAAAAGTTATTTTGTCCTGACTTTGTGCCAGTGAAATGAAACTTGTGTTCATTATGGACTCTTTTCCTATGTCCCTTATTCTTTGTCAATGATATTAACAGATACAAAATACTGTGGTTTGGATTAAAAAAAAAGCTTCTGTTTTCATCCACCTTTCATGCTTGAAAGGAAATTTGTAAATTGTCAAGTTGACTTAATTTTTCCTGTGGACTTGCACCTATTTGCTGTAATAAGAATTTCCCCCTTGAGTTTCACTCATCTCCAGTGTGTGGCAGGAAAAAGGGATTAGGATTGTATTTGTCTTCTTTCTGAAGCCAATACCCTTTCAGCAAGCTTGCTATTAGTTCTGGCTGCCAAAACAGCATCTTAATGCCCTACCTGAGAGTCAAGTACTTTCTATTAAGTTAACTTTTGCCTCTGCTGACTTTCAGTATTCTATCTGCTTTGGAATCCCCATTACTTACTATTAGCTTACTATTGTTTTATGTGCACTCAAACTTATATTACGCTCTTTGGTTCCTCCTGCTAACCTGGCACAAAAGAGGGGAAGGAGTCTTGGGGCTTCTTCTTTCTGCAGTAATGGCCCATTTTAATAAGTTTATCCTCTGATTTGAAGATACTCTTAACCCTTTGGCACCATGAATGGGCTTTCTTGACACTAAGTGCTCTGCAAATACATTTTTGTCAGAGCTGTGGACCACTGGTACCTGGGGGGATTTAGACAGCACTTAGCAGACCAATTTATTTGCAATACAAAATAATGTTTTGTTTGTAGAATCCTCCTCACAGGGCATTACTCATGAAGCACCTCATTCCAGCTGCAAATTCTCAACCATCCAGGGGCACATTTTAATCACTTTTTTGTCATGTTATAAAAGATCTCTTAAGTTTTGTGTTAGGAAGAGGGGTGACTGTATGAAGTTGAATGTGCAGATTTTTCCAAGGTGACTTGCAGTTTTGGGAGGTTTTTGTAAGTTCATGCTTACAGACAGCAATATCCAGTAAGTAAACTGGTTGGGCTCTGACCATCCTAGGCTGTCAATGAGATGTCTGTCACAGTAATATAGAACTTGGCCATCAAAAGGGAAAGAATTTCTATCTGCAAACTATTGTCTTGAAGGCTGAGTTTTGCATTCCTTCTGGTCACTCAATTGGAATATTTCTCTGGTGTATAGCATCACTTCATCTACTGATCAAAATGTATCAATACATTAGATAGGTAGGTGCATATATTTTAATGTTTTCTGTCTTTAACTTTGCCAATGGATTAAATAGAGTTTTTGAAGTGTTCACAAGAAATATTAGTTACTTTTTTGAAGGTAAATAAACTAACACAGGGAAAAGTGATGTAATTTAACCTAAGAAGATACATTTTTAATAGTATAAATGTAGGTATCATTTTATACTGTCTATGGCACAGAAACATCCACACAGGAGTGTTGTGGATATGTCTGAATGTGACACAACTGGAACACAATGGGCTCTTGAACCACGCACTGGGTGAAGCAAACCCATCCATCTGTCTTTTCTTTCAGGCCAAGAAAATAAATGAATTTATTACTGACTGTAGGATTTTTCCAGTAAATCTATATAAGGAAGATTTAAAAAAAAAAAATTTAATTTGCCCTTTGAAAACAGATTAATATTTTGCTTATTTGTGATTTTACTTGGGAATATTTTGTTGAAAATGTTATTTTCCTAATTTTAGCTCTACTTTCAGTATGAAAAATGGGATAGTAGGAGGTTGAAAATAGAGAGAAAAGGATATAAAGGAAGAATGGTGAAGGGAGAAAATGTCCTCTTAAAAAGGGAACATTTTCAGAAAGAACAAATCATTAGGGGTCATCAAAAGAGTTTTCATAGATTCATAAAATGGCTTGGGTTGGAATGAATGTTAAAATAAACAACAAGATGTAAATCATCTTATTCCAACCCCCTGCCATAGGGGTTCCACTACCTCAGGTTGTTCCAAGCCCCATCCAACCTGGCCTTGGACACTTCCAGGAATGGGACAGCCACAGCTTCTCTGGGCAGCCTGTGCCAGGGCCTCATCACCCTCACAGCCAGGAACTTCTTTCAATCTAAACCTATTTTCTCTCACTCCCTACTTTTGAAAAGGAGGCAGTTTTGCTGAAAGCTTCTCCTTTTTTTGAAAGAATTTTGTTTTACTTTACTTTCTTTCACTGTTGATTTCAGCTATATTTCAAGATATTCCCCATGTGATACCTCCTGATGCAGTCCTGCTCCCTGTTGAAGGTAGCTGGGCTTGAATAGACACTGACTGGTCTTTCTCATCATATCTTGTCTGCTGTGTTTTGGTGGACCTAGTCCTTGCATAGCCTGAAGACTTGCAGGCTGCTTTTTGCTGCAGGATGATCTAAATTGCAGCATTCGGTACTGAATAGTAACAAAAATAGTGATAATCATTGCCCAAACCAGTAGTGTTTTTAAAAGATAGGCTGAGATACGTTACTCTTGAGAAGTTTTGTGCCTGAGTTTAGCAGCTACTTCTTGTGGGTTTGGAACGACCAATAACCCCAGTTTTGGGGCTTCCTGCTTTGTGCACCATCTTCAAGCAGGATCAATCCTTGTGTGTCAGCATTTCTGCAGCATGACTGTAATCAATAAACACTTTAATTAGATCAGATAGTCTTTTTTTTTTTTTTTTTTTTTTTTCCTCCCTCCCATTTATGAGTGACAATTTCTCTTTCTACAAGATTGAGTTTTACATTCACCTGCTCAGGAAGCATGATATCTGCTCCCTGGCATGTCATACAACATCAGGACCATCTACTGTCTTGCATGAGGTTATTATGACAGGTTCCTGTGTTTTTGTGGCCTGGCTCCATGAAGCATGTCACATTTGATGAATGTCTGACAAATGTGAGTTGCTATTTGTAGACTTGATTTAGATGAGAAAGAAGTTTTGCTTGGAGGGCTGTTCCCCCTGGATGTGATCTGATTCCAAGCCTTTCAGTTCAGGACAGTCAGTCTGCAGCCCTGACTGAATGATGGGTCAATATCCAATAATTCATGATGAAACGCTGAAGTCTTCTTAATCAGCAGACCTTGGGTTTCCTTCAGGGGATGAGAGAACACTGTGCAACCACTCTGACAGAGATGCTATTTCCAATTTCTTTAATCTGAGGACATTACAGATGAAGTTAACTTGGCATGAAACATTTCTTACATTAATTACCACAGCAAGATAAAATATAATAGAATATACGTTTTGGTGATCAGTCAGTTAAGACCAAACCTGATTCATTTTAGGTCAGAGCTCTGCAATTAGGGTTGGTTTTCTTTAGGGTATGTGCTTTCCACTTAATTGAGCTATACTGTCTGGAAGTTAACATTTTTCCTCCAACTATGAGCAAAAATCTTAATAATGACAAATAGATCTAATCCATTGCTTTTCATCATGGTATTGAGGTACAGACGTTGAAAATTTATGACAGTCAAAAGATTTTGCCATAAAAAGCCCTGCTGTCTCCTGCCTAGTTGAGCCAGCATTGGAGATTTCTCTCTTCCCTGTTGGTATGAGTCAGGTGTCAGACTTGGCTTCAGCTTTTCTTTGGGGATGGCATCTGTCAAAAGTATATGACACACAGAGTGTCTTCACATTTGGCCAAGATCTTCCTGAGCAGTTCAGGCCTTTTGAATATTCAGTTGCAAGCTTGCCTTCTCTTTGAATGGTTTATTTATTTTACAGAAAGAAATCTTCTCTTGTTTATCGATCAAGTGATTTTTCAGGCATATTATTTGCAGTATTCAACAATTATTTATAGAAATTTGTCATTTCTCTGATACTGCTTTGTTTAGTTTGTCTTGAAGAATTAGCCCATATGTCTGCCAGTTGAGGAGAGGAGAAAAGGATTTGGCAGAACTTTTGTCATTCTGAGCCCTGAGACCTAAAACGAGAGACAGCACCATGTAGTCATTACATGTGGCAACAGGGTGACAAGGCAAAATGCCTTGAGAGTCTGAAAGTGAAAGACAGGCAGCACTGGCCAGAGCTAAACATGATGTGGGAACATACTTAATGACCAGTGTTTCTGCTAAGTCTGAGAGAAGCCCTGAGTCTCATCCTTAGCTGGCCAAACATTTGAACCTACAATTTAAATGTCCCTGCTTACCGAAGCCATTGCCTCTTTTTAAAAGATGGAAAGGGATTCTGCTGATAGTCAAATTTTTGATCACCAAGTTTCCAGGGCATGTTTTGGATAAAGGCAGTTCTCCTGTGAGAAGAGCTCATTTTGTTTGTATCAGTAAACAGGCCACGGTCTGACACTGTTGAGCAGCTCATGCCAAAAGCCATCTATCTTTGCACCTTGTCCTTTACATTTCTTCCTGGTTTTAACTGTTACTCATTTTTACAGCGCCTCAGGTGTGTAAGGTTTTCTGAGCTATCATGAAAGCCAAGTGGTCCCAGTCCATTAGTGACATGTAAAAGCTGTTTGCAGTTTTATGTCTGCTAGTTTAATTGACTTTTCTGCAGACTACCACATGGTGTTCCTTCTATTATATCAAACTGAGGTATAGCAAGAGAGCATTCAGCATCAATAGGATCAAGGCACAATGAGCAAGAACCATTTGAAAACTGAAGAGCTACTGTATGAAAAGCATGTCCCTTTTTAGGTGGTTTTAAGGAGCTTAAGACCCTTTCCTACCTCTTGTTGATAAAGGTGGGTCCAAGTGGGCAGTCTCTCACAAAAATCAGAAAACCTCCCATAGAACAACATGTATCATATTAGAAAGAAAACTTTGGCTTGCTGGAGAGCAAAAAGATAGTACTGGGTTACTAAAAGAGATGTTTTATATCTAAAGCCCACAGTAGAAAATTGGGCCACTGATGTAATTGTTTTGAATTAGAGTATCTCTCTTGCTGAGAAGAGAGGAGAAGCCAAGAAGCTTTTAAATGGGGAGAGGATGATGATGATCACAGCCTGATAACTGCAGCATAGGACTGTAGGTCCTTCAGTTGTCTTTTGCTCAGAAAAAGCTGAAGTAAGTCTTTTCAATAGCAAGCATTAATTGCTCAAACTTGAAGACCCTGATGTGTCTGAGAAGTCCCAGAATTCATATATGGATTCCTAATTGTATATGGTCCCCTTATAGTTAGAGGGATCTAAATCTACCTGCTAAATAAAGGAAAACCGACACTATTCCATAAAGAAGTTTAGGAAATGTGGATGCTGACAACCTTGGTAAAGACCAGGAAGTAGCAGAGCTTGTGGGAAAGCAAGCTTTCTCATACACTTGTCTGGGAAAGCTGTGAGAAGGAATTAAAAACAATCCTAGCACCTGCTGTTTTCTCACTTGTTTACTTGCAAGATGTTTATGAAAAGGTGTTTTTCCTAAATAGCCAATAATTATGAGAGGTGTTGGTTTGAGAACCAATTATGTCTTGTTCTCTTGGAAACATCTATAAAAAGGATGTGATACAATAAATGAGGCTCTAGCCTTCTGAGAAGACCTGAGTCATGTCATTATTCAGCCATCCCTAATAAAATAACAACATGGAAATATTTAGCAATATCAGTAAGACAGTCTTCAAATAATTTTAGATACTCCTCTGCAAACATCAGCTTAAGTTCTAGCAGTGGCTGAAATGGTTAATAGCATGTTAGCAATGAATAGGAAGGGAAGTGGTCACTGAATGGAAAAATCATGTGCTTGCCCGATAATAGATCTCCTTGATATGGACAGGAGGGGAAATTGTAGGCTACAAGTCTAAAATGCTGCATGCTGTTATGCTGTTTTTCTTAATGCACTTAACAGAAAGTACACTCCACTGTTCTAGTTCAGAAGCACAGTCTTGGGAGTAAAGAATTGCCTGATCAAATTCAAGTTCACTGACAGCCTTGGACATAAAGACTGACTACCAATATCAGCAAAGTAATAAAATAAACCCAAACAAACAAGAGAGGGATCATTTGGGTCAAGCCTTGCATAATTGAATTAACAGAATGGCAGTCAACTCTAAATATAAGGTGAATATTTTGCATTTTTGCACTGCTAAAACAGCAGAGTAGGAATTCAAAAGAGAAATATCAAGAAATATGCCTTGATATAGAGATGACAAAGATTTTTCCTATCATGTAGGTAGATGGTAGGAACTCTGAGTCTGCTTCTCAATCTGTTATGACAGTTTTCATCACTGTTGCTCCATTTATTCCAGATTTACGCTTCAGTTAGCCTAGACAAGCATGAGGATTCCCAAAGTCCTATCTGTGTTAGTAAATGTTCTCAGCATTTCAGCATTCACCCATGTGTGTCTGGTGCATATCCTGTGGTTCTGTAGGCTGAGATGCTTTAGTGCTGTTTCCCATTCAGTTATTTCATTATTTAACTGTCCCTGGAGGAGGATTTGTGGAAATGGCATTGGAGAACTGTCAGCACTTATATGTTAATGTTTGCATCCTCTTGGCAAAGTGAGTTCCAGATCAAACAAAACACATGCTCAAACTTGAATTTGTATTCCAGGTAGGCATATTTACAAAGAACTAAGACTACACACTTCTGAGTTCTATACGTATTTGGAGGGTGGGAAGGAGAGAAGGATTTTTGTTTAAGAGCATGGTGCAAAACAATGATTTAGCCCTCCCCAGAAAATCATCAGATGACACGTCTGTTTCCTGTGAAATCACTGCAGTAAAGGTAAAGCAATTGGATTTTCCGTCTTATAATAATTTTGTTTTGCATCTTATTCTGATTTCTGATAGTCCAGATGAAACCTCAAGAATTTTAAAACTATATAATTAGTCTAGAAAACAAGTAGGAAAATCTCATATGGTGACATGAGGTACTGAAACAGAATGGGAAAATTAACAAGTCCTTTTCACCTTGTGGGAAGAGCACTTAGTAGAATACAAGAGCTTTGTGATCCATGTTTCCTTCTCCCCTTGATCTCTCCTATACCTTTGGCCAGGTGTCTCTGTAGACATTTCCTTAGTCATCTTTTGTCTCACTTGCCTGTTCAGCATTTCAGGGATGCTCTGACTCATGGTGTGTTCAGCTCTTACCACAGTGGGTGTGCTGGAGTTTGGGGAACTGATGTCTCACATCCCCTAACCTCAAACTCCCTAAATATCCTCACCTCATTTGTCGAATCAAAAGCTGGTGAAAAAAGTAAGGACATTTTGTGTAAGCTGCAATTTTGGCATTTTTCATGAAATATACTTGGTAACAAGGGTGAACAAAG
The DNA here is from genome assembly GCA_013389925.1 of Aegithalos caudatus. Classification (NCBI taxonomy): domain Eukaryota; kingdom Metazoa; phylum Chordata; class Aves; order Passeriformes; family Aegithalidae; genus Aegithalos; species Aegithalos caudatus. Next base: position 54,468 of record WEIU01003760.1, read on the forward strand.
ACTGACCTTCATAATTGTTAAGAAGCAAAGCAAAAATTGGACATTTCCTCCTGATTAGTGTCTGAAATTTCTTAGTTGTTCAGGTGTTTAAGAAATGTCCTATTAGTTTATGTATTTCTGTGTAAATATATAACATCTGTAATCTCCTAAGAATCTAGATGTAATATTAAAAAGAGAACAGGCAGCAAAGCTGAAAGATAAGCAATACAACAATATAGCAAGACCTCCCTGTGGCAGTGGCTGTGTCAGAATGGAGCCGAGTGATTTTCAAATGGAGACCATGTGACTCTGGTAACGGCCATGGAGACATTTCAGATAAGACTTTATCTGGAAAATAAGGTAACTCTTGGTGGAAAACACCTCTTCCGTGTGTGGAGGTGATACCTGGTGATCTGGGGGCAGAAGATACAGATTATTCGGATTCTGTTTCTGTGCTGATGACGCCAAGGCAGCAGTTGAGCCTCTCTAGGCCTGTTTTTCCAGGAAACTTTGTAAAAAATACTGTTAATAAATCAAAAGCAGGAGACAAAATATCACGCAGACTATAAATACACAGGGAAAAGACTGAGACAGCCTGCTCTGTCATCTCAGTATCTGAAAAAAATGGTTGCCTGACAGCAGCAATGTAAAACAGGGTGGGATCCAGCTCTACATTCAGACTTCAATACCCATTTTTGGGTGGGCTGAATGGTGCTCCATATGCTGCTGACTGAATTGCTGCTGAATATAATAAAAGCTCAGGCTGCCAAGCTCAGCTCTAGGCTTCTCCACACAGAAAAGAGTGAAAGCCTGGATCTTTACCAGGTCACAGTCACTCTTTGGTGACTAGTGGGAGGTTAGCTGTGATCTGTCATCCAGAACTCAGCTAAATGGAGATTGCTAAGAGCTATCCAGGAGGAAAAGAGGTGCAGCATCCTGCCAGTCCTGGCTTGGCTGCTCAATCCTCTTCATACAGGATGTCCCCCTTGGCAGGGAGTTGAGGTGACTCCCCACTTCCAGTTTGTGGCAAGCTCTCCTAATCATGCTGCTTTACAGGTGATGGGAGATCCCAAACTCCATCAGTTAATCCCTGGCCTGAGAGAAGGTGGTGATGTGCTGTTTTGATTACTGTAGTAAAACTTTTCCTTCCAATGAATTAATATCAATACTAACAACTGTCAGTTGGTTGGTGTTAGGAGCCTGATCTATCCAGCATTGTTGTCAGCATGTTATATATCATGTAATCTGTCTTGGCTCAGAACAATCAATATATTGCTCCTGAATTTGCTTAAAACTGATGGAGTTGAACCAGTCATAGTAAGAGTGGAAAACATTTGTAAAACTTACCCTTAAGGTGCACTAATGTTAGGATACCCTCCCCACTCTTCCTCTTCATGGAAAGCAGTGAAGATAATGGCTAGATTCCTGTCTCACAGGTGTTTAATGACATTAATGGCTCCCTTATATCCTTGAATGGAAAACATTACTGCAGACCTAGGCATTGCATTATTATTTTTCCTTATACTTTTTGAAAGGGGAACATACCCTTCAGAGTGTTCTGTTTTGCAACTGCATTGTTATGGTTGTTGGTGTATAAAATTGGTGCTTGGTGTGTATAATTTATGATAAATTGAAAAAATGATAAATAGCCTGAGAAAGAGGAGGGATTTCTGTGTTCAAGTACTAGAAGTTTCAAGAGGAAAGGATATTTTTGGGAAATGGTTTATAACTTTGCACAACTATAATTTTACCTGTTTCTTCGCTGTGCTGTTTCTACTTGCACTGATGGAATTTCTGGAAGCATCCTAGCTCTGATCTTCCTGGTATACTTTGTTCAGGCCTGCTGCAGTCAGTGGGAATGGACAATCTTGAACATCTTCCAGAAGATCTAAAACATCTATGGGTTCAGATTCCATAGACATTAATGGTATCACCGCAATCTTTTTTATAGGGATAAACTAGAAATTAATATATTTAACCTGAAAAAGGAGATAAAATTTGTATGTGTTAGAGGAATATGTCTGTGGAACTTGTCTCCAGTTAGAGGCAACTGAACTCAACAAAATTTGCAACAGTGTTTAGTACATTTGTATGCATGACTAAATTATAAACTTTCCTGAGAAAAACCCCAGGGAACTGGACTTGATTCTTTTCAGGCTAGACTTCTGATCTGATTCATCTGCATTGGTTACTGGCCCCTTCATTTACTTTTAGTGGGCTGACTGTATTATGTTGTACTCACTAAAAACTAGAAGTAATTATTAACAAATTAATGTACTTGGTTATTAGTTGAGGAACAGGGTCAAAAATATATTAGGTCATGAATTAGATTAGCTTTACTATGTATTCTAGGAGGTAGTCCAGATTAAAGAGAAAGGAAGGTAAGACAGGGCAAGGCAAAACAAAGCAAATGTTTAAATAGAAACTGTCATCAGTAACAAGTAAACATGCCATGAGTTTTGTTTCTTTTATTTTGGAAATGCCTTCAAATTACTATGTACTTTCACTGCTATTACTGTAACTAAAATATTATGTTAAGATTTTAGATTTCATTGATAATTGATCTCATAAAATGCTGAGCATGTCTGTGACATTAATGGAAGATGAGACTATTCAGCAGCTCACAAGTTCAGGCTCAAAATGGTTGCGTTTGGTTATATAAAATGCATCAACCTTCTAACCTCATTTTACAAAAGTTTTGCATTGTTACAGAATCAGCTTAAATGATTCCATCCTAATGGAGCTCTTGAGTAGTAGTTACCAGAAGCTCTTTCACAGGTCAGCAAAATACTGTTATGTTGATGGCTCCTGCTGACAGAGACTAGCAAGAAACAAGTCTTCATGGAAGATGAAATGCATATTTCATTGGAGGAAGTAGAAATGTTGCTTTGTATTTCAGCTTGCTCAGACCTCTACTGCAGCATTTAACCTCATGGTAACTCTGTTTTTCCCCCTATAAAAACAGGAAATATTCACACAAAAAGAACATTTTTTGTCATGAAAATGGGATGAATATATGAATCTGTAAGAAATCCAGTTTAAAAAACTTCTAAACTTCCTAACATCATTTTTTGCAGAACTTAGACAATGCTGATTATTTAAAAAAAAATGTGTAAGGGCAGCTTAATCTGCTTGTCAGATGCAATTGGTATAAACAGATTTCTGAATTACCCTGTTAGACCTTCTACATCAAAATAATATATTAAATAAACTGCTGATGTCAAAACATGTTAGAATTTTTTTGTGAAAAGCTATGTTTTATGTAAACTAAGATTTTTCAGGATCCTGACAGGTTTATATGGCTAAGGAGAACAAGCAGCTGTCCCTGGTCTGTGAAGCCCATGAGTGGAAGGGGATTGCAGGATGTTCCTCCTACAGGAGACATACAAGTGCTGATGGAGGTGAGGGCAAGTTTCACCATGAGATTTTACAGGCTCGCAAGGTAGATACTTTCCATCTCACAGACACATCAGAGCATAAACAGAATCCAGCATCCTTCCAAACTGACAAACTACTCAAAGGCTGGGGAAACTAATCTGTTTCCTCAGTCTTTGACAATGTCCAAAGCAGTCTGGGCTCTTTTTACAGTGGCATAGAGAAATTCAGCCTTACAGGAAGCGATTTAAATGCACCAAACTTGTAATAAACGGGCAAGGAGACTTCTTCTCCTTTTTAAAATGCCTTTATTAGTGATCAGCTCGGGGGGAGTCCGACGGGTCGCGCACACACCGCCGCTGTTCCCTACGGCGATGAGGAGGAGGTATGCAGCTCTACCCACGGGGGGGTAGAGCCGGGACTCCCGACCTCGCGGGATATACCCAGAGAGTCACGGTTGGCTCGAAAGTCCAGGGAGGTCACTCCTGGCAAGTTCTCTCAAGGTCCTGGCGAGGAGGGAAAACTTCGGAGGTGATGCCCCTTGTTCCCGACCACAGTCTGTTTCCATTAGTTCTTCATTTGAAGAGCTGGCTCGTCGTCTGTCGGGGTTTTTTTGGGGAGAATAGTGTTTTTCGGCAGAGGCATTTGCATACACCCCCGGTTGCCATCTTGGGAAACAGCAGGGCTCGACCAGGACCCGGCAGAAGGGGAGACAGAACAGGGATTACAAACAACACGTATCTTGTAAAACATGGAACATTGAACTGGCAACACAGAACCTGCATCATCAAACATGTCATTCACTCCAGTTGAGGTCTATTTATCTCAAAACTCATACAATGCCAAATGAAAGTAAAGGTAGGTAATGTATCATCAAGATTTACTCAACTGGTCAGGAACATAACCCAGCCACCAGGTTGCAGAGCAATGTTATGAACTCCAGACAGAAGTATTCCAGGGAAAAAGATCCTGTAGTCAGGTCTGCAGAAGCATTTAGGTGCCAAATGTCATTTGAAACCCACAGAAGTCAATAGTCAACGAGATGCCTGGCCCAGAGGCAGATGTATGCATGTATTAGATGGTTTAGCTCTCCAAGGTAATTCCACTTTCTTTACCCTGGGTGTTTTGAATCTGAGACAATCTTGGGTGTTTAAGAGATCCACATCACCATGTCAGAAATTGTATAGCATTTATGGGGAGCTGCAGCTTTTTGGAATGACATAGAGGGGCCATGGGCATGTCCTGGAGCATTTTGAATGAACTCAGGTTTCTACATGAGCAAGTGAACAGTTAAAACAGAGACCACCTGCTGTGCTCTCCGCTCTACCATTAATAAAGTATAATGAGTGTATTCTGTTGCTGGAGCAAGGACTGTATTTTAAGTATCATTCTCCACCACTCTCCTTTTTTTATTATTTTATTATTTTAATTTGGTTTTGTGGGTTTTTTGCTTGTTTGGTTTGTTTTAATTTTGTTTATTTTTTAAAAACCTCCCTGAGATATAAAGCTAAAACAGAACTTTTCTATTCAATTGCCTTGTTCAATATTTGCTTGCAAACACAGGGTGTGGTTATTTTCTTTTTTTTTTTTNTTTTTTTTTCTTTTTTTTTTTTTTTTCTGGCCATGGGCTTACTCAAGCTAGTGTACAAGCCCCAGCTTAGTTGTTTCTATTATTGTCTATATATATATGTATATATATAAAAGGCAAAAAAAGCTAGTCTTGTGTTTCTGGGTTTGTTTACATTCATTACTTGGTCTCTTTTTCCTTTGTAGGAAACATTAAACAATAGTAATTCATTTGTTCTTAATTTTTTGATGACTGTTATAAATGTTGTGTATAATTTGTGTTTTATTGTACAGATATAAAATAAAGCAAAAGGCATTTCAGATCCAAAACAAACCCAGCTGCCTGTGATTGCAAAACTGGATGCTGGAAACTGAGGAGCAGAGTGATCTACAATTGAAACAGAAGGATACAAGGGCAGAGAAGTCCCACCTATCTTGCCAAGGACCCAGCAGTTAACACCAGATATTGATCTGATCTCGCCCATCGAGGCTGTGAATCTGAATGTCCAGGTTCCAGTAAACCTATTCAACCACCCTTCCCTTCTGGGAAACCTCATCGGGGGACCAGCAACCAAAAACTGAATACCAATTAACCAGGACTCAACAAAGAACTCTGGGTTTCCTGGCCTCAGGGCTGAAAGGCTGTATAAAGACTGGCTCTCCAAAAGCCAACTGAATGAGGGGAGGTCAGGGTGTCAGAGGCTGAGCTCAGGTTCACCCAGCTCTGATCCCGGGCTCAGGGCTGTCCTTGATTGTGGCTGTTCCGAATTTCGATCTTTACAAATTATCAATAAATTCCTTATTGATTTTTAATTTGGCTGATCCATTTATTACAGTGACCATGAGCAGAGTAATAAAAGGGAGCTTTCATAAAATTGTGATATTTAGGAACGTGCAGGGGGAGGGAATTAACACTCTTATACATTGACCCAATTGTATTAATGGTTAGATATACCAAACAACAAAAAAAAAATCAACAAAATCTCAGGAAACAAAAAGGGGTAAAAAACCAATTTTTTCCTCATTAAGGTGCTGTAAAAGTGCGAGATAAACCTGTTTAAAATTGATGTGATAAGCCGGGGAGATCTGATTCACTGATGTGTTTTTCCCTGCTAATGGTTCTTTACTAATATTTATCTATTGCTTTGCATAACTATTAATCTTCTAAGTGGAGAAACTCTACAAATGCAATTTCTAGAGCATTTAGCATTTCATGTTTGCTGCCTCCAGAATTTGGGTTGACTTGGATACCAAGCACTACATTTTAGTTTGTTTCTGAGTGCTAAATTGCTAAAATAGTGGCAAAAAGACTACTTAAAACTAAATTTCTTTTTTTTTTTTT
>WEIU01003760.1:60799-72191 GCA_013389925.1 Aegithalos caudatus
GCACATAAATATGGTATTTTTTCTGAAGTGCAGTGAAGTTGAATTCAGTTTTGTTTTTCCATTTGCTTGCTTCTGCCTGTTACTGCAGCTCCTTCAAACTGCCATGTGGTTGCAAGTGTAATTTTTTTCTTTTGTAATTTCACATCAGAAATGACCAAACAGGTAACAGCCCAGCAGCATGACTAGTCTCTCTAATGATGTCTCAGAGAAAACAGAAAGAAAACCAAAAAACAGAAGTATCTTGCTACCAGCATAATAATTCTAATATCTGGCAATAAATCTTGATTTTTTAAAAAATGAAAAATCTCCATAAACTTCCTCATATATCCGGCCATGCAAATGTATCTTTTTACAGCAGATCTTTTTAGCCTTCTCTTTTTCTCCTTCTTATTCTTTTTCTTTTTTCCAATTCTCTCTTCCCCTCCCCCCACATCCTATTCTGGCCATGACAACTAAAGGCTTTAAAAAAAGAAAGTCTCCTGGGCTCTGAACAAAGCCTGTTGTTGCAGGTAATTGTTGAAATATCAAGGGTATTCTGTCCTCCATTACTTAAGCTTTCATTTGTGGCTTTCATGGTTTTGAGGAATGTTTATGGCTGACAGTCCTTTCTTTACGGCTCTATCCTTCAAGCTCTGGCTGATACCGCTGAGAATGACCGCATGAATGACTGATAAAATGTCAAGATGCCATTGTTTCCAGGAGAGTGTTTGGGAGCAATAAGATCCGTTTCAATTTATCTCACCCACCTGACTTTAAGGCTCCAGATTTTTCTTCTTGAATTGCTATGAGGGATAACAAAACAAAACTCCCCCCACCATCCCCTGCAGCAAAACTTGGGGCATTTAAGCATTTTGAGATAATATTATGCAGATGGGTCATAACAGCAGCACTGCTCTGATGTTGGAGATATATTTCATTAAGCACATCGGTACAATATTTGGGACTTAATTAATAATAGCTGTGAGAGCTGGTTTATGGATCATAATAATCATATTTTTAAATCTGTGAAATACAGCAACAAAAAATCTAATTCGCAAGGCAGATGGTGAAGCAGATCTGTGGAGCAACAGAATGGGAGAGCTTTACAGTGAGTTTCTGAGAGTTTTCTGCTAGGATTTAGTCTTTGCCAAGGCCATACCACCTCTCAAATGGTCTTTGACAGTTGCCAGACTACTGATAAAACCAGGTGAAGATAAGGCAGCAAAACCAACTGCCACATGAAATAAATAAAAATAAAATTTAATATTTTGCATAGGTGGTTTTGCAGTGCAATTACTCTAAAGCCATTACACTCAAATTAAAAAGCAATCACTCGATGTAATTTAACTTTAACGTTTAAGTGGCAGTTTTCTAGGATGAAGATTGGAGTTTGCACAGGGACGGGGACAACTTGGGGTTTCTTCCCATCTGGTACTTGTGAGAAGAATTGACACAATCATAATGGTGTTAATAATAGCAGCAAAAAACCCCACTTGTTTAATGTGATCATTCTACTTTAACAATTTTTAGCCTCCAATCCTGTAGACTCACAGCATTGTTTGGGTCAGAAGGGACCTTTAGAGGTCATCTAGTCCAACACCTCTGCAATGATCAGGGACATCATCATTCAGAGCTCCATCCAACCTAATCTTGAGCATTTCAAGGGATGTGGCATCCACCACCTCTTCACAGAACCTGTTCCAATGCCTTTGCCAGTCCCGTTTGCCATGAGGCTGCTCTCAATCCTTTTCCTGAGAAGGTAGTGAACAGGCCAGCTGACACTTCCTGTGCCTGAGGATGGCACTGGAGGGATGAAGGGTGCTCAGGTTTGCCCTTGGAGGGGCAGAAAGGCAGTTTCACCATGAAGGGAAAGCTGCTGCTCTGACTCAGCTTTCCCAGAGACATTTCAGATACATCCTGTCCAATGTGTAAGCTACTCATATGCTAAAGTGATTAATCTGAGCTAAAAGGATGTAATTAACTGTCATTTAACTAACAACAGCAGTTAAACTGGCATTTAAATTTGCTGAGGCATAGATTTGATAAAAGGTCCTGAGGTGTGGCAGAACTGCTGAGGCTGGCAAAAGGCTGGTCCCAGTCAGGTTTAAATTAACCAATTTGTTTTTAGGAGCTCAGTCTGGTTTAGAAAAACCTTATTATTAGCTGGACTCCCTGAAAGGCCGTTGTTCAGAGCAGCTTCTAATTCAGACCATTTTATTAAGAACTTTAAAAACTGGTCTGAAATTTGAGCACTGAGCATATTTTCCAGGAAATTTCAAAGAAGGCATGTTTCCCTGAGATTATGGAAGAGTCATGAAGTAACTCCAACTTTTCTCTTTCTCCAGACAGCATCATTGTTCTTGCCAGATTTGAAGTTCATCTGCTGTGATCACTGAGGCTGCTTAGTGTCTCTGAAGACCCTCTCAGTATTCCTGAATATTTACTTTCTACTGTGTTAAGTAAAACTTATTTCTGTGAGAATGAGTAACAGTCCAAGCAAGTGCAACCTTGCTGTAATTCTCAAAATATTTTTCCTTCTGTGCTAAGCTTAGGTGCTCTAAAATAATTTTTATTTCATCCTCTTTAGAACACTAAAACATGCATTTTGGGGCTCAGAAGGACATAAAAGATGATTATGTTCACTTACTAGATACTATTTTTACCTTCCAATGACATTGTAGACAGCAGGTAGAAAACCTATCGATATCCCTGAACCTAAAATGGAGTCCTCATATTATTGCTCCTAATTGCATCAATTAGTCTCCTCCGATACCAAGGACTTGCCTGCTTTAACAGACAGGTCGGATGAAAGCTGGAGGGGAAAGTGAAGCTGGTCACAAAGCAGATTAATGATAGAAGCAACATTCCTGACTTCCACTCTAATAATATGGCCACTGGAGCTTTTCTTACCCTGAAAGACCAAAAGCCTATGCTTATGATAGCTCCTATTTCAGTGATGCAAAAGTTTCATTCAGTCTTGACCTATTCTGGGGTTAATAATGAAAACAAAGGTACAGATTAATCAAGAAAGTGGAGCTTCAAACTGTCTAAGGATCATCTGTGGCTGCTGGGTTTCTCTGCCCTGTATGTCTATTCAAGTCACCCTGGTTAGTTGGGGTGGCAGAATTAGGTCCAGGAACATTTAGCCTTATGCCAGACAATAACTTACTTCCTGGGCACATGTCATCTCTCTAACCAGATGCACTTTAAAATAGAGCAGTACCTTATCCTACAAAAAAGGTGGGGGGTTTTTATTATTATTTTTTTCCTTATGCGAATAAAAAAAAATAATTGAAAACCACTTACCTGGTCAACATTATTTCATATGGTGCTGAAGTATAAATCAGACCTACTGCGACCTTCATCGGAATTTCAGATTTATTTACAGTGGTTTGCACTGATCGCTTTATCTACAAGGAGCTCAGTTTCCCCTTGGTGACTCATAAGTAATGTGGTCCACGCAAACCCGTGTAAATAGATCCAATATTTCAAGGAAGGTCATGCTATATACTCTCTTTGTTTCTCAAGAATAGATGATGGCTTACTGCAGGGCTGATACGACATTTATCTTCATGAGTGAAGAGGTTGATTGTGTGGCCCAAAGGGCAGTAGTCATGGCTGGTGGGCACCCAACGGGAATTAAACACATGCCATAAAACTCTCTCTATTTTTGTGTCTATATGATGAAAGCTCCTTATTCACCAGATAGTCTGCAGAATACTCGAAACGGTAAAGAACAGTTTTCTTTCAATGGGAGCAAGAGAAAGGAAATAAATCCTTATATATCCAGGACTGAGAAGGCTTTAACCTTCTGTGGGAAAGCAGGAAAGTTCTCTCATGAGAGAAATGTCTTGAACCTCCTTCAGGTACCTCCTTGGTCCTTGACAGGTGGCATACTGAATAAGATTGACCGCTGACTTAATGCAGTCCAGCCCTGCCTGTATCTTCTCTCCTCTGCAGACAAATTCTGATCTCCATGTTGGGTATATCACCTGGAAAAGTCCAACTCCACTAAATGGAGATGGTACTATGCCTTTGGGCTTTTATTTTCAGTTTCATGTCTGTTTTTATGATTTGTTTCAAAGTCTTACCTTCTCAAACAGCAAGTCATCATGAGGCACAGCTTACCATGACACAGCACCAACATGTGAAGAGTTTCAAGCTCAGTGTCACAAAATCCACTGGCTAAAGAAATGGCCCAGTGCATATTCTCAGAAAGAACATCCAATAAGGTGATAAGCATAAGCATCTGCTATCATCTTCTGTTGCATTTTTGAATCATAGCGTCATGATTTTATCCAACATATCTAGACAGTGTCATATTTCATCATTATGTGATGTCATATTTATACAAGTATTTCCATTGGCAGTAAAAATGTTCTTATCTCTTAATCTTGTTATGCATTTTAAAAATTGATTTTTTTTTTTTTTAATGTAGCAACCTAGGACTCTGAAAATCAAGGTTGAATTCACTGTTTTGCAGTATATTTTCCAGGTGAATTTTGTGGAACTCTTTTAAATTAACCGGAAAGAACATTTTCAGGTAGTTGGTGCACACAGCTGATTTCTCTATAGTTCAGTTTCTCACTTTAAAAATGTGGTAATGTTATTTTCTTTGCCTGTTTCCATTCCTATTTATATCTTAGCATTGCCTGTTAGACTTCATCTGTGTTGATCCTACTGTAAGTGAAGCTAGTAATAAAAATATCTCCCGACCAAAAAAGATTTTAGAAATGAGCAGTACTACACAGAAACAAGAATATAAATTTTCAGCGTGTTAACAATTTAATCACTATAAACAAAAGATTATCACAATGTTCTCAAGCCTGTTCTAGTATACTTTTAGGACTACATCCGTGAAAGAAATAAGACACATAATGCTGTTGGCCCACTTTTAGTATTTTAGTCAATCCTCACTCCATGTATTTTCCAATCAATGTAACTGTGTAACTGCCTGCAGCACAGACTGGTAGTTTATGAATTTTTGTCATTTGGTCCATGTTTATTTTTAAGGAAGATGGGGAAGAAAAAATGAAAAGCCCCACAAGGCAATAATTCCTCTGCTCAGAAACCCCAGCCAGGTCTGACAGCTGGTGAGGAGAAAGGTCAGCTCCTGATGACTTTTGCAGTGTGTGGGAGAGACACATGGAGAGCATGAAGATCAGAAGGTGAGCACAATGCCCTCATGGACACAATAGGTGACTTTAAGGTAAGGATACATAGAAAGATTATTTAATAAAAAAATCCCCCCCTGCAAAATCCTAAGACTGATGTTCAGGAACAACCTGATTGATCTCAGAAATGTCAGCTACTAGAAGAGAAGTGGCCAAAGTAGGCAAGTAGTTGTTAGAGTATTTCTAAAGGTGCAGAGTGTGTTATGTGGGACCGTGATAGCTCTGATGCAAGTGAAGCAGTTGGGACTGGCCTTGCACATACAGTATCTGCTGGGAACTCCTCTTTAATATCAACAGGGATGTTGCATCTTATTTGGATGCCCTTGCAATGTATAACTGCTTTAATTTCACCAGGGAAGTTGCATTTTATTTGGATTTCCTTGAAAAGTAATTGAAGCTCTATGAATCCTGCAAAATGTTCCCTGTGACTGGTCTGTTGAAGGTTTCCTTTGTGTTAGTTGAATTTTTTCTGTTAGGTTGCTAGGAAATTAATTGCTGGGTACTTAACCAAAGACAATAGGGTGGCCAAGCGCAAGTTTCAGAGCTGATATTTTCTGATAATGGGCCATTAAGCAATTAACCAATGACATGAGACATTACATCATCCCATTGGGAGATGCTCCACCCAGCTGGGAGGAACCCAAGCATCCCTACCTAGATAAAAAGGGGAGACAGGAACAGCAGGACATTCTGTTTTCCACTGGATTCCCAGAGGAAGACTGGATCCATCTCACCACCACTGGACTTTCTACAGTACCATCTCTACTCCACAGAACTGTGTCTGTTACTCCAGGAGGATTCATCTGGACTGCTTCTAACACCCTGACCAACAGGGTGTCAGGGCACGTCCCTGACTCTGTCAGGGTTTTCTGGGGTTTCTTGTTTGTTTTATTTGCATGTTTATTTCATTTTCTGTACTACTACATTGTATTTTTAATATTCCTATTAAAGGACTGTTATTCCTATTCCCAAAACTTTGCCTGAGAGCACCTAATTGCAAAATTATAATAATTTGAGAGAGGGTTGTACATTCCCTATCCAAAGGGAACTTCCAGCTTTTGCTGGCAGATACCTGTTCTTTCAAAACAGGGACATGGTCCTTCAAAAGTTTGGTGAATACTCTGCAGCACCACTCAGCATTTCATGCAGGTTGCTGTTTGAAAAACAAAACAAAGCAAAACAAGCCCCCCTAAAAAAGAAAAAAAAAGAGTTTCATGGGCATAGGCATTTACAGTATTTTTTTTTAAGTCGGTGTATGACTTTTCTAGTTTTCTGTGTAGACAAAACCCCATCTATAGTCAGGATTTTGTAAATGACCTCTTATGGAATTTCTGAGGTGCCTGGTCCTGACTCTTGTTAAAGAAGGGATGCTGGGGCAGTCAGATAGCATGTGAGTCCAGCAGGTGAGATTTTGCCTATAAGAGTACACAAATAATGATATTTTGCAAGTCAGTATCCATTGGCAAGACTAGTGGTCACCATGGCAATGTGCTAAAATAAACATGTGTTGTTCTCAGGGACTATTGGTCACATACTCATAATGAGTGTGGAAGGTCCTGGGGATAGAAGCACTAACCACAGCTCAAGGGCCAGTTCTGGCTGGCATCCTCCTCATGATTCCCACCCTTTGGCCTCAGCACAGACCTCAGGCTGACTCAGTTTCACAGAAGCTTTGCCATGCTGTGACCCTGTGCTGCACCTACCAGACTGTGCTGGGTTGTGGGGTCACAAAGGCTGTGACAGCTTAGCTCACTTAGGCATCAGGGGATGATTGACAGGAATGCTCTGGAAAGTCACACAAAGTGCCATCCTGCCTGTCCACTTCCCAGCATATCTAGCTCACCTTTCATCTGGTTGTTGCAATGGGATATGGTTGCCTTTGCTGGAAAAAGGACAGAAATGAAAGTGAGAGAGCATGGCTTGGGACAAGCATTGTCCTCTTATGGCTGCCTCCTATCTGCATCTGCTGGGTGGTGTCCAGTCCCTGCTCTTGAACAGCAATGGGGTTGTGCACAGGACATGCATCCTAAGAGATTCAGGGGGACAGTCTGGTGGTAATGTGGGTGCATTGGTGCTTTAGCTGCCTCCTGCAAGCAAAGCTTTTCAAGCCTTTACAGAAGCATTATGGCACCAGACAGTTTTATCTGCTATGGAGACTGCAGTTGATATCACAGGAATGTGAGGTAAGCAAAAGACAGTTTCGACTCAGTCCATCATGGGTGCTGTGACTGAAGCAAACCTCTCCAGCAGACTAGAGAAAATGGAAAAGAGAGCAGACAGCCTGGAGAATAGAAGAGGAGGTCTCCAGGGAGACCTTAAAGCCCCTTCCAATGCCGAAGGTGGGTCCAAGACACCTGGAGATGGAGTTTGAATATGGTCCTCAGTGACAGGATGCAGTGGAACAGCTTCAAACTGAAAGAGGGCATGGAGAGATAGGATAGTCTTGCCTGTGAAGGGGTGAGGCTCTGACACAAGTTGCGCAGAGAAGCTGTGGCTGCCCTATCCCTGGAAGTGTCCAGTGTTGGATGGGTCTTGGAACAACCTGGGATAGTGGAAGGTGTCCCCATTTTATGGCAGAGGGAGTTGGAACTGGAAGATCATTAAGGTGCCTTCCAACACAAACTATTGTATGAAAAAAAGCCAAATATATAATAACAAAGCAAACAAACAAGTATAAAATCCACACAAAAAACTCTCAGCAAAAGAGAAAACTGAATGCACAAGCAGAGCACAGAAAATGCTGAGCAGTACAGACATCATGGGGGTGCTGAGCAGCAAAGAGCTGCATGCAAGAAAGGAGTGTCTGGTGACACATAGGTGCTTCCCTGCCTGCAGAGTGTTCAGCAGCAGGCGGGTTAATTTAGGGGTGTCGCACTTAGAGCATATCCAAATATTCCAGTGGTCGCTCTTGAGTTACTCTGTGTCTCAGGTGTACTCTTCAAGTATTTTAAAAGGGGCAATGATTTTTTTTTCCCCCTGGTAGCAAGTACATCCAGGCAGATATAATTTTAATATAAAGGGGAAGTTTACCAGAATAGAATTTAAGAATATTAAAAAGGGATTTGGTTCTGAGAGAAATATTAACAGTAAAGGCAAGGATAAGGATAAGGATTTTGGAGGAACTTAATTAAAATTTAATCTTCTTTCTAATTAAATTTTCTTTTAATTAAACTTAAAATTAAATTCGCTTTGTTTAATTGGAGGAATTTAAAAAGTATTACCTCAGAATGTCAATCATTTTTTTCACACTATAAAAAATAGTTTACCCTGGTTTGTCTAGTTTAAAGGATGAGATTTCACATGAAGTGGGAAAAATAGTAATAAAACCATAACATTTAAATGTAAATCAATTTACTTCTCAGTTATCTTCCACCTCGTTTCCTTCTTCCCCTCTCCCATTCTAGCATGCTGTAAATGAGAGCAAAATGTTTTTCCCTCTCAGGAACCTGTCTGTGTCAGCAGGGAATGCCCTAACCCTTTTGATATCTGGGCCACTCACTTACTACAGGATGGAGCTCTGGGCTGTGACAATGCTTTGCTGTGCCTGATGCCATTAATTTTCCTGCTTTGTCAGTTATAATTTTTCTTTTTGCTGTTTGTTTGACTTTTTTTTTTCTTTTTTAAATTTTTTAATTTTTTTTTCTGAGGGGAGTAAGTCTTGGGGATGGGAAAAGAAACAAAGGAACAGAATGCTGTTCCCAGGTAGCAATGCCTCAGGATGTGTCTGCACCAGCACCTCTCATTGCTGCCCTGATGCCCTGCACCTTCCATTTGCCTCTTAAGCCCCCCCACCAGCTTCCTGTCCTTCCCTGTCTGTTCTCCAAAGTGCTAGAGCATGCCTCTTTTTGCCTTAAGTTCTGCTTCTCCTGCTATACCCTTTGAACATCTCTATGCTGGCTCCCCTCTGCTGAAAGCCACTTGGCTAAAGCCATTAATGACCTTCTGGCCTGAGCTTAACCAAAAAGTGTTTTTTGTGGTCTCAATTCTCTTCATCTGTCTTGCTCTCTTCATCTACATAGTCCTCCTCTGCTTCCACTTTACTGATGTGGATGACTATCATTGTAGATTAATGGATACATCTTTATGGCTCTTGCACCTAATTCTTCTGCTCATATGATTGGCACCTTGCAGGCTCTTCACCTCCTCATCTCTTCTCTCGGCCTCATTCAAGTGACAACTCCTACCATGCCTGACTTCTGCTGCTCCCCTCCACCTTCCAGGCCACTCTCCATCTGTATTTCTTCTGCACCCATTTTTTTCCCCTTGTTTGTTCATATACTGTTTTTTTGTTGTTGTTGCTTTTGGGGTTTATTTTTAAACTCTTCTCTCTTCTGTATCCTTGTGTTACGTGAGTATGCAATTGCTGCAGTCAAAGCCAACAGTATCCAGCTAAGGTTAAGGTCATGAATCCAGTGAACTGGGGATGATCAAACAGAGAGGTCACTCCCAGCTTACTCCTCTCCAAACATGCGAAGATGCAATCTTCAATTTCTCTACAAAGAAGCCTTGGACTTCAGTAATACCTTTTTGCCAACCTTTTTAGCTTGAGAGACTCTTGAAATAATCTCTGAGAGACTCTTGAAATAATCTCTGCCCTCAGAAAAAGAATTATACTTTGCACTTCATTCAGTTGAACCCAGCTTTTCCTCAGCATCAGAGTTGTCCTGGGTGCAAATGGAAGCAGTTTTAAAGAAGCTGAAACTGAGCCCTTGGAAAAGTTGTGGTAGACAAAGAAGCAAGGACCAGAAACTGAAATGTGGCTGGTAAACTAATGGTTGCTCATTTCTGTGCTTTGCTGCTTGTGCTTTGAATGGCTGATCCCATGGAAATATGAATCAAAGTAAGTTGAGCAGGATGTCACAGTAATCAAGATGGGAGACCAGAGAACTGGAGAGTGTCTGAGCCTGAATTTGCAAAGTCAATTGATAAAAAAAAACAGTTTTCTCCATAATAACATGATCAGTCTCCTCTCTAAATAGTTCAGGTGCTGAAATTGCCTTCTGTGCTTGAATTTATAATAATAAGAAAAAATAAAAAGCTCAAGCAAAAGGATTAGGCAAGAATGGGCTGTGTGTACGTGCTCTATGCAAATTGGCAACACCTCTGTATTCATGATTCATTGCAAGTGGTTGAAGATAAATAGATTTTTATTTTTATTCCCCATGAATTGCTCACATAAGCAGGAGCTATCTCATTTGAACATTTTACCTCTCTTGTTTTATTTAAGTTGAGAAAGAAAATAAACAGATGACTGTAGCAGCTCCTCATCTCAAATTGTACAAGATGCTGAGACTGTAAGACCGTGTTCAGATAAATCCTTTCCGCTCTGTTTCAAAGCAGAGCAGGGACTGGGGACCTGAGCACAAGGTATAGAAAAAGGGGGCATCCCTCCAGATTATGTTGAAAGATTGTGAAGGGGAAGTTAAGAGAGAATAGTGTTTAAGATCCCTGTCATACTCATTGTATTTTCTATTTGAAGACCTAACATTATTTCTTTATTAAGCAAAACCATAAAAGCAGAACAGCCCATGAAGCCACACAGAAGCATATTTAGGGAACAAAAGTATGACCTTAGTAGGAACATTATGTATAACAGGGCTTGGGAGCAAGAAAGAGAAAAAAAAGAACTCAGACAAACACTTTTATCTTGATGACCCTTAAATGAAAGGACAAGGAAACAGTATGATCAGCTAGCAAAACATTGTGAAGATAAGAACCCTTTGTCAGCACAGAGGGCCTGATTCTCCCTTCCTTTGTCATTTGCATCTGTGCAAGGAGAATGATAAATTACAGGAAAGACACCACAAATCAGATCAGTTTGAACCAGTTCCTAGCTTTGCAGATGTTGTTTTAATGACAGTACAAGGTGAACAGACTTGACTCAGTCCCATTAGGTGATCAGTTGATCTAGAATCTGAACCATGGTTGTATTAAGTATCAAAATATAAATTTTCATGTTCCCAGAATAGAAACAAAAACACCATACTGCAATAAAATGATAAAGGGAATATTGAAATATTTACTAAACCATAAGATGGTTTAGTAAATATTTCCTTAAAACTACCTGATTAATTTTCATATTTCTGTTTCCTTTTTGACATCTTAGGATACTAAGGTATTTCTACTATGAGTTGCTTTCTTTTTTACAGAAGTTCAGTTTTATCCCAATTATCCACCAAGTAAAAACAGGAAAAACAAAAACAAAAACAAACAAACAAACAAAAAAACAAAAAAGAAAA
>WEIU01003767.1:1363-13375 GCA_013389925.1 Aegithalos caudatus
CACACTGATACATTATTAAGAAGCAACTTTGCTATAATTTGGGGGCTTTCAATCTGAACTATGAAAAATTCTTTTTGTTAAAGATGCAATCATAGAATCATAGATTGTCCTGAGTTGGAAGGAACCTTGAAGATCATGTAGATCCAACCCCCCTGCTCTGAGAAGGAGCACCTTGACAAATCCCTAGGACCAAAATAATTTCATGTACACAAACACACAAACATATACATACACACATATCTAGAAGTGTGTGCATTTGCATGTTCCTCCCTCATCTTCTTCATCTCATCACCAAGTTACTTCTGCCAGTGGCAAAACAACAGGCTAAACAAACTTCCTCCTCAAGTCGCACCATTTTTTCATGATGTTCCTTTCACAGAAAATCTGTGTGCAGAAATATGTTTCAGTATGCACACACATGCTTCTTCTGAACATATGTTCTCACAGAAATAACTTTTCATCTCTCAGTTGTCCTTAAATAAAAAATAAACAAAAAATAATCCTGATCTTGCTTGGTGTTTTCAATGTAAAATGTGTAATGAAGACAGAGAAAATATTGGCAAGTATGACTTAATGGAGTTCAAATATCTTGTCAGAAGCCAGTATCAGCAAAAAAGTCAGTAGACTTATCCTGCACTTTCCAAATTAGATTTGTGGGAAAATAAACATCAAATGGAACCTTAATTTTATGCAGCATGACAAATTATACTTTATGCTGGACACGAAGAACATTAAGTACATAATTTCCAGAGATAAAACTAAATTTGAGTTGAGACCTGATTTATAAAAACAGTGGAAAGGATAGTTAACTCTTTGCAAGAATTTCTGCTGAAGCAATAATACAGAATTCTTGCCTTACTGTCTAACCTTCTAATTTACACCAGAAAAGAAATGTGTATATTAAAAATTATTTAAAAATACTTTTATCAAACCGCAAGTCAGATGTGTAGCACTATTTTCATCCCATTTCACTCAGTCTGAATATTGCACAAGCCTCTCAAACAAATGAAGCATTGAAACAGTAAGGAACACTCAAAATTCTAGACCTAGTCTAAAAATGACATTTTATTACAGGAAAATTAACTGCACCAAGTCTCCATTTTATAAATTCATTTGCATTCTCAAATAATTCAGATGTTGTTTACAGAAAATTGCCTTATAATACTTTAAATCTCAGCCTTGAGGCTTTGGATATCAAACTTTATAAAAACTCCTTTAGCATATTAAAATAGACTACTGGCTATTCTCTAGCCTATAAAAGCACTAAAAAACTATTTTCTGTACATAATTTTGTTCCTATGATTGCCATGGAAAGTGCTCAACATTTCTGGGCATCTTAGGTAAAAAATTAAGTAGAGAAATTCACAGTACCCAGTTTAGCCATTCAAGCTTGTGGTTTATGTTGGATAATTATTATGCTTTCTGCAGGCTTCAGGGGACAATCAGAGGGAATTTTTTGAATCAGGTGAAGAGAATGGGACAGAATGGATGATCTTACTATATGTATCTAAATTTTCTGTTAGATCATTAGAGTATCAGTTTTTCTACTTCATATATTAACTAAGTGAATGATAAAACCAATTTCAGGTAAACATATGTGTAACATCTTCACATTATAAGATAATTTCAGAATAAAGATTTCTGGAGAAGGTAGAAATCATGCAGAGTGTGTAACAAGATCTACCTGTTGACAACTTGAGCCTCCAAGTAGTCTGCTCCATTTTAAAGAGCATTTAAATGTTTCAGTGTTAGTAACAGACTTGATTTATCCAGAAGCTTCACTCTCTTCAGAGGAACTTCCTTCACATAGGAACAACAGGTAGGGAACCATCCACAATCTCTTAAAGAAAGTAATGCTCCTAAGTAAGAATATATAGATTGTTGCAATATAGTGTAAAACATCTATATACTGAGAGAGAGAAAAGAAAACATTTGTCTTAAAAGATGTTTAAAGAGGCTTGTTTTGGATCTATTGCAAAATCAATAGCTGGCTACTTACTTTCAATTGTTAAAAAAACACCCCAAAAATAGAAATATCTCTGCCAAATATACAAAATGTTCATTTAGCCTGTTTTCCTTTTTATCTAGGTATAGTTTTTTATCACTGATGTTCCAAAAAGATTTAAGTACCAATTATTGTAATTTTTGCCTCATATCCCACAGATTGGGATAAGAATTTCCTTCATTAACTACCAAGGCACTACATAGCGTAGAACAAGAACACATTCTGTTTTTCAGCCAACTGAAAAGTCTTAAACAACATAGAAGTCACTGCCTATAGTGGCATTTGTAAGTCTACAGTGCACACCAGTGGAATATAGTAGTACATGCATTTTTTTCACTATTTTCGGTATAATGTAAAATTATTTTATAAATAATCCATCTTATTTAACTCTTAAATGACCAGAAAAGCACATCCTTCAGGATTTATAAAGATGGATAGAAAATTTTGAGGAAGATTTGCAATGAGTATAAACAAGAATGATTTATTGTACATAAGATAAATGATCATTTTAAAACATAAAACTTCAACAGGCTTGCTCACTCCAATTCTGTGTTTACAAACATCACAGCAACACACAAATGATTTTCTTTGTTTTCCAGAGTCCATAGACCTAACTAATCAAACTCAGACATACTTCTTGTGTTTCTCAGATTGATGATTAACTGATCTGTAAACTAAACTGTAGCTGAAAAAAATCAGATACCCCATTTCTGAGGACATTCAACAAGTAAAATTACAGATGTAAAAATTTTCATGCTCTTCAGGGAAGTTAAAGATTCTTATTATTTCCAATAAAGTTCACTTTAAACCCAAGTATATCTAATATCAATACCCTTTATTTACTCACTGGCCTTACAAATATTTTTTGCCTTTCTGTGGATACTCATGCAAATACAACAGTAAGTGTAATTTTATACTGAATAATTGCTTTCCTGTTTTTAAAAGAAAAAAGTGTTTTACATCTTTTAATGGGAAAACAGAATTCTTTTCCTTTAAAAAAAAAAAAAAAAAAAAGGAAATTATCAGTTACAACATCAAATGTAACTTTCTGTTGTATCTATTAAAATGGTCTATTTTATGACCCCAAACAGGACAATTTCAATGCTAGTGTCACACAAAGATGCCTGTAATGCTCATGGTTACTATGATTATAAATTGTCACTTTACTACTTTTTAAAATTAACTCAATACTATGAAAACTTATTTACAACTCATTTACATCTTATTTACAACAATGGATATTTTTTTTTTAATTATGATCAGCAAGATCACCAAGGCTTTTCATATTCAGTTCATTCCATGGTGAATAAATACTTGTCTTTTAAAGAAAGTAATTAAGGAAAGTGATTAATTACTGGGAGCACCAATAATTAAGTCTTGGCAGCTGTGAAATTTCTAACATTCCCCCAAATCTCTCCAACTTCCAAAAGGCAAAGAGCTACCCATTCCTAAAAATGGTTTCATTTGCAGTGGCACTGTCACTTGCAAACCAAGTACTTTTTTTCACATTCACAGTGAGACTGTTAGGCAATCTACCAAAGGAAATAGCAGATTAATTTAGTAAAGGACATGGAAATAATCTAGATGTAATGATTGGTCTGCTGTTAATCTACAAATTCCTTTTTGATTAAATATGGAAAATGTATATTGGAATCAGATTCCACGCTTAGTGTAGTAGATATCTGCATTTTCCTTTATTTCACTTTCAAATTTTTCACAGCCAAAAATCATGTCTGTTGTTCCAGCATCCACTTCTGTACAGTAATATATAGTGAGTAATCACATCTGTATTGTCAACACACAAGGTTTTGTTTATGTCAGCAGAGGGAGAGTTTCCACTTACAGGAACCTCCTCCACTGATATAAATAATTTCATTCACATTAGTCAGATTCATCCAGATTAGTGTTTTTCTGTAATTTAAAAATGAGATTTATGTCATAAATGTCAGAAGATTAAGAGAATGCTCAAAATATCACCTCCTGTTAGCAATTAAAGAAATTGAGCATATTCCCAAGAAAAAAAGTAGCAACACATATATGTTGGCATGCACATGCATAAATATTGCAATCTATCTCCAATGAATTCTCAGAAAGTTTTTACTTCCTGTTGTTCTGTTTCTGAAGACAGTGCCATAAAGCATTTCATAAAGATTTCTTAAGCAAAACTATTAACTAAATCTAGATTTATTCTCTTTTGCACAAGTATAACAAGCTAAAGTCCTACTTAATGAGCAAGCAGAAAATAAAAAACTAAAATCTGAAGGAGCTCAAATTTGATAGATAGATGTTAGTTTGTTGCTGTGTTGCATATGTATCACCTATTAACTAGAACTTGAGATTTAATAGACTGCTTTCAATTCTTTCCAGAACATGAAAGAAAACTAATTAAATTCTCTCCATTATTCCAAACCTGAGATGTTAAACTCCGAGGACATTTTTAATTCACTATCTATGTTTAGTTATATAGACACACATTTTGAGTTTTGCTGGATCCAAGAGGTCCTCTATCCATTGTCCTGAAAGATAAAACCTGTAAACGATATGCAACACAAATATTTCTTATTCTTCTAGTCATGAACACAAATTGAAATGAACATGTATTTCCTAGCACCAATCCAACACAGCTGGGCAATGCTCTTAAATTACCCCTTCAAGGATGATCTTTGTAAAAGTACATTGCTTTCTGTCATCAGCATTCCACTGAGTGCCCTGCTGAGCTAAATCAGTCTCCTGACACATCTAGTGGTTCTCCTGAGTATTAGAACCTTTCTTTCCTTCAAGGCCTGACAGCTTCGGTTGACTCCTTTGTTTAACTATCAGAGTTCCCTCCCATGGGACCCTTCCTAGCAGTTTCCTGACTAAGCCAGTATCCTGCTCCCCTTAGGTTCAGGGTCTGTACTCTGCTGCTTGCCTTTTTTCTTTCAGAATGACTAACACCGCTATTTCAAAGTTACTACAGATGAGGAAATTATTCATCATCACATCTCCAGCTAGTTTCCTTCATATTAGTCAATAGCAGATCTAGCTATTCGTGACCACTTATTGGCCCTTTGCGTACCTTCAGCAAGGATTTATTCCTGAAACTCCACTGAAGTCTCTTTGATTGCAGCAGCTATTCTACCTTTCTAGCAACTGTAGTCACCCACGAGAACTGAGGTTTACAACTCCAAGATCTGAGTTCTTTAAACACCTTTTTGTTTCCTCATTAGGTGGTCTGTAACAAACTTCTACCACAAGGCTATCCTTACTGGCCTCTCCTCTGATCCTAGAGCCACAAATCTGATTACCCCCCATCCTTCTGGAGACCTCAAAAGACCTGAGCTGCTTATGGATCTGAGGGTAACTTCCATTTCCTCAGCCCTTCCTTGCCAGTGTTTCTGGAAGTCCTTCACAGTACTCCTATTGCATGGACTCGGCACAGTTTATGAATTGTTTCAACAGTATTGTAGTTCTGTAACCACACACAGCTCTAATTCTCCCTGCTTTCTTTCTAGAACATGTGCATTTCCTTACCAACACTTGAGACAAATGTCCCTTCACATTGTTTTGTCATTCCTGAAGTCTTTCTTGCTCCTATCAACCTGGGCCCCGAGCTTTCCAGCCAACCACCACTTCTTCATTTCATTGTGATCTGCAATCTCTCATTGCCTCCTTTCCTAGTTCAAAGCTGTCCTCACTATGTTACCCAGCTGGTAGGATCAAGGAGACAAGACCTGGGTCCCCATGACCTCAACACCAGAGCTTTGTGATCATTCCCAATATGCCCCTAGCTGGTGCCCATGGGGATGAGTAGTAGCATAGCAGTCTAAGGACTGGACAAACCTTGGCAATCTCTCTGAAATGTTCTGGATCCTAGCCCACAGCAAGCCACATAACCCTCAAAAAAGCAAGTGGGTAACACAGGGGTTTCTATCCCCAGAAGCAAGCCTCCTAGTACTGCCACTCGCTGCTTCCTCCTTATGTTAATGTATATTTTGTGTTAAAGATGGTTCTGACACCTCACAAGTCATGGCTTTCTTCTCTTACTTCACTACCAGATGTTTGAACTTTTTGAACTGCAGGTCTGGAAAAAGAGCCATCCTCCAGCTGCTGGAGAACATACCTTTCCAGGCCTCCTACTATGGGACTCTATTCACTGTGAAACCTCTGGCTGCCCCTCCCATGTGGTTCAGACTTTCTCATCTCAGGGTCCCTGCGAAGATCCCGTTAATCTCCTCTTTGCCTTCTCTGATCCTGCCCAGCCTTACTTCCTGGTCCAAGTCAATGGGGTCAACATATTTTTTCAGCCAATTTCTACACCTCTACTGTTCTATTGCTCCAGCCTCACAGGAAGGGTGGCAGGGCTTTCCTGAAAATTCCCTTGCTCCACATAGGCCCTTTCTTTCTGAGCACAAGTCCTGCTGGACCCTGACCACAGATTGCTGTACATCAAGACCACCAGCCTTACCACAAATGGGGATGGGGCACCAGGCTGGCCGGATCCTTCCTGGAAGCCTGTGGAACCACCCCAGTGCCAGTCCCACAGCTCCAGAACACCAGTGCTGCCATGACAGCTTCCACACACCCTCATCAGGTCCCTCCCATCTGGCTACATAGAATAATAATTGATAAGTGGTGGATTTATCACATTCATAAACCCTGGACACAATTTTACTCTTAGTTACGACACAGGAAATCAGAAGTCTAAACATTCTTTCTTACTCCATGTGATAATAATGTATTGTTAACCTACCTGTTTCAGGCTTTCCAGCTTGGTTTGTCTCAGTTCTTCATATTTCCATTTCCAAAGAAATAATTCGTTTTCCATTTTTTCCATTTCTTTCTCCAGAAATACATTCATTCTAAAAAAGTATTTTAAAATTTAATATTGCACAATTTTGAAGCTGACAGAAGAAAAATTATTTTAAATTTCGTTCTCATAGTCTGAGTTATGTTCTGCTGCCTTTGTCAATGGTATAATTGACTTTTCCAGAATTCTATATTATCATTGCATAATTATTCCAAAAGATTAACCAAAAATAACAGCTAAAGATAAAACAGAAATCCAGTAGTACAGAACTAAAACTTTAAATGAAATAAAATTTTGGGATAAACTGAAGAAACTTTTACTTCAGTTAGTGGTTTGGGCCACTTAATTTATCACAAGTTTCTTCACCATTAGTGAAGATTCTCATAGAAAAGGTATTACATCACTTGTATTTAGTATAAACAGAAGACTAAACACATGTATACAGGAGGAAATATATACCATAAAGACCAGAAACCAAAGACTATTGATGTTAAATGTTAAAAAATTATTAAAATATGTATATTTCATGTTTCAAAAAATAATTGCCCTTGGAAGAAAATGCTAGAAGAATTTTATGAAAATGTATTATTTTGTGCAGAAATACCATGTCTGTATAATCAGAAAGAAATAGTTGAAAAGAAAATTTTAACACTGGCAATTAAAGAAACTGTTGTGTGCCATAGTAATTTTCTATTCTAATGGAGGCCAACAGAAATTTTTTAACCTTTTTAGGAAAGGTGTCATTGCCAGGCTTACTAGAAATAGAACTATATTTTGAGAATACTTGGTTTAAATATTCACCTATTAAAGCAAAGTGTATTGATGGAATTTGTCTGGGGCATTTCTGTGCAGCAGACTGCAGGTTTGTACAGAGATAGCAAGAGTTGCCAATGACTAGACTGACTCAGGTCCTGGAAGCAATGTCAGTTACATTAATAAAGCAATCCCCTATAGTGGAATATCTTCTTGTCTCTTTTATGCCTAAAGCTAATGCTTTTGAATCAGGGATCTACCTTTTCTGCCTAGATTTAGGATATAGCACAGTTTATCTTAGTAAATACCTAGAACTCCCATAAAATAAACACCATTATTCACAAAGCAAAATGGAACAAGTAGTATTTCATGCATTGAACTCAACAGTCTTTCTTTCCAAGTAATGGTATATTTCATTGGAAAGACATTATGACTTCATTGGGGAACTAAGACAATTATTTGTGGGACATTTAATACAGTAGAAAGCAAAAGCATGAAAGATGACATTCTAATACTTTGAAAAATAGCCTATTATGTACTGAATGCAGTGAAAATCCTCAGAAATGGTCTAATCTGAAAAGTAAAAGAGGAATGTCTAGTATGTTTTGCTTATTTAGAAGACACTAGTTTTGTTTTGTATTACAGTATTTCTTGAGATCAGCTCCCTCTGATTCTTCCCTAAAAGAAATAATTTTGATTACATAAAGTTTACTATTTAAATAAAGAAAACAAAGAGTGGAAGAAAGAATATAGCAGACATCAGAAGCAGCTTACTACTAGATAAAAGAATCGAGTTCAGAGCATTTTTCATGGATCTTGTAATGAGACATTTTAACTCATTATCTAATTAAATCACAGAATTACACAGAATGGTTGAGGTTGAAAAGGACCCCGAGGAGGTCATCTGGTGCAAACCCCATACTCAGGCAGGGCTGCCTAGAACTTATGGCTCAGGACCATGTCCAGAAGCTTTTAAATGTCTCCAAGCATGCAGACTCAGCAACATTTCTGGGAAACCAGTGACAGTGTTCAGTGATCCTCACAGAAAAAAAGAAGGATTTCTTGTTCTGGCAGAGCATTTTGTATCCATTGTCTATGCTACAGAGATAGTCTTAAGCAATTCCTCTTTGATGTTATCAGCTAGCAGTGGGCTAGTCTGTGGGCTTTTGGTTTTAGAGGAAAAATGCTCTTTTAAATTCAAAACAGAACAAATTACGATCTTAAAACTAGACGACATTTAGATGAGAACATTGATCCAAAAGATGACAAAAGACAGCTATTTTAAGCAAATGATTATGCAAAATGCTGAGCCACTCATAAGGTTTGTAATTTCCATTCATGTTAATGGGACCTCAAACGTATAATTGATATGAGCCATTAGTACCTATAGAGGATGTTGGTGTGTAGTTTTACATTGCAAACACAAGCCTCATATTTTTTGAATGTCAAAACAAAAATTTTCATCTCTTTACTTTTATTTTTTTTTAGACCGTCTTTATTTTGTCCTTTCCAAAGACTGATCTGTGTGCATAAGGCTATTTCAACATTACTACTGATAGCTGTAAGCAGAATGCAATAAGCAGAATGCAATAAGCAGAAGTCTTCTCAAGGTGAAGAAGCAAAATATCTTATGGCGAGATTAGTTAGGAAACCAAGAAAGTTACTACTTAGGTAACTCTTAGGAAACTTAGGGAGAAGTTCAAACACTGGTTTTGCATAAGCTAACTTGACTCTAGAAAAAAAATGCAGTCAGAGAGTGCTGCATGTAAACCAGCAAACTGCTGAGAAGTCCTCTGCTGTTATGAGTAAGATTATACTGACTGCTAAAGTAACTTTTGACCTTAGGGTTCAAGCTGCCTATGATCTGTTTGCTTTTGATTCAGAACAGCTGTGTGTCCTTGGCTCGAGTTCACTGAGAAAATTACTAAGTTGTGAGAAAGAAGCTGTGAGAAAGTGCTTAAGTGAGAGCCACACAAGGGGAGTAAAAATGCAAACAGAGGTGAGATTGCTGAGATAGTCATTACTAGCAACTCCAGAATATAGGAGTAAAAATAGGGACATGAGCATGAATAAAACCTAAGAGAGAAAACTGGAAATCTGAAGTTGGAAGTTTGCCAAAATCAGCCAATTCTACTAAGCAGTGGAGACCAACCCTTTCTGAGCTACCAAGTGACAACCTGCCCAACAAAAATTCATCAGCTATCTCAAGAGACTGGTGACTATAATATTTATCCTCGTAACACTATTTCTATTTACTGTCTGCATTGCCACATGTAGTTGTTTCATACTTAAAAGTTATATATTTTCTGCTTACATAACATCTCTGCACGCAGGAAATGTTGCCCTCCTGAAGAGGGAGCTGTTAAACCAATTCCTGCTGTTATGCGGAAATCACTGCTCTTGTGAGCATTTTTGCTGCCTGAGTTTGGCATTGCCACATATTGCATGCTATATATGTGCCCCAATTCTTGCCATGTGCCAGTAAATTTATTGGTTTATACCACAATCAGTACATATCTAGGCATAAATGGAAAACTCTGTCTCTGTGAAGTACAGCAAAAAATTGGTTAGAGAGGCATGTGAACCAAAACCTATTAAAGTTTTGCCTGAAAAGTGATGAAAAACAGTTGAAAAATTATCCATTTTCTAAAAGAAAATTATTATATATGCATGTATACTCTGCTGATGATGTACCTAGGCCCCTAAATATTTGAACCCCAGGAAAATGGGTATATGAGGCATCAGTCTCCTAACTCACATATATAATTTTCTGCCATAGAAAAACTAAATACTTTTTAAGGCGAAAGAGCTTGGCCATCTTCTGCTATATGGTTGTATGCTTTCTACAACTATCTAATTCATATGAAAAACCATATTAAATGCTAGTTAGGAATTTAAAGGATTTTTTACCTCAGACCTGTACTATCTACATGACAATTATGAAATGAACTGACAGGCAGAAAATGTGAAATAAACTGACAGGAAGGAAATTCTTCAACACGGTTTACCATTACAGACTCTCTGTACTGAAAGGCTGAATATATTTGCAATAGAGAGGGAATTTTCTTCCTTTTAATTTTCTAATTAACTTCAACTGATTTTAAAATTACCATCACCTGTAATTACAGCCTGAAGTCTTCTACTACATCATCATACATCACATGCTGCATGTTTCCTTGAAAAGCCTTTCTGGTGAGATTCAGTCTTTCTCAATACTGACTATTTATACAGCACAAAACTTCTTTTAGGCCATCAAAATATACAGTTAGTATTGATGTGAGGCAAATTTGATGTGCTACATAAGTGTACAATAAATGTGTTACTCCCTGCTTGCTACTGGCTTTTAACACAGACTGATACCAGTGAAGAGGTTAAGATTAACAGCATTTTGCAGCTGATTAATATATTTTGAATTCAAAAAATGCTTTTGTTATTCTGCAGTTGGACTCTCTCAAAGTCTGCTGGTAGAGTATATGAAAAATTATTGTTCAAAAAGGACTCAAAAACCTGGGTATAACGTACATAAGATATCACTGCATTGATACTAAATTGTTAATAAGTACGTTTTTGTATGGAACATCTCTTATTTAAATGACAGACAAGCCAAAGAAAACAATAAACACACTATGCTGAATTGTTTCTCTAATTCTTATTAAAGCCTTGCAAATAGCAAAGAATAAAGCTTAGATCATATGAGCTATAAATGCAAACATCACCCTATCTATTTTAGAAACTGTCTTCAACCCCTCTATGAGAATTCCACAAGTAGGATATATTTTGCACTTACTCTCTTTCCTTTTGTAAGATTTTCCTCATCTCAGACGAATGCAAATTTAAGACTGATATATGTATTAAGTCATTCTCTGTTGTCTTAGCTGTAGTCCCCAAACTTATTTTAGGTTCCTCCAAATAGATGCTGGGAAGTCCATTGGGTAAGAAACTGGGAGGCTTCGAGCTGAATTTTTTATTGTCATTGCATTGGTCTTTGTTTAGATCCTGAGAAAACAAAAATATGACAACCAAGGAAAACATAAATAAAGAAAAAATTCTAACATAGTTCCAGCAGGGCCTACCAAGGCTGTTCTAGCAATTTAAAGAACAGAGGAGAAAGAAAGGAAATAGGTAACATCTTAGACAATTGGACTGTATACAGGTCGAAGGTGCAAAAATGTCAATATATTGGAATAACTGTCATTTTGTGATATCTCACAGCTTCTGTTATGACAAACTTCATCTCCAAAATATTTCTAATGTGTATTTACTAAGGAAATATATTCAATTTATCTTTTGTTGGCTATAGCTCTGGTGAAGACAGAATCCTGGAACTAATAAAACCAGCAATGTAATTTTTCCATACCAATAATGTATTGAGAAACTCCACATTATGAACTCTTAATTTTTTAATGTAAAGTGTGTTGAAGCAGGCTTATACAATTTTTTCTTAAGGAACAAAGTATATGGATAT
>WEIU01003769.1:0-34182 GCA_013389925.1 Aegithalos caudatus
ACAAATTCAACCCTCAACAGGTTCAAAACTTTGAATACATGTATGTCTGTTAGAAAGTATATAAATGCTTGTAAAAAGTCTGTATAACTACTCAGATTGCTCTTGAGATTTCCTACATGAGAAATTTGCCTGAAAATGTGAAAATGTTATAGTTTAGGGTTTTTTGAGAAACTTGTTTCTGTATTTTTCAGCATTCTACTTTTTGCAACATTATTATTATTTTCCTTTTCCAAAGAGCACTGCCTTCAGGCATATTATCTTACACTTGGCTGTGCATTTAATATGCCAAATAAGGCAAGGATTAGTGAAGAGATTTTTAGTTAATGGATCTGCAAATCAAATATATATGTCAAAAAAAATCCAAAGGAAACTTGAAATTAATATCCACTTCATCTGATCTCCCATGAAAGGTGATATGCTCTAAGAAATTATAATTAAATGAGATTCATCTAGATTTTGACACATAAGTTTTTGAATTTTAAAATAAATCCTTGAAGTAAACTGGTGATAGGTTTGCCCAACTGCTGACACTTTTCAAAGAAACTGTCACACAAGACTTCACTTCACTTTTATTTTACATGATCAACTCCCAGTAATTTTGACTCAATTTTATTTAGACAATCATTTAAATATGGAATGTCAAATACCATGAACACATATTCCACACTTCCATATCTCATCATGTTCTTTGAAAAACTTCTCTGACTTTTTTTCTGAGGGAAAAATGCAATACTAATATTTAGATGCCAGATTTTATACCTAGTTTCTTGCTTAAATAGCTGTGTGGAATTGAACTGGTATTCAATGTAACTGAATATTTAAAGATTAGTACAATGGGATTTTGGTACTTTGTTTTCCTGAGCAAGGTGCAGCAATTGGGAATTAGGTAACTTGACTATGGCCTCCAGTCATACTTGTCAAACTTTGCCTTTGCTGAAAACGACATAGGTAGAAGCTCAAAATATATGTACCTCTATATACCCTTAATGACCAATGTTGACTACATATCTGTGAAGGATCAAGAAAATGATTCATATGAATTCTAATGTTTTCTATTTTTAAAAAAATAAATATCTAAAACAGAAATGGGAGATTTGTCACAATTTCTCACTGAGGTATTTGTGTGCATTTACTTACTCTATTTTACTCTCAAGAAATTCTTCTGCAGGCTAACAAAATTTTTAACTTCTATGATTAGGAATCACTACTGTATCCCTGCTGGTTTTTCCACATATTTTTCCACAAGAAGAGGAGTGTAATTATACAAAGTGTATTTTATAAAAATGGAAAATGAAATGAGGAAAATTCACAGGAATTTCTGTAATTGCTTTTTAATCTACTTTTAAAAACAATATTCAAATATGATATTTCAACAAGAAATGGTGTAGTTAAATTTGTATGTAAAATATAGCCTATATTGACTTTTTTTTCATAGAATGTAGGAAAATTGGGTTTTTTAAAAATAATTTCTTTATCCGAACAAAAGAATACACCGTTTATTAAATTGATTTCATACTGTCTTTTCTTGTTTCTAGTATCTTGCAAAATACACCCCTCTGTTAGCCGCCTCATCATTTTATTGCATCCTACTTGTTTTAGCACTCCATAAACACTAATCTTGAGGTATAAAATCATTCATTTCATTCACTCTAGCATCCATCCTTCTTATGTGTTGAAGTATACACACTGTCTCTTCACCAACTCTCTTCCTGAACTTCTGGGTATTTTTTATCTCAGGGCAATGGGCAACAAAATATGTATTGTGTATTATAGTACAGGAATTGCAGCAGAAGACACAATATGAGCAGAATTTGCTGATGGAGATCTTACTACAAAAATGTCTATTATGTGTGAAAATTAAGGAATGCTCAGCTATGGTGTTTTACTTTCCTATTCTGCTTTCAGTTGCATGTTGTCCTAAACTTACTCCACTTTGCTGTCCTAAACTTACTCCACTGAGTCCCTAAGGAGGTTTGATTGTGGTACAAATTATTTGTCACGCTGGCATATTTATACCTCCTTCAAATGAACTTTCAGCATCTAGGTACTCATACTTTTTATATTGGCATTTAGACGTTTCAAAATTGACACTGAAAAAATCATTCTTATAAGGTTTTTTATTATTAAAATCCTGGAATACAATTCTGTGATTTAAAATGTAAGGGGTGTTTTGAAGTGTCTTAGATGCTGGGGATTTTCTTCAGCTTTCTGCAAGTAAATTTCCTCTTGGTGGTACATCTGAAAGCCAAAAGCCAATAAGAAATATCAGACATCTTTCCCAAAAGCCCAGGAATTTGGGAATTCATAAGAAAATGTATTTAGACATGTAAATATAAGAAATTACTGGGCGTCTATCTCAGCAGTATGTGAGTGTTTCAGATACCAAGTAAAATGTGAGCCAGAAAAAAGGAATTCCTCATTTCTGTGCCAAGGGCAGGGGTCTTTGGGGCAAGGCAAAGGCAGTCCAGGACGTGGATCTGCTGGAGCAAATCCAGAGGAGGGCCACAAAGATGATCAGAGGGCTGGTCCACCTCATGTATAAGGACAGGCTAAGAGAGTTGGGGTTATTCGGCCTGGAGAAGAGAAGGCACTGAGAAGACTTTAGAGCAGCCACATCTTAGACACCACATGAAGAAGTCTCTACAGTAAAATCAGAGAGGGAATATTTAGAAAGGAATGTGGTCATAGGATAAGGGGCAATGTCTTTGAAGTGAAAGATGGTAGTTTAGATCAGTTGTAAGAAATAAATTCTTTTCTTTGAGGTTCATGAGGCACTGAAACAGGTTGCTCAGAGAAGCTGCAGATGGCCCCTCCCTGAAGGCTGCATGGATTTTGAGCAACCTGGCCTAGAGGAAGGTGTCCCTGCCCATGGTGGTGGTGGGGGTGGAAGTAGATGACCTTGAAGGTACCTTCCAACCCAAAACATTCTACAACTCTATGGTTCTAGGATGTATGTTATTGTACTAAGTCCAGCAAGTGTTTGATAGCAACAAATGGACTTTTTTTTGCATAGAATTAGCGTCCTTTTAACTCGCACCTTTAATACAGACTAAGCAGAAAGCCTGATAAAATCTATTAGGTACATTTGAAATGAATGATATGCAGTATAGGTTAAAAAAAGTATTGGTGATGCGTACGGATCTCTTTCACAAATATTCGTTTATTGACAATGCCTGAAATTTTTCTCAAATTGGGTTTCCATTCCCCACCCTCCCCTACACTCCTATTAGTTATTAAATCGTATTCTCTGACTGTTAAAGAGTGACACTATTGAGCCTCTGCCACTCATCTCACAGAGGGTGGCACCATGGCCCACAGCAGGTGTGGGACTCTTCGATCCATTCCTACTGCTTTAACCTGTACTTTGTATGGGAACTTTCCTTCCAGACACACCATTTCAATTTCAGCTACATGGATGTGACATTGCCTTGTCAGAAAAAAACAGATTGAGTTTTTGAGCATCTTTTGGGTGGTCCTGTCTTTTTTATTGCAATGATGCAAAACACATAAAAGGTGATGAACATTTCATATGTCTGTGTAGAAGAGTTTTGTAAATATACAGCTGATTCTTTTTTTTTAAACCACAGCAAGACAAAACTCTCTGAAGAAGGTCCACCTACATTTGGGTATTTTGGAGGAAAATTTAAGTGTTCCAGTTATTTTCCCATAAAAATAAATCAGTGTAACACCATATTTAGTCAATCAAAATTATGATCTTCTAACCACATGGTTCCCAACTTAGAAATACGGATTAACTGAGCATGTTATCTGATGATTGATTGATATTACTTCAGGTTTAGAGGCATAATCACTCATGTATGTATTTTTATTGCTAATTTTTCATTCTTTGTCATGCATAAGTATTTTTGTTCATAAGTTTCACAAACTTTTCTTCATATAGGAAATGCTGACTTTTGGGATTTCCAGCTCTATGTAATGGTTTATGAACTTAAATTTACCACCATGTATTATTGCCATGTGTGATATAATACATAATTTTCCTGCATAACACCTTCTCCTTAATTCGTTATGTGTGGCCAAAATGTGCATAGGAGTTCACTATGTTTATAGGAAGACTATGGTGATTTATTCCATATGATCTGAAGGTCCAGCCTGTTCAGATTTGGCTATAAGTAATAGTGAGACACAGCATGGTCAAGAGTGTCTTGAAAAATCAAAGAGTTCAATAAATGAATGAAAATAATACAAAAACAAAATACTTAAGCCATGCACAGTGTAAGAACATATCCTACATCTGCTACAAACACCTCGAGAATGCTGTTGGTTCCTTTGTTCTGTCTCCTCCTGACCGAGGATGGACCTATTTGAAAACTTCCAATAGGAAGGGGTAAAGGTTTGACGAACAGAAGGAAAGTCCAACAGGTCTTTCTCTCCTGGCACTGAACCAATTACAAAGAGACAAACACAGAACTTTCCAGTTAAAATTGCTAAAAAGTCAAGAGGTAAAACTGAAACCTTCTTCCTAATACAGAAGTACACACTTGGTGTGGGGGTGCATTACTACAGAAGACAGCTGGTAGACATACCTGTTTCTGGTTTCTGAGACAAGATACAGATGTAAGAGGTGGTGATTGTTGAAATAATTGAACGCATTATCAATGGCAAGTAAAAAAGGCATTTAAAGTTCCTTATGATAATATATACTGTAGGATATAATATCAGGTTAAAAGATAAATCAAACAAAAAGACTAAAATCCCTAGAGCTGTATGTATTAATTTTATTTTAGAGGCCAGTGCCTTTAAGTATCTGGTCCAATGAACAAGCTGTCTGGCTTACTCATTTAGAACAAGGTAGAAGGTACGACAAATATTATCAGATTTCTTAGTCACTGGATATGCGAAAAGATTCTGTTAATATGAATCAAAATGTGAGGTTAGGTAACACATTCACTTTGCAAAAATACAAATTCAGGAACTTGATTCAGTTGCCTAAATGTGCACGTGCAATGACGTTTCCTTTATTTGTTTCACTCTCGCATTTTTGTTTAGGAAAAAGAAAGTCCAGGGAATGGATTTTTCTCACTTTGTTCTAGGATGATGCAACAAACATGGTCCTTCTAAACCCTGCATGGAAGCATGCAACAAATTGCTGCTTCTATTTCTGAGGAGAGTATGTGTCCTAGTGATCCTTGTTAATTTTTTCCAGGCTAAACTGTTGCGCTTCATAAGAACAA
This sequence comes from Aegithalos caudatus, assembly GCA_013389925.1. NCBI lineage: Eukaryota > Metazoa > Chordata > Aves > Passeriformes > Aegithalidae > Aegithalos > Aegithalos caudatus. Next base: position 5,196 of record WEIU01003769.1, read on the forward strand.
TTCAATATTAGTTGCATATCCTGAAATCCTAGAAGTGAAAACTTCCTCATTCCAGTATCACAGAATGAACTCGACCTCTGCTCTTAGAACACTTATTTATACATTCAGCTATATGCATCAGTGCGAATATATACTGAGAAAGCACAACACAAAAGAGTGTTTTGTGGTCTCAGTGGGATTAAGACAGTAGTACTAAAGAATTCTTCCCAGTTGCACAAGGGACAAAAGTGATTTGAACCAAATTTTGCAGGCAGTTTCTCTTTGTGCAGTTTGGAATACTCCCTTGATGGAAATAGCGTCAAACCTGGCACATTGTGGTTTTAACTTCAAATAACTCCAGGAAGATTTGACAGGAAAAAAAATAGTTTAACAATGACCCATTGAAAGGTCTCATTATATTTCCCATATAGTGCACGTAGGAATAAACTGTTCATATTCCTTTTAACCTTGCTGGAAAAGATTTACTTCTAATCAGAAGGGCTATACATTTGTGAAGAGGAGAAAGATGTTCTATTAGTATGCAGGAGGGATCCTTCCAGGTTAGTCCATATTTGGTTTGAATTAATTCCCTCTGTATTAAACACAAAGCAAAATCCAAACCTTTTGAATTTAATTTAATGTGCTTACATGCAGGAACTTTTTCATTCTTACTAAGCACTGCTTGGTGTCATAACAATCATTACCATGTATTGTCGTGATTCATCTTGTCAAAGATCCACTTATGAACTTCATTATATGTGCTGACATTATACATTTGAATAACTGCAAAAGGAGGTTTGATAAGATGTAACGCTTCAAATAAAAGGCTCAATATTATGCTTTGACATAGTACATTGTAGCAGCTGTGGAGGAAAAGCCATTAAAGATGGATCATGTCAATGCATAGTATGGAGCCATTAACACTAAGATTTTTGACATGATTTATCTTAATAGCTGGATATCTACACTGAAATAACACATTTTATTCTGTTAGAGATCCGTATGTTAACAGCTCAAGGACAGTACTGTAAACATGCTGTATTGCTCTGAGTACATAAAGAGGAGCGCACTGCACAAGCGAACTTGGTTTGTTTTGCCTGGCCCTGAAAGGAGGACAGAGAACTTGCACTTTTCCCTGCTGCATTTTCCTTCTTCACAAAATCACGTACTCGTTCCTGAGGGAGGGTTCTGGGCAGAGCACTCCATGAGTAATTCACTCTCCCAAGAAGAATTGTAATTAGAGCTCCCACAATAGTTAAGCAGCTGGTGTTCTCTGACTGCTGCTTCATCAACTGTTCGTAATTGCTTCATTGTTCCCTTGTGCTCCTTTCCAGCTGATGGCTTCTTCCACCTGTTGTCTCTCATTTTACACTTCGAATGTGAGCTCTTTTGCACAAGTTATGTTTATACAAGACATTCTGTGATAGCTTACAGACAGTTTCATAATACAAACCCCTGTTATGAATTATGACAATGACAGTAATAATAATAATAGTAATAACAATAATAATAATAATAGTAATAACAACACTCCAAAATGAAACTTGTTTAAATAAACTGCATTATTTCAAGTGGCTTGCTAAAAGAGGCAGATGAGTTCATATTGAATCCCAAAGGCAAATGTGAAGCTTGAAGAAAGTCTACTCTGCTCTTGGCTCTGAATCTGGGAGACAATCACAAAGTGGGAGGCTATAAAGTGTTGGCTGAAAGAGGATTAGTGTGGCAAGCAATGAACAGCCTCTGCTTGATTTCTTTGGTGCTCTGAAAAACAGGAATTTTTATATGCTTAGAGAAATATGCTGAAAGAAACTGATTCCCTCATCTGTTTATATTTCCTTCTGGTACAGAGACATCATACTTAATTTTGGTTGGTCAAAAGGGGGACTACACAAAAGATGCTTTTCCAAATAAAATGTGCAGATATTGTGTCTATAGATCCACATGTGCTAGCTTTGTAACCAGCTGTTGTAAATAGCTGGACTCTAAGTGCCAGAACATGGGCTAAAATGGACATTTTTAAGATCAACAGAACTAATAAAACTTTATCCTTTTCTGTGACAATAAAGAAGGAATTGCTGCCTTGTCCATTATGAAGAAATGTTATAAAACTTAACAAAATAGAAGCTTTCTGAAATGCTTTGTTTGTCTCTTTGCTCTGACGCTAGATATTTGGTAAATGTAGTTTAATAGGCCTGCTATGGAATTCAGCAGAATGCTATGGAAGAGATTATTGCAGATTTTTAAAGAAGTCTTTTTTAATCAAATTCTACTCAGTTTCTTCTAATCCATTGTAGTTGCTGCAGATCATTTCTCTAAAAAGTGATGCTTAAAAATTGTTTTCTCATTAGTATCTAAAATTTTTATACTGCAAAAGATAATTAGAAACCAACCATACAGTGGGACCTCACCTATACTTTTTCCTAGACCTCACTTTAGCTTTATTTTACTGTGGAGAACCTTCAGTTCTAAGGAGGGATATTTACCAGTAGCAGCTGTTACTAATGTTTAAAAAGCCATGTTAAAAAATATATATAAAAATCAGACTCCTCTTTTGTGGATAGCTACAAACAACAGAAATCTAAAATCAGGCTAGTTCAGCATTCAATACCTAAATGTTAAAGATCAATAACAACTGAATTTCACCTGTAATGTTTTATTGGCTCAAAGGAAGTTGAATGATGAAATAAGCTGCTCATAGGGTTTTTCCAGTGACATCATCAAATCCTAATAAGCCAGCAGTGATGTGGGAGTTCAGGATGGAACAGATGAGCATTTTTAGTGACGCAAAACTGATTTTAATTTAATAGCAGAACTGTTTTGTTTGAGTTACTCTCGTAATATACTTTCCTAACAGAGGAAATATGTCAAGGTTTACTGTTGTACTTAGTCATCCTTATCTACCTAAGGAGCAAGGCTGTTTGCCAGTGGCCAAAAGATTTGCTTACAATTTGGAAAGCTCTGCCCTAGAAAAAGTAAAATGAAGTTTTGAAGCCATTTCTCTACATTTTCTGCAATCCTCATGGTTGTCTACTTTGTAGACAGCATATTTCTTCCCCAGTTTTGTTTTTACCAGAATGCTCTAAAGGTCTATTTGTTTATTTAATGAGAAACAAAAACAAATGCTGAAGCATGGTAAATTCTTATTTTGACAGCCAGTCCTATTTAACAGCTTATGAAACCTATTTGCTGTTCACTTCCCATGCTGTCCATAGAGGCATCTGGGAATTAACATGGAGGCTTTCTCTAGGTAAAGCTCTTAATTATCCTTTCTAAGCTCATGCTATGCTTTCCCACCTGTGGGGAAAAAAACCCCAAGCCCTACTACAAAGGTGTTTCTTTGGCCTGATGTTTATATAGTCTTTGTAGTTTTAGTTTTGTTTAACTTGCATGAGTCAAAATGACACTATGTGTTAAAAGATCGTGGTGTTTCCAAAGTCTGGGGTGGGCGTGACTTTTAGGCACACTTGGTTTGATTCTTTTAACTTCAGGAGCAGTCTTTCAAAGGGGAGATTTCAGTTGCACCCCACTGCTATCTTTTTGTGTTTGAACTTTATGAGATATTTTATTGGTGACTAAACAGAAGTGCTTTAAACTGAGGCATTATACCAATCATATCCTACTAAGGTTCTTAATTCTTACTTTTTAAAAACCACAACTAATCATATATAACTATCTCCGCAGAGGAAATTGGACTGATTGCACTGCGTCTACACACGCGAACACAGGAATGCCTCTGAATACCACATATGCATGTCAGAAGCCTCCCACTTTCTGGGTGAAACCTCAGGCATACTGTAATCATTTTCATGGTCAGAAAAGTCAGTAGATCTTCTGGATAGAGAAGATCTACTGGCCAGAGTGCCTGAGGCAGCAGAGCTACTAAAACTGAGGGCACTTGGGATGTAACACTAGAATAGGTGCAAGAAGTGATTCTGAGGCCCAGATAAAGGATGATTCTCAACTGCTGCTAGTTAGCTTCCTCCCTTTAGACCCACCTCTAAAACAAACCTGCTTGAAAGGGGACTGTCCCTAACCAGAAAAGATACAAATTACTTCCTGTCATTTGGCCTTTGCACACAGCTACATATTTTTTTTTCCTTAACAGCACTGACATAGCTGAAAAGACTTGACAGCAGTATCTCAACAGGCTTTCTTCTTCCATAATTTCCACACAATTTTTCACTACAGTTATATTTTGATGTGATTTTGCATGATGTTGCTAAAATTGCTACAATCTCCATATTTCTCAAGAGGAAAAACTAGCTCCAACAATTAATTTTATCTGCCTAAATTTATGTCCAAATATGTATTTTTAAGACAGTATGATCGCTCAAATAGCACATTGCAGATATAAAAAGTCAGTATTATTACAATATCATCAAACCACAGCTGACAGTAAAAAAATTTAAGATAGGTTGGAATAGGTTATAATAATAAAATATTGCCATATCACTCATGTTTCCATGAGTATCAATACCAGTTGTGCTGTATACAACAAAAACGCTGAAGGAAAAGCAGTTGAAATTAAAAAATATGTTTTATGATCCAATAAGATCTTATAGTTATCTTTTGAGGAATAGGGATCAGAAGCCAACATTCAAAGTAAAATTACAAAACCAGAATTCAGTGTACAGCAACAAAAAGATTGGACTATTTATCCACCCATTTTATTTCAGCTAATTCTTTCTTTATTCATTTTGTCTTGTAGGTACTGACCATAATGAGTTCAGAAGTCTGGAAGAAATAGAATGATCCAGAAATTCTGAAGTTTTTAAAAATTTATTTATTTAAAAACTCTTATTCATCTTGAGAGAGTTTACAGTTTTTGTAGACAACAGTACCTTAGAGGTCCATTTGGATCTGTGAATGTTCAGGGATAATGAAAGTTGGTGTATGGAATTGTAAAACCAAGAACTAAAGAATATGTGGGCAGTTCTAAATCATAGGATGCCACTTTTCAAAATTTGTGAGTGAAAGATTTCTACACTTTCTTTCTGTATCCTTTTGCTCAACTGCTTAAGCTGATAACTCTTCTCTTCCCCAAAACTAACCCTGCACAGGCAGAAAATGGTGCTTTTTTGTCCCCTAGTGGATAAAGAGATATTTTTCCCCCTAAGACAGATAACCTCTGGGAAAAAAATCATACCATCTGAACTGAGGAAGATTAATGAGGAGTTGGAATTGGGAACTGCTGTCTGCGGACTGGGTTGAACTCAAGATGTGAAATGCCACTTGGAGGTGCTAGTTTTGTCCACAGTGACCATCAGGGAGCCTAGGCTGGTAAAATTCACTACCTCTCTAAGCTCCCCAAAGCTCATTTGAAAAAATGAGGGCACGTGCATCAATCCTGGTGCATTGTATAGGAGCACAGACTATGATGCACAGAATATGGCTTTTCCTCCCTGAAACACACAAGGCTTGGGAGCAAGCCTGGGCAAAGGGCCCTCTGCAGTGGGAAAGTGGGGAGCCGCCCTCTGCCATGTCAGGTGAAACAGAAGTGAGGCAAGGAAGAAAAGAGATGCATTCCATCCTAGGACTGCAACAAAAACAGAATACACTTTTGATTGGAACTTTAAAACTATATAAAATAATCACAGTATGACTTGACTAGAGTGAGGTGGACTCATCCAAGCAAATAATTTATTTGGTGAGTTAATAATCAATAATCCTCCTCAGCTTGGTTTTTATTTGGTGATTGACTATGCAAATGTATTTCATCATGTGGATTGAACAAATAGCCCTGCTTTAACTGTGCTCACAACTCATTATTATTTACCATTCATGATGTGTGTTTGGGCATCAAATTTTCACAATATGATTTTTACTCTTTTATGTGTTGCCAAAAAATTTTCCAGGAAAGAGTATTGGTGATATTCTGGTGAACACTTCCAATAAAGCATTTCTGTGACCATGCTCCCTGGAGAATATTATCTGGCTTTCACCTTCTTCCAGTTTCTCAGTAAGGCATAATATTTCTTAAAATTTCTCATAGGAATCACAGTGAAAAAGTGGTGAATATTATTAGAGAATATTTGTAGTCTGAATCTGGCTTTGTCCACATTTGTCTAGGTTTTCATGCTATTGTGCAGTGTTTTCGTTCTGATAATATTTTTCTGATTTTAGTATTTCCTTCTAGCACAGTATCTGCCTTCATATGCTGTGACCTATGCCAAAAATGTCACACTTAGATATTCTGTGCTTCTTTCCAAACTGTCTGCCTTTGTCTTGAAATAAAAATGTTAGATCTGAAAACCAGCTGCCTCCCATGCTCCCAGGCTCATCTAAGCACAGTAATTCTATTAAAAAAAATATATTTGATTTTACAACTGTTTTCATAGCTAAAGGTAGAATTATTATTTTTGTTAGAAGCAGCTTCTTTCTGAGCTCTCAATCTTTTATTGCCTTAATTAATAGCCTTGAAATACATTCCACTGTGGCACAACATGCAGTCAGCATGCATATTATACATTTTTATAAGTAAGGCATAAACCCTCTATTTTCTTTTTAAGAGCTCTTCTATTTGAGCCAAGGTGAATTACCAGCTTTTATCTGCATCTCTTGACTGCTGCTTAAGAGCATTAGTAGCACTGCTTAGCCTTGTGAGGACAGCTAAGAGTAGTCAGATCAATTGCAACTCATAGTCAGAAATCAATGAAATGTGTCTCAGTAAATCTGAATGATCCACAGGTCACTACAGAGTGCATTATCCCTGCCTTACTCTGTTACAAGATTAGACCCAGAAATAATAATAATGAGTGAGATTCTCTCTGCTCTTTTAAAACACTCTTTACAGTCCTATTGCTGTTCTGTGGTAAAGAAACTTCAGAGACAGACACAGTGAGAGGAATATCACCATGCAAATGAAAGAGACTTCACCCTCTAGGTCATCACCTTGGGAGGAAGACAAAGTACCATTTCAGTCCTGTCTGCAAAGAAGAGGTTAAACAAAATTTAAAATTGTAGACGTGGTGTTTTCTTAACTAGAAAGAGAAATGCACATTGAGGTATAGAGGGTCAAACCTCTGGACAGAGTCAGTGAAACCTTCACTAAATTTAACACAGTTACTTCAATTTACTGACGATTGGGACCTCCCCAGAAAGTTGCTGAGGGGCTGTTTGTTGAAGCCCGCATACCTTTTGAGACTTTGGCTTTGTTTTCAACAACCACAGGCTCTGAATACCCTTCAGAAAGTGAAGTGGAGGAAGAAAATTGCTCTTAATCTAATTTGCTGTGTATTTTTTATAGAAGGGCTGCACGTAGCTGAGCAGAGCAAAGCTCATGCCTGCTGTGCAGTGAGGGCTAACCTGTGCCGCGAGGACAGAGCCTCCAGTGAAAGTTGCATATCCTATGAGTTCTGATTTGGCACTCTGGGAACGTGTGAGCAGCTGCTTCACTCCTACCACATAATAACAGTGCAGCAACTTCAGCTATGCAGCCCAGGTGAGTGGGGCTGGCAACTCCACCAACTCACACACAAAAATGTGGTGGGAAAGGTGAGGAAAACTCAGGCAGGAGATCAAAAGTACTGGGTTGTTAAATGGTGAGGATATCACCCTGATGAATGCTGTACTGGAAGGCATGTGGAATTACTGGGTTGTGAAGTTAAGAATCAAATGCCAAAAAGGTTTTGTGAGGTGATAGAGGTGTCAAACCTCTGAAACCTCTATGCTCTTCTAACAAGAAAAGCTGCTTCAGCAAAATACTCACACTTGTCTGAAGGGAAAATTGTGTCTTTATTTTTGGATGATAGAGAATCCACAAACACCACTGTAATCAATGAAACACACGAGATAGCGGGAATGTGGTTATGTTACGCACTGTTCCGCCTACTGACTCAATACATATACACAGGACTGAGTGTTCACAGGATGTCCATGTTCATAAACAAGAGTAAAGAACATTTGTTAAAGCTTCCCTCCCTCAATCTCTTGCCATCTCTGCTTAACAAACATATTATTTTAATGAATACAAATTACTGCTAGAATGACATAGTCCATACTTAAAAAAATGTTAAACTATTTTGTTATCTGATATACAGAGATTCATAAAAATAGCCATTAACTTTGCAACGAGAGTACAATGAGGAGTTTATTAAATGAAGAAATACAACAACATTACTTTTATGTACCGTGAATTCATTTCCATTGCTAAGGATTAGCAATAAGACGCTCTCAATATGGAATCAGAGACTGCCAGCATGGGTGCAATAAACTTTTCAGAATGGTTCATAAGATTATACTAATTAGGGATAATCTAATTTGAACAATTTTTATCTTCTCAAAAAGTAATATGATGTCACTCTATGGGAAAAGTCACTACCCAGGCTCCAGGGATATACTAAAAAAAACCACACATGTTATCTGTAATATTAAAAATTATGGTTGATCCACGAGACAGTCTTAGATCTACCCTTCTCCTCTCAAAAGATCCACCATATAGACTGTTAAGCCCCCATAATTATCTCCCCTACTTGTGACAAGCATGGGCTAATCAGTCTCTGAGGGAGTTTTCCTGTGGATCGTTGAGAAGCGTGTGTATGCTTCACATTGCTTATCAAGCTATTTTCTACGCAGTATCACATAAGAGCTGACAAAAGTTCATTATCCTCATCTGGACTAGAATGACTCCAAATTAGGAAAAAGAGATAAGCTTTTTTTTTTTTTTGAAAAGACAATCTCTAGCTTGCATTGCAACAAAGATCTTAGCTAAGAAAAAAGCAAGCTAGGTTTTTGCAGACTTTAATCCCATATTAAAAGATTAGAAAAAACATCTGAAGAAATCAGAGATAGTCTAATTGAGGTTCTCGCCTTTAATCCTGTGAGTAGACTCCCCCTTGGATACCAGGATCTGTCAGTGCATAGCCTTGGGAATTCTCTAAGGAAGAATAAACCACAAGAAATGGACATACAACATGCTCTCTCACATTTAAACAGAGAAAGAAAGAAAAAAATGAGAGATGGCAATATCAAAACATATCCTCTCCTAAGAAAGGAGAAAAAAAAATCAGGTACAATATAAAATGAAAACAAAAAAGCAGAGAACAACAGTTATTTTGGAAGTTCTTTGATAACACCTACAAATGTAACCCAAAAGGATATCATCTGGCTTGGTTCTGCCTTCCTCATCCAGATAAAAATGCCATTTGTATTGCATCTTTGTTTTTTATTTTGCTTGCAATTGTATTTCCACTCAACTAACTGCAATATAAATGTATTAAAAATTAATCTTTGAATTAGTCATTTAGAATGATGTTTAAAATAAACTATAGAATAACCATAGCACAAAGGAAAATTAGACAGAAGATTAGGATTCATTTGTTTGTCTGGCAAATAAGGGCAAGATCTATACAAAGAGAAATATTCATAAAAATTCACTATAATACCAAACCAAACTTTTTCATATTAAAAATTATTAAAGGAAGAGACACTTCAGGGAAAAAACAAACCCAGTATTATTAATCTGTGATTCTCTAAAACAGCACCAATTTGAAAGTGTGTGACCAGTAAGGCAAATCTATCCATTTGATTGTAAAGTTGCAGACTAGAATTTGAATTCAGACACTTGAAAATACATTTAATTGTTTTAAAAATTGTTCTGCCCTGCTTTGTATTTTCTTTTCCATGTTTGGTGATCCATTTCCCTAGCAAAATAGTTAAACATATTTTTTAATTGGCTATTACATAGTGGACACATGGAAATGCATTGTGTTGATAGCTAGCTATTTGAAATTTAGTAAAGGGCAAATTTAGAAACTCTTTGTAACAAGTCAGATGTTATGGCAGTGTGTTTTAACTTGACCAAAGCTGAAAGAGTCAGATTTTAGAGTTGTGCTTTCAGACTGTACATTTGAGTAAAAACAGAGAAGATAAATACACTGAAAGATGAAAAACAAAATCATAAAGGAAAATAATCAGAAGGTGCTTCAACATGAAAAATCAAGATAACATTGCAAGCAGATGCAATAAACATAAAAGAGGTTTGGGACTGTTATTTTTGTTGCAGGGAAAATTACTGTGATTCATTGTTCTAAATTATGTAAAGTTATATAGATAATGGAATTATGAATTGTATAAACATAAATGTGTTTGCCTTCCATTCAACATATTTTATATTAATATAAAGCAGGGTTAAATCACTGTGAGTTCAGAAAATTTTCTTTTATTTCCTCTATAAATTAATTCAAGACAACATAATGTCATTCTGAAAATTTTAATATACAATTTAATATTTTATTAACAATGTTTAAGAAAAAGATTCATATTTTTCTGCAGTCTTGTTATAAGGCACTACAAAATGTGATAAGAATCACTGTATGGCAGCAATTTCCTATGGCTTAGCATAAAGACCGTGAACAAATTAAAACAGTCTAATGCTCTTATTGTTTCAATATTCATGACATCAGTAGGGTGAAAAAACTCCAAAAGTGCCTGATCCAGCATGGCTGGCATTGGCAGACTTTGCTTTTTACAAGGAGAGCATTGTCTGTGTGACAGAAGATGTATAAGAAGTGACACTGCAGAGGTGGAGAACAACAGTGCCCAAACCCCAGGTCTCCAAGAACCTTGTGGATAGGCCGAGTACCTTAAACTGACATTGAATTAAACAAGAGTGGAAGGTACTGAACATGCATTGAATTCAAGAGCAGTTGAGTTTCTCAGCACTTTGACAGATCAAGACCCCAATTTTTGTTTTGTCTTTTATAACAAACAATGCCTCAAGGCAAGTACATACAGTAGGAATTTTGCATAAAGTTAATTGTTCACTACACATAAAAATGACTCCTTAGTTTTAATGAGGCTTAGACACACACTGACCCAGTCACATTATTTTCTGGTATGTGTACTTCTTGACATTATCAACAGTACAAATTAATTTGGAGTAAGATTTTTTCCTCTCAGGTTAGAGAGAGGTTTGACAAGAACTAAGCCCATGCAGGGCTGCATTAATTCTGCAAGGGGAGTGGGATAGAACATTATGGCTAGAGGGTTGCAGCAGATACTATGCATTTTACTGTAATTTCTTCTTGCAAGTAGTGCAAAAGGCATCCAGGTTTTCTTGCACAAATCAAACAAAGAATAAACACAGTGCACATTTTATGTGAAGCAGTGAGAGATATCATTCGTTAGCATTTGATCAAAGAGTTCTGTAATAGTTTTGCATGATATACAGTGCTAAAGTAACAGGCATATTTAATCTTATTACAGCATGCCTATTGAATTAGCAGTAGTAAGTCTTTGGACAAGTTTCTTACAGGAATGTACAGAAAGCAAGAAAATTTAAAGTGAACCTGTATTTCATTTAGAGAGTTTGATAGCCTTTTCAAACCACTTGCTTCAATATAGTCTATTATCCAAAATCCTCCCTGCAGTGACACTTAAGACCAGTGATTTCAAATTGATATAAGGCTGTGGGGATGAAAATTCTCTGTGCATGGCATAATTCTAGTAAACAACAAAATAATTAAGTAACACGTGCAACAGACTCCAAAAGCAGATGTTTATGATAATGTAACATGCAATAATGTTGGATGGTGTGTGAAGAGGAGAAAAGAGCAACTTCTAAGATGCCTGCACTTCTTGGTTCTATTGAAATGCCATCTATCAAGACACAGATTTTAATCTGTATGTGGTAGAAGCATGACTCCTAGGGAAGTGGCTCTAGTACTGTGACAATTCATTGCTTGCATTCGGTTTAAATGAATACTCCAGTTTTGCATTTGTCTCGGCTTTGGTCGATTGATCAGGAGGCATTATAGCTTTTTTACTGAAGAACAATTACTGCAGAATTATCTTTGGTTTTCACATCATGGGGATGTTTGTTTAATCAGAGCATGCATGACTTTTGAGAGTGGGACATACTAGATTTAAGTACCACATCAATGATGCATGAAGTCAAGAGATTTAAAAAACTTACTCTATAGCATGTGAAATTTTGCTTGACAACCTTTAAGGCTAATGCAGATAAAAGTAGAGACACGGTGGCTTGAATGTATATCTGAGCTGCTGGTTTTTGCAGGGGTGTTTATGGCATAGATTGCATTTTCTTATGTGGCTTTAAGTCACAAACATTTAATGTGCTGTGATAAGAACCGGTGAAGAAAATGGCCAGCTGATCTTCCACCAACATATATCTGGTTAAAAAAATTATATTTGCACATATATGTGCACAGTTTTGTGCTTAGAAGGATATATTTTATATTTCTTTTTATATAGTCTTGATGTACTGGGATCATTCTTGAATACAATAAATCCTCCCATAAGATAACTGGAGTAAGTGTAAATTACTAATTTCTAAAGTTTTCTTTTGAAAAAGAACCATTCTTTCCTATCAAGTGACCATTTTGCTAGGGAAGACTGATAGATTAACCTGATTCACCCCCTTTGCTTTGTTCCTTTGCCTTTTAATTATACAGACTCAAAAGCCTTTACTCATTCCAGGTTTTGAAAACATTCGTGCATCTAAGAACAGAAAACTCAGCTCAACCCATTCACCTTTTCTCCATCAAGACTGCCTATAATTATCCCAATTTGTTCTAAATTGCTTTCTGTCAGAGAAATCAGGCCCATTCTTAAGACTAATGAATTTTCAGCTGAGTCCTGTTGGATTTCAGAGATAAGAGTTAAACCTAGTGAAAGAAAGGCACAAGAATGCTTAAAAACTACTGTTTATCTGGTGAGAAGTTACCAATATTCTTATCTCACATCTGAAAGTCAGAAAAGCGTTTTTCTTTCTACAAGTATAATTTCTGGAGATCCAGTATACTCTTCCCATTTGGCTCAGATCCTGCTTGTTGTTTTATGTCAACTAGTAGATGGAAGCTTATGGTGTGAAAAAAAAAATGAAGAAAACCTCGACAGATACCTTTGTTAAATATTTTATAAAGATGTCAGTGTTATGCATCTGCCTGTTTTCTTTCGTCTCCAAATTAATAAAATTAAATGTAGATCTCTTAAAGAGATACTTTCAGAAGTAGGAGAAAATCTGTAAGGTCCTTATCTAAATGATTTTCATATGTCTAAGAGACTTTTAATGATGAAATTCCTGAAGAGCTTAGCCTTCAGGACATTCTTACTTTCTTTGGAACAATTTAGTCATGTTTCACATGACTAAAGGCCATAAATTGAACCCTTGATTTCCAGTTTGGGTTATCAAAATATTCCTATAGTGATCAATATTGCAAGTACAATATTATGCCTCACTGTCTATTTGGTTTTAGTTGATAGGGGATAGACATATTAAACTTTGATATAATATTTATAAATATTACAATTTTTCCATTTTTCTTTCACAGGAGGTCCCTCCTAGAGTCTACGGCGTCACTGAGCTTCTACTGCAGCCATGTGTGATCTGACTCCTTTCACTGGAACTACCACTAATTTGAAAGGGGAACCTGGATAATCAGCTTGTGCTCCAAGTGTTTTCTATAGGGTGTTGCTCCATCAAAATTCCAGTTAATTCTCAGTGGGATGGTGCATTTGGAGCAAAGCACCAGTGAGCCACAAAGACAGGACACGTATAGACCTGTGTAACCCCTTGGCTAAACCTGTGTCTCAACGAGGCAGCAGTGCACTAACAGAGTATCCCTGTACTTAGCTCTGAAGTTAACTCACTTGCAGCTCAACAGGGATCATTTTATTGCAGTTCATAGGCACAGCTAATCAAAAATGAGTGTGTATGGACCAAGAGAGATCATCTTCACTCTGATGTTTTTGGAAGGCAAGGTATTGAGATTAATTAATAACAAGGAAAGTCCTCTATAAGAAAATGGACTATTAGCAGGTGTACATAAAACATCATATGAACTCACTGTTCCTAATAGCTTGACCTGAAAAAGCTCACAGCCTAGGTTTTGTACACAGGCAGAGCCCCAGAAAGGGAGAGCTCAGCAGATAAGGATCAGTAGAAACACAGCTACTCTTTTTTCTCTGAAGAAAAATCAATATTATGGAGTTTTTTCCTTCTTTGGCTTTATCACCTTGGTTCAGAGTTAGAAGCACTAATTCCCACACTTCAAAATGTTCTGAAGTTTCCTTCACATACTTTCCCAAAGATGAACTTTTACCTAGTGCTGTGTGAAATCATTCCATATTCCACTGAAATGTCAAAGTGCACCCAGAAAAGGCACAGAGAAAAGATAAGTTAAAAACAAAAGACTGGTATAAAGAAGAGGGGGTTGAGGTTTGCACACACCTGTCTTGACTTTGTTACGACTTCTGACTGCTGATTTTGCTATTTATTTGTGAACAATGATATCTATTTTCCATTGCCATTTTGTCCATTACATATTTATTGAAGGGTTTTATTTCTTCGCTATCCCAATGTTTAATCATTTAAATTTTATTGCTCTCATTTTAACAGAATTTTCTTTTGTCAGAATGAGACAAATATGTATTTTAACAACTTTATCAATTTAATTGTTTAGATGATAGGTGTCCTTGTTAGGAAATTATAAACATTAATAAAATGTTATGAAATAAAATTAAACTAGGAAATGTCTTTTCATTCTTTATGCTACCAGCATTTAGCATCTTGTAAATATTCCATTTACTTGTAGGTTTGTAAATTATTTTTCATGTATGTAATTGACTTTATAACTGTAGCTATGGAGTTTGCAAAATACTCCACCATCTAAATACTAAAGCAGTTAAAAGTGTAGTTCCTTGGAAAATTGCATAACAATTACCTAATTTTTTTTTTGGTGCTCCCCACCTAATGATCTTTTTGGCTATAAGCAGATGTCCTCAAAAATGCAACAGGAATAGGGAATTTAAAATGGCTCAGGTTGCAATATTGAGGCAGTATTGGAGTTTTAAGAAGCCACACCAGAACTGCGTAAAGCTGAAGCTTATATTCATCATTCATGTTATTCATATACATTGGGCAGCAGGAATAGTAAAAGACCCACACAAAACCTGTGATGGTTTGTGTAATTGTCTGCACTCATGTCTTTTTGCAAAAGTGTGGTGTTTGATGTGCTAAGTATTCTAAAAATCATGTAGGTTTTCAGAAATTTTGCAAAACATGAAGAATGTATAACAAGCTGCATTTTTTAAATTATCTTTTGCTTTTCTCTATCCTCTTTACAGACAAGGAATTTCTTTTTCTGTCAGATAAGGGTTATTCTTTCTTGTATAGTTCTGAATTTCTTTTCATTTGTCCTTTCCCCATTTTTCATTCTGAAAGGACAAGTTACTGTCACAAAGAATCCCCTACTGTGCTTGCTTAGACAAGAATATTTCAGTGTTCAGTGGCTTGGTTAACCTGTTCAGTTACTTAGGGGCAGGAGACTATCATGTCTACCAAATGGTCTGGAAATTTTTAAAGAGAAAAGTGAATGGTAAGGCTGAAAGATGAAGGAAGCAAATAATATTTGAACAATGTTTTCTAATGCTTCTAGTGAAGATGTCTCCCTTCCACCTCCTAAAACTGATTGTAGTTGAGGGAAAATTTGAATCTCACACCACTGTATCTTCAGAAAGAATGTATATGTATGATAAACCATAATACTCCCTGTTATATATTGTTTCCTCTTGTAAGTTGGAAAGCTTTTAAGTTCCTCCCCCATGGAGTTTCTACATTTGTGACACACAAATGCAGCAATCTACAATCATTGTTTGCTTGTCCCTCAGTAGGCTTTTGCTCTTGTGGTTCTTTCACTAGATCATCTTTAGCATTCCCTTCAAACTGAGGCTTTTTGGTTTCACCTTGGTGGCTCTGAACTCCTAAATCTGACTGTCTGTCTCATGACACTGCTTTCTAATATAGTACCTACTCCACACTTTGATGCACCTTTCCTTCCAACTTTCCATGTGTTTGGAATGCTTTTCTTGTGTGTGTGCTTTCTTTCCTACTGGTTCCTTTTACTTGTAACCCTCACTGTCTTCTTGGTAACCTTCCTCCTTTAAGAGCCCTTCTCAAAACATTTTTCTTCTCAGTATGACAGCTGAAAAATATATGGAAAATACCACAGATTTGGGACTGTACAAGGATGTCTATCTGAGCTAAATCATCATCTTCCTGACACTGTGATTTGGGATAGGAACATCTCAACAGAAGGAGATACCTGAAACAATTCAGATGAATTGCTGGCTAGAAATGACAATTTGTTTGCAATGACGTAAAAAGGAGTCCAAGGTCATTACAGATCTATATACTGTAGATGGAAAATTTACAGAACAATCTCAGTGTATGCATCCACATTTTTACTAAGTCCTGTTGTCTAAATAACTGTGAACATATGCGTAATACTGCTTGCTAAATTTCAGATCTAAGATATAAAGGAATATTGACACTGTTTTTTGCTAAACATGCAAATATAAACCAATAAAAATTTAAATACAAAAAGGGGAAAGTTTAGCTTTTCTTTCTCATCTATCTATGCTATGTTAGAGAGATCTTACATTTATTTTATTCTCTGAGTTGAAAGCTGAGAATGAAGAAAGGAAGACTTGAGGAATCTCGTGTAAATAAGAGGTGTAAATTAAATCCTTAATTTGATCCTGAGATTATTTTTCTGAGTGCTATAATCTGAGAAATAATTGAACATTTTCAACAATATAATTGTCTTCTGTATTATTCTTATTACTATTTCCACCGGGTTAATGACTGGAGATGTTTTGTCTGTTCTGCATGTTACTGAAAAACGAGGAAAAAAAGTCTGACTGTAGAAAAGTTTAACAATTTTATATAATACAAATGGCAACTGGAAAGGATACCCAGCTAGTCACAAAGAGAAATTGAAATACACATTTCTGAAGGAAGGTATAATTTTACAAATAAGTAAAGTAATTTTTTTTTCTCCGTCAAAAGATTTTTCTATTTGAAATTCTGAAATGCTTGATTAATGATGCAATTATATAATTCAGAAAAGAGTTTGTGTTTTTAAGCAAAATATTGTCTTATGGGTATTATTAAACTGATAATTAAAACTGTACCTAATTCAGTTCTTTAAACTTCAGGCTTAGCAATTTTTTCCATTAAAGTTATAGACCCACCATGAAGTAAAATTATAGAGTAAAATTAATTATTAAGTCCTAGAGATTATGTAAATCTAAACTGAAGATATTCTCAATATTAATGTTTAACTAACTGGATACGCTGTAATTACCTGTGCATTTAGTTGAAAAACTTCGAAACAGTTTTAACAATACAATGCTTGAGAAATGAGTTCTAATTTACATTAGGATCTCTGTCTCAGGAGCTAACATTTGCTCAATCCATTTGATCAATCGATTTAGATCCCAGTCAACTCCCAGCTATTGCTTGGATATCTAGATTATTTGACAGAGACACAAGCCTTTGAGTCTTAAAACTAAATACAAAGATTGGGATGTGACCCTTCAGAACTGTGTGCTGCATTGCCTAGTCTTCGGTTGTCTAGCCCTTGGATACAATTCAAATGCCTAAATTAGGCAGAACTTCTCTAAATAATGCATAGGAACAACGTCTTGCAATGGCCATTGACAGACTGAGAACTTGTCTTGAATCTCAGCCTGTGTCTGACAGAAGAGCCAAGTTTGAACATGAAGGCAACTTTAATATAACAATATTGGGACTGTAAAAATTGATCTAATCACAAATCTCTTCTTGACAGCCATTAATATAAAGAGAATTTAAGAAATATTTTTTCATGAATGTTTTGGAATTAGGGTGCCCTAATCAACGAGCATAGGTTAGCCCAGAGGAGACAGAGATTTGCCTTTTTATTTTGGATCAGAGGTATTTTGCATCCAGGGAGATATTTGCAGGGACAAAAACTGTATCTCCCTAAACTTAGGACATCCAGCCAATGAATCCTAGATGACTGGCTCTGCCTTTTCTTTGGTACTTTTGGCTTTGTCTATAAAGGTCCTCTTGCATATATAACTGTATCATATATATGTTTGCATGTAGGTATAGTTATATATAATTATATATACAATTATATATGTACAGTTCCTACTGAATTGCAGTGTGCCTTGGCTATTCCTTGTTTTGGTATAACATATTCCTCTATTTAGTCATTGTCCTTTAGTAATTCTTCTTTTACTAATTGTTTAAAAACTCCAAAGGATTACCATAAAAAACTCTCTTTTATTTTACTCTTTGTCTCTCATTTTAACTGTTTTTGAATAGAGGAACTTAGTTGGAAATACTTAAATGTGAGCTAAGAGTCTATATTTTCTGTACAACATTATTGAAAAAAATTATATAAATGTGCACGACTGCAAATTGTGAGTATCTTGTCTGCATGTGGAATACACAGAAACCATAAATAACTACTCTCTCTGACTCTCTCTGGACAAGTAGAGTTAAGGACCTCAGAAAAGTCCTGCTAAAGCCCTTCGTGTTGCATTAGAGACAATAATTTGGTAAAAAGCGCTGAGGAATAGAGTCTTTCTGGCAACCTGCC
Source organism: Aegithalos caudatus (assembly GCA_013389925.1). NCBI lineage: Eukaryota > Metazoa > Chordata > Aves > Passeriformes > Aegithalidae > Aegithalos > Aegithalos caudatus. Next base: position 23,567 of record WEIU01003769.1, read on the forward strand.
CATTTTCTATGTTTGTAACCTGTAGGACAGTAAAGGAAGTACTTCTTCACTTGCTGCAAAATCTTGTCTTAAATGTGGTTTCTGTTCATCCAGGTGGATTAAGGAGGTTCCTTTCACAGGACAGAGTTGATATGCTTCATATCTGTGGCTACTTCTTCAGGCTGTATATGAGAACTTTGCTTTCCATCCAAAATTCCAAGAGCTCTTAGCTTCTATTGAATTTGGACTACAGTATAAGGTACAGGGTTCACCGAGCCAGAGGGAATAAAAGCAAGGAGCCCTAACTTGAGGCTGGATTTCACAGGTGAGGCAATGTTTCCCTGAAATTTGCTGTTGCTGAGGGGCTATAAACAGCTCTTCTTCCTCTTTCTCTCATGATTAAAAGAAAAGTAACTGTGGCTACCTCTCTGGTAGGAAGTTCAGTCCTCTCAGGCTGTTTTCTTTCTGGTGGATCCTGTTTCAAGGACCTCAAATCAACTGCATCATAAGCCTTACAATAAAGCTTTCTGAAGTCATAGAATCACATAATCAGTTAGATTGTCAAAGACCTCTGAGATCACTGACTTCCAAGCTATGACTGAGCACCCCCATGTGAACTACACCATGGCACTATGCACAATATTCTGTCTTTCCTTAAACACCTCCAGTGTTTAATGACAGTAACAATGACTCCACCACCTCCCTGGGCAGTCCATTCCAATGCCCAAGCAGTCTTTCTGTGAAGAAATTCTTCTGAATCAACCTAAACCTCCCCAGGCACAGCTTCCAAGGTTGTCCTGTCAGGGGAGAAGAGACTGCCCCTCTGGTTACACCCTCCTTTCAGGCAGCTGTAGAGAGAGATAAGATCATCCCTTGAGGTTCCTTTTCTCCAGGCTAAGCAACCCAGCTTTGTCAGCTCCTCCTCACAGGACTCATGCTCCAGACTGCTCATCAGCTTCATTGAGCTTCTCTGGACTCACTCCAGTACCTCAAGGTCCTTCCTGAATTGAGGGGCCCAGAACTGGACACAGCACTCAGACGTGGCCTCACCAGTACATGGGGGAAATCCTGCCCTGGCCCTGCTGGCCACACTGTTGCTGATACAGGCCAGGATGCCACTGGCCTTGTTGGCCACCTGAGCATATGCTGGCTCATGTTCAGCTGCTCTCAACCAGCACCCCCAGATCCCCAGGGTTTTGTCCTGTAGATTAATTCATTCATCTAATAATTATTGTCCTTGAAAATAAGAGAAACTGATGACGATAAGTATGTGATCTCTGAAGGCATGAATCTTGAGAATTTGGAATGTTACAATTGCAGTTACAAAACCAGTTTATTACACTCTACTTTCTTAGCACTTGAGTTATTCTCTCATGAGTGAGGTTTAGCTGTGCTACCTCCTCTGTATGGCAACAAGGAAAAGGACAATAGGAATGAACTTACCTTTTGTCTTTACTCCTTTCTGAATTTTACCTTTAAGGAACAGGGCTATGAACTTGTGACCTCAGTGGGGTCTATTCACCCTCAGCAGGGTGAATGGTATTGAAGGACTCGTAGGTGTTTGCTACCTTGTGATCCTATCAGCAGAGGTATATAATGAGGTATTTGAATGGAAAGAGAGAATTTTTTATTTGAGCCATAATTATCTTTTGCTCTGGAAATCTTTCTGAGAGTGGGAATATAAGAGTCTTTTAAGAGACACAGTTCAAGGACTGGTGTCTGGCTCTTCTACCTGGATACCTGGAAATTCAGAGGGGTTTTTGCATCTCTTAATCGCAAATATCAGCTTCTGTGATATTCAATTGTTACAACATTGAGTGGGAGTTAACAATCTTTCATCAAACAAACAAGATATGTATGGAGTCTGAAACCCAAAACTAAACTGGCTTCCAAATGAACCTGTGATGTTGTGGAAATGGAAGTGAATAAACAAAAAAATGGTAGTTCAACCATTGTAAAATTAGTATTGTCTGGTCTATTATAATTTCCTTGTAATCCTTTGAACATTGGCTTTGTGCACTGACACTGGACTTCTTTATTTGTACTGCTGTTAATTAACATGGCCTCCTAGATAATCAGCCTATCTTTGTTAAAATGAGAAGGTTATGCACAAAAAGAGATGTGGTGTACAGGTGAGGACTAAGCAGAAAAACGTTGTAGCAATTTGCTGAACACGGAGGCTTATTGAGGATGCAGTCCTGAATAATACACACTAGCTTTGCTCTTCCCCCTTTAGTGTGTGTAGAGAAGCCATGAATCATTCATGGTCTCCCAGCTGAGCGGGGCTTCAAAGGGGCTGGTTGTGATTGGGTGTCCTGGGTGAATTGCCACGCTGCAGAAACGCCTGCACCCTCAGCACTGGAGGGGTGAGGAAGCACTTTCATCTGGGCCTCCAAAGTGTTTCGGGTCACAGTTCACCAGGAGATAACGATGTAGATGTACATTCAGAATTAGCTGCAGAGATACCTGTGTAGTGCGGTGTGGAAAAGTGAGCCAGTTAGATCCCCAGTGGATGCTGTGAATCAATTACTGTGTTCTGAATACAAGGTTGGCTGCAGGGGATAAACAGATGTCAGAGAATTTTTCCTAATAAGACCATAGTAATAGAAGAGCACTGTCAGCTTCGTTTTACATTCAAAATCTCATTTCCTCTTTATATGACCAATTTTATTAGGCCTCTAAACAAAGATATTTTATGTAACTGATAGCTGTATAATGAGAATACTATCATTAAATTTCTTTTTTTCTTTTAAACAAGGATTGAAAGAGAAAGCAGAAATGAATCTTGACAAAGTCAGAAAGAAGGTGTGTAATTTAGAAGGCTGGTTGATCATTTCTTATCCCTTCCAATGAAAGAGAGTATTGAATGGCTTGCAGCTGCCTTTTATGCTGAATCATAATCACTTACATTCCAGAGCAAAATACTCTTACAGCCAAAGTTGGTGATTAGCTTGTACTGTTCTCTGTATTTTCTGCATATTTTTTCAATGTCTGGTATTTAAACCTGTGATCAGAAACAAGAAATAGTTTTGGGTTTAGTTAATAAATCTTACAACATGTCATACACTTTCAGTTAGCACCATATTCTCAGTATTTTTCATTTCTGGACAAAAAACAAAATATCAAGACACAGGAGCAGACCATGTCTTTTTGCAAATTTTGAGAGTAAAAGCAATGAATTATTAGAGATACTTATTACCTATCATATTACTCTTTCAAATAGAACAGTAGTACCATATTACTTTCATACAATTTACAAATACTGAAACACTAGACTAAGGAGATACCCATGGATGCATCATGTTCATAAATTGATCACATGCAGATTGTTCTAAGTGTTTTTTTCTTTTTTGAAAGAATAGATGCTAATGTTTTTTAGTTCATACAATTGCCATGGAGACATTGCTGCTTCATATGGCAGAAATCAGAGCAAAATTTAGCTTTAAATATTGGTTTACAATGAATGCTTTCTAGTGTTATGCCTAAACTCACAGCATCTCTCACACAAAATCTTAATTCCAAACACTTCACAAGAAGAGAAACAAAAGAGAACTGCAGACAACATTCAGAACATTTTTGAAAAACAGGTCAAACATGATGAAGTTATGCTCACATACAGCTCATACTCGCCAAATTCAATTCAGCAGTATTTGGGTCAATATGGCATAACTCAAGGTTTGGTTCACTGAAATTAGTTAAAGCAACACAGGCAAAGTCATGACCTAAAACTCTATTGCTGGGTTACTAAACCTGTCTTTTTCTACCTCCCCAGGTCTGACATATACATGGCTAGTATACATGGCTAGTAAAATTCAGAAGTTTGTCTCTTGAGACAACCACCTATCGATAACAGGTGGTTGTGCATGTCCCTGTGCAGGTGATAACACAATGCTTCAGCCCATAACCTCTCCTGCTCAGAGACCTAGAAGTTCTCTAATTTTGACTTTCCTGAGGTTTGTTTTCATTGGAAACTTGGAAACAATACCAGCCACAATGGTATTAAAACTTCTCCTCAAACCTGACTGTCCCTAGGGTTTCTTTTCAGGAGCAGCTCTGCCCTAAACACTCATCACTGTGCTGCCACCACTCCCCTGAGTATGAGGGATGCAGCTTTCCCAAGCCACTGTTGGCCATAGTCACAATTGTTTCTCTGGCACACACCACGTTACCTACAATACAGCATTCACAGGGAGCAGGGGGAAGGCAGCAGTCAGAAATGTATTTCACAATCATTCTCTCCCTCTCCAATTCCTCTAAGCTCAGGATATATAATTGCAGTAGCCTCAATGTATCATCTGTAATGATGCATTATCTGGCATTGCTCTTAATCTGTAAATTACAGTTTGTGTGCTGCAGCTCAGTGCTGGGAAGGAAGTTAATCCCTGGCTTACCTTCTGAAACCTTTCTAGTAATTTAACTTTGGAAAGCTCTGCTGTTTCTCTCCAGATGGGACATACAGGGAAGCTCTACATCCACACTCATGATTAGCCTTCAAAACAAGCCATGGAGGAGGTGGCATAAATAATCTTTGTGATCTTGTGCATTCATGATCTTTGAGATGATCCTAAAATCAAGTTTGGAATTGTAATGGCTGGGATCTTTTCAAAAGAGTTCTGTGACACAGGCATATCAAAATCATGAAGACAATATATGCTAAGTAGATGCATAAATATCTTAGATGAAAAGGCTCATTACTGCTTGGTCACTGGTCTCTCTAGGATTTGAACTCCTGGATTTTCACATTTGAACTCCTGGATTTTCACATTTGAACTCTTGGATTTTTCAGATCTCTAAAATATTTGCAGACACTTTATTGTCAGAGTTCCACTACAGCCTTGCAAAAACAAACTTAATGCATGAGGAAGGAACTGTAGAATTTGCTGCTGCTCATAAAGTGATAAAAAAACAGTAAGAACTTTGTCACTTGTGTTTAACTCTGTTTTAAACTTGTTGAAATTTGGTCCTTTTCCATTTAGAAATTAAAGAGCACAAGTATTTTGCACATCAATGAAAGTCAGTGTAACATCTTTTGCTCCAGTGTTACTGTGCTGAATTTTAACACCCATGGACTGAATAAAAAGAAAGTTCAGAATTTCTGGTATTCAGCACTAGAGCCATGACTCTGTGGGGCATTGTCTCTCACTAGTGACAACTCAGCCACTATTATCAGTCCATAGGTATCCAGTGTACAATAGTATTTGGAACAGTTACATGAAAAAAAAAAAAAAACAAACAAAAAACCCACAAAAGGGAGCAAGTATTGGCAATAACAGGGAGACTTCAGGGGCACTCATATTCAAGGGACATTACTGGGAAGAAAGGTCTATGTGTTTCTGAATAGTGCTTTTTACTGCATTAGACTGACTTGCTTTTAGTTCTTCAATACTGATTTGCAACAAGGAAATGCTAGTTACTTTGGGATTTTTTTGGATCTGTGCCATAAGAAGGGTGCAGGTACTCAAAGTTGAGTAACTGTTTAATAACAGTAACAGATGTGCTAGTACCCATCTTACATCCTTTCTGACTCTGGGAACCCAGCAATGCAGCTCCAGATGAGACCTTCACACTCAGCAGACAGTGGAAATCACCTCCCTGGTGATGTTCAACAGCATCACTTTTGTTCTCACTTTTCTAGGATTTTCTCAAGCAAGCAAACTTAATCTTCCACCTGCACAATACTGGACTTTCTAGATGGTACATGGAAGTTCACTGAGAGTATTAAGATTCTGACATATCTCCATAGCAGTAGTGAGCTCTTAAAAGCAATATGTACAGGTGGTGTTGTCAAAGGCAGCACATAGCAATGCCACAGTGTGTCCTCAGGTTGTACAGTAGTCATTCATGCTAAAACATACAGATGTCTACAGCCAAGGTGTATGGTTAAACTCAGCTAAGATTTCTATGAAACCATTGTACCCTCATTTACACTGTCTTCTGCACTGGTCTATTATAAATATATTTCTTAAAGATTCTCATGGACATTTTTCCAGATTCTGTTGAATACGGAGATGAAGGAAAAGGCAGAAGAGGGCAACTGAAACAATCTCTCAGGTTCTATTCACAGGATCAGAAAATGGCATGGTAAGGGTCTAAACTCCATGGATGTGATATATGCATTTGCAAAGCACGTCAGAAAACATGACAGTGGGAAGGGAAAGAAAAATGAATGAATAAAAATATTTTACTTTAGTGATGAAATTGAGTGGAGCTGTTTAACTTTACATATTGTAAACCTGGAATGTTGTTCACTGACCCATTTGCTTTTATAAATACTACTTTTGTAGTTTTCCTGTGAAGATCTAATGATACAAGAAAGGTATAAAGGGTTTGTCTTTCATTTAATACATCTGGTAAAATTAGAATGTATGCTTCCAGGTACATATGCATTTTCTGAAGTCTCTGCCACACTGTCATGTTTAGTAATGTACTTATTTCAAATAAATTCTGTGCTTGTCCAGAAAGATCTTTCCCTGGACATTCATCTGCCATGTAGAAATATGTTCAGGTCCAAAGATCATGATTTAAACTTCCAGTTTTTTTCTGTCATGATAGGTTAATATGGCACTACCTATGGAAAACTGAAATAATAACTGGTTTTAAACAAGAAAGCCCAATATCATCAATTCCTAGGTGTTTTGAAAGCATTGCTCCTTTGAACAGTTCTTGTGTCTTCAACATGCTTATTTAAGTGGGAAAACTGAATTTACAATCTGGTTTTATATTGTCATCAAGAAGACCCCTGAGCCTGGAATTCACATAGGTTAGGACAGTGTATGAAATCATAATGGAAAGGAAATATTTTTTCTGATATACTGTATTTGACTAGGTACACAAATTTTCTGGTCAGCTCCGTCTCTCACGTTTTTTGAAAAACTTAAACCTGTAGTTGGTCTAGTAAGATACATTGCAGGCATATGACTAAAAGTTTAGCACTGCGGTAAAAAAAATGGAAATTAAAGCTCCAGACACAACTGGCATTACTCTTCCCATCTTTGCTAGCAGGTTTGAACTACAGGTCAAATATTCGTTTGACATCAATCAGAAAAAATACTTTAGATTTAAAGAGGCGGGTCTATTTACCTTGACTGAAAAATCTAAAACTACACCCAGTACAAAATTAATCAGAAGGGAAACCAAAACTGTAATTTTACAAGATCAAGGGGAAGCTTCAGACTCATTTTTAGAGACAGGGTTTGCAATGCACGCTGTAGGGAATAAAATACGTGGGTTTAATTATCAACAACAGGCCTAAGGACACAATCAGATTAAATTTAAACATGTGTGTAAGAAACAAAATAAATATAGATATAAGGAGATGGGAACAGATACAAATCAATCTCAAGGGAGGTGAGAAGGAAAGGGATTAATAATTAAAATGTGTATACTACTTGTTTATTCTTCGAGCTGTACCTGTGAGCATGACAAGTATGACTTCCCTAGACTTTATGATGCTGTGTCAGAGTTTTGTAAGGGATTGAAAAAGAATTTAATAACTGAGATCAGCTCAGCAGTAGTAAGCCCTCAACTATTTGTGTTTATCACAAAACTTAAATGCATGAAGTCCAACAGCCTCTGTCTTAAATTGTCTGTACAAACATGCCGTAAGTGGCTTGAAAAAAGTTCCTCCCATTTTAAATTGCTTTGTTTCTGCTGTTCAAAATTACTGCCATCTTTTCTAGCTTAATGCAGAATTTTAGACATGTATGCACAGACAAATAAAAGTCAGAGGAGTCAAGCACCACAATCCTGAGTACCTACATAATTAATTTTCTATTTATTTCACAGTTCTTTTGAGGTCTGCTTTAGCTAATTTTCTCCAATACATCTTCTCAAGAGAGTATGCCCTAAGTGTTTTGGATGTGATCCAGTCTGTGCCACTTGGCCTTAAGGCCAAGTATCAGTCTTTTACTCCCTTTTTCACCCCAATAACATTATTGGAAATGGGGTAAAATATTAATCTTTTCAACACAGGTCCAGGACCAGCATGAATTTTCTTTTTCATTTCATATGAATTCATAATAATTATCAAATTTTAAAGGTAGTGTATAATGTTGTAAGTATGTGCCTCTGGAAAGACTTTTAGATTGTGGAGGTTATAATGGATGTTTCTTTTCTTCACAGATCTTTATTTTTTTTTTTTTTTAATGTTGTGGATTTGTTTTCTCATGCCTACAATCATTCTTATTACCTTGATTTTACAGCTTGTCTTAGCTCTCACTCTCCTGTTAATAAGCATGCTATTGGTCTGTCTCAATGAAAAGTGCATCTGCTCTAAGAAATCCTTAATGCTTGATTTTGTTTCACTTTCCCCTCCTCCTTCTATTAGAATTGTTTTCCTCTATATCTTTCATCACAATGTTAACTGTTTACTGCATGGCCTGTCTTACATTGGTGACCTATCATGAAATAGAATATCAGATTTAGAGTGTCCTGTGGCCCTGATGATTTTAATTCAAGAGCTCTCAGGTCTTTTGATATCTCCCTTTTCTACTTATTGCCATCTGTAAGGATGAAGCCTCCCCACAACTGCAAGAAAAGAAAAGAAAAGAAGATGCACACTCACAAAACTTGCTAAAGGAAAACATATAATGAAAAAGTTGATCTTAAGGGGTGTCCTCTTGGCAAGAGAGAGGAATACAGCTTTAAAGATGGAATTTCATGCATTAACTTGGAAGGTTCTGAGATAGTGCTAATAAACATAATGTAAACTTAAGAATGTGAAGGATCAACAATTAAACATATTGAGCCCTGGTAAGGATATAAATTAACTCTTCTACAAATGGAATTTAAAGACCTTCATTTTCTAGAGGCTTTTATTTAGGTAATGTGAAATAGAAAGAACCCAATGCAGATTACTTACCTGTGGATAGGGCATAAAATCCATGTCAGCAAAAGTAGAGATATCTCAGAGAGCTTCTGCAAATAAGTTTGTGGTTTCTCATTTGTTAGAGAATGCCAAAGAACTGAGTGGTTTATCACTCATAGAAAAAATGTCAGGACAAAATGAACACAGAACCACTTTCAGTTTTATCTTGGGACATCTTTATTAGATTAAAAAATCCTAATTTAGTTACTTCACAACATACAAGTTGCACCATTGATTTAATTTGAATATACTCTGCCTGTTCTTATATTAATTACTTTAATGAAACATGGTAAAATCTCTACAAAGGTGTACTGAAATTATTGTTGGTGATACCTTTTTCTTTTAGGATTCAGATTCTGTTCTCTGATACATAAATTAGTGCTTAGTGAGTTTGCCATACATACACATACAGGCCTAGATTTTGGTTTGTATAATTTCAAGATTATGTAAATCTAAGAAATAATGTATGTATGATATCTGCTAAACAGTATATCTGAAAAATGCAATAGCTCACAAAACTGAAAAAGAACATATTTTGCCAGCTATATGGTTGCAATAAAATCTTCTATTTTATTTTATTTTTACAAATCCTAACAACACTTGAAATATCTCCCCTGAGGTTTTGTTTTTTCCTCCTTCTGAATATATACATTTTTATATTTGTTTGGTTACTAAGACTGAGGCTTCAGTCCAAGGAATTGGAAGTTGCAGCCTCTCGACAGCCATTGCTTTATTCTTCTATCATGAAAAGGATCCTAAGTAAAGAACACCAGCAGTGACTTGCATCGCTCCTGGGCATTTTTTTGTTCTTGTGATCTAAAGTCCACTTATTGTGTTTTCTGTTATTTGGAGGTCACCAAACTTTGATCACTAGGGGGTAGTGTGGGGCTTTTCCTTGATCTTAGGTTCCACATTCTTCAGCCTGATGTTTTTTGAATGCTTATAAGAAAAGCTTACACTAAATATCCCATATCTATGCATACATCTATGATAATGTTGAGAAATTCCTGGATTTAGAAAACCATATCACACTACCAGTGGAAATTCAATGTGTAGTGTTCTGTTCATTTATGGCAAACTTTCCTGTATTCCCCAGAAGGAGTCAGATATTGCAAATGTCCATGAATCCTCTTAATTTTCTCCCTTCTCCCACAACACATAAATATACACACACACAAAAAAAAACCCATTCATGCACATACTTACATTTTTGAGCCAACAGACAATAAAATAACAGATTTAGAAAACTGCAAAAGTGTGACCCCATACCCCATATTAATATTTAATCAAGTGCTCACCATATATTTCAAGTTAGTCTGAGAAAATTAATTAGCCCGAAAGATGCTTGTCCTTTAAAGGCACTGTAATCCCTTTTGAAAATGTAAATGAGATAATCCTTTGGTGAGTGCAAGCAACTGTTCATTTAATTCAGTGTGAGGTTTTCAGGATGTCATTAGAAACCCACCCTACGTCATTTGAGTTTATTGGTTATAAATTTTCCACCTAAAGAATTTTGTGGAGGAAAAATTGAGATAATTTGCTCATCTTTCCTTTAGATCGCTTCTTCTCTTGCATAAATCTGAGTGTGACCTAAGAAGGGAATGAAAAAACCCATCAGGGACCCTTCCTTTACTATTCTTCTTAATTGATTCCCTTGTTATCAGGAGACTAAGAGGCATTCTTGAGATCAAGGAAGGTCTAACACTATTCGAACACACTGTGAAGAAGAGTATGAAATAATGGATTTCAAAAGTATGCATAACTGTTACCC
>WEIU01003769.1:51414-63914 GCA_013389925.1 Aegithalos caudatus
TATCCTATCCTTATCCTATCCTTATCCCTATCCTTATCCCTATCCTTATCCCTATCCTATCCTATCCTTCATGTTTAGAAATTAGGCAAGACTTAATGGCTGTAGAGATACCTTTACTTTCTGCTTGCAAAAGCCTTGCTTTTACTATGCCTTGAGCACTGCCATTTCCTTTCCCCATGCTGATGGAACAATCCAGCTTTGCTGAGAATGAAGTTACATAATTTTTTAGCTTGTCTCTGGCAACAGTCAAAAAGTTATTTCAATCCACAATTTGACACAATAAGTGATGATAACATTAACATTAAAAAATTAGTGAATACCATGTCATTGACACTATGACGAGATTAAATTACCTGTAACTGAACACACAACTAAACTACTGCAATATTCCTGAAACATGTTTGACTTTTTAAGTGAAGGTATAGTCCCAGTAGAAATATTGGTACTAATATGATTTAAATTGGTCAGATTCTAGGTTTAGGTACATCGCTCTTAAGTTTCACATGTGGGAGTAATCACAGACCTTTTGAAATTATTATATACAGTTTCACCTCCCAAATATTCAACATAATATTGTAATCCTTAATAGGAATACAAAGTAAAGTAAATTTTCTTTAAATATAAAATCTTTGTCTAGACAAACACAAGAACAGTATCTTACCAGTTTGCTTACCAATTTGTTTCTATGTTCTATAATTCGAAAATTAAATAGGTATATTAGAAAGAAAATCCTTTTCATTCTCATCACATTCAACCCAACTGGCTGATCAAAATTTTTAAAAAGTGGTCTGATGGGTGAATTTGAATCATTCCCTATTTACATTTTCCAAGAACACTGTAACATTTGAAGACCATTCTTTCTGCATGTGTTGTACTTATCTGGACTGAATTTTCACAGAGCTCTTCTTCCCTGTTTTCTCTGTGTATTGACTGCTTAGCTTCACCAGTCTGTATTCTTGGAAATACATGTAAGCAGTAATGTTACTGATTAGACATTTTAATGCAATTTGCTAAGAGCTTCTCATTGCATATATGCATTGAATTACTCTTTAGGCATTACTATTATTACTATTATTACTATTTTATTGCTATAGCCAGCTATGTATCTTCCAGTATTTTCCAGCAGCAAAATTATAAAACTTCCGGGATGGATGTAAAATCTATGGTTATGCACTTAAGTGCTTTTTAATTTTTATTAGAGTAAAATAAAAGATAATAAAGCTACAGTACACATGATGAAGTAGTTTCCTTTTCTATCAGTAGAACATAGGATAACACTTAGAAATATTTTGCTAAGAATACAGTACTAAATTGAGTTTATCTCTGCATATAAATCCCCATCTCTTTTGATACCCAAATATATTTATAATACTTCTCTGTTTTTATTCCAATTAGCAATCTAATTAGTTTAGGGATAGAAGATGTAGCTATGAAATCAGATAATCTTGGTTTTACTCTTGTTAATTTTAGTTATACTGTTCAATATTAGAAAAAAAATCAAAATTTTTTTTTTCTTGTACCGTTTATAATGACAATACTATATGGAAAGATGTTGATAAATATTTATTTTGCCATTTCCATTATGAAAACAGCAAAGGTCTACTGCTGACTTTTTAGCAGAAGTATGCATCTCATAGTATACTAGATCTTCTGTTTCTCTTTTGTGGCCACAATAACTAAATGAACGGTTTTCTTGGTAAAATAATCATCCAAAGTATTCCTGTTTCTGCAAACAGGAGATCTCTTAATTCTGCTTAAATTACACAGAGCATATCCACAATGGATTCAGTAACAAGGCATGACATCAAATCTATCTGCACAAAAAACCCTAAATTTTAAATATCAAGTGCTTAGTCCTTATAGCCTTCCTAGATAGGAGTTTCTGAGACCTCCAGAGGGAAGAGCTATCCAGCAAAAAATAGGAGCATAAATCAGGTAAATATGAAGTAAATGTGAAGGTAACCATGATGCAGGGTGCATCCTATCCAATATTTTCAATGTTAGAAATGTATATTCCTGTATTTCACAAAATCACAGAATATTCTGTGTTGTAAGGGACACACAAGGATCATCAGGTCCAAGTCTAGGTTTCTTACCAAAATCTCCCCATCACAGGAGTGGCTTAACTTGCTCTCTCCAGAATGGGGGTTGTATCTAGGGAGAAAACACAGTGAGATATACATTCTTTGAACATAACATCTACAGATTCATAATCAAAAGTCTTAGAAATTACTTTGAAATTTGTAATATGAAGATGTAATTTGCCCTATATGGGACAACAGCTATGCATCTATAATGTTCAGTGAAATCTCTGTTTCCCTCAGCCTTTTTGAACATCCCCATGATCATTCATTATGTGCAAAATTATTTCAATACTTTCCCCCATAGTAACAGCAAGTGACAGCACTCTGTGTACTGCAGTGTTGCAGCACTCTTATGCCATTCGCTTCTAAGAAATGTAAGCAGCCTTTATGTACATAAAAAAAAAATTCAATTAAGCATTGTGTCCCATTTTTCAGCACAAGTATTACCTTCAAGCAATAAGGAATAAATCGCTTTATAGCTGGGAAAATACCCAAGGTAATTCAAGTCATTCATACTGTTATGATCCTTGTCCCTATGATACAAAATTTACTCACTCTGCAGTTATTCTGTAATGCTGATAAAAGATAAAGAATTTCCCTTTACAATATTTCTAATATTTATGAAGACATATCTTGGGTTTATTCAAGACTTTTTTTCTAATCTAACAAAAATTCCATTGTGAATTTGGATGGGAGATGAGTCAATTTATTACATGTGAATTAATGTACAGGTCATCTTAGTGAGAGTCAGAAAAATGTTTTGCTTCCTACATATCTAAGGCACATAAGCAGATTGAAAATTATTTTAGTCTAATTCTGTTTTAAAAGTATGTAATCCATACCTAAAACCTTTTTCTGTAGGAGAGTAAAAATCAGTGTGATCAGCCCTCACCATTTTAATAAAAACAGTTCACAAAATCCTGTGGTAACAACTGAAATTTTAAGCATTTATGTTGTGGTTGTTTTGTTGTATGTTTTTTGGTTGTTGTTGTATTTTAATATATTTTTTCTGTGGGTTTTTTTCTGTTTTTGCTTGTTTGTTTGGGGATTTTTAGCATAAAAACCAAATTCTTTGTGCTTAATAAAAGTTTTCAGATACTTCTGTAAATTTATCTAGACTACTATCAAGTTTTATATTCACTTCTTGAAGCTAGTAATCCTTTTTGTCTTGTCAATCTCTATTTCCTTCTGATTTATTTTCACAGGATTCTGAATTATTTCTTTGATATTTTGAAGCATGGATTGTATCTGAAAGGTCCTTCTTCTGTGATGGGGAAAAACATGCAAGTTGTGTGATGGTTTAGTGTTTACTATTATTTTATATATGACTAGGGGAACTCAAAAAGCAAAACAGGCTTACCTTAAAATTATAAAAGATAGTTTATTCACACACATTAAAAAAATAAGGAATATGAAAAGAGGAAAAGAAGCAAATGAAAAAACCTTCAAAACATCTTCCCTTCTCCCCCACAAATATTCACCTTCTTACTTACAACATAAAAAGACAAAAGCTGTAACTTCAGTCAGGGTTACCATTTAAAAATAATCTTCCATCCATTCCTTTAGGAAAAGAGTCTTTCTGTGTCTTATGGAGATTACACTTCTACAGATCCTACCTATGGCTTCTGCCTGAACACTGTACATAGGTCATAAACTGATTATTGGGGTATTAAGAATGCCTCTTCTGTCATCAAACTGCAAAATCTCCTTTTTCCCTAGGAGTGAAGGGCCTCACATCACTTCCAACTAGAGCCATGCATTCTCCTCCCACAAACAGCATTTATATGTTACAGGAAAAAAAGGTCCATTCTCCATAAATACAGAAACGTTACAGCCATATGGCCTACTCCTTTTCTTCTCTCGAATAGTCTCTCTCCTCCTTCTTCTCTGACTCCATTTCATGCTATGCCTTTTATGGTTCAATCACTTTGCTTTGTCTTCATTCCGGGGAAAAAGGCCAGTGCTTTGGAAAGTTCATCTGCTGGCAAGGAAAGAGTTACACATGCCCGGGCCTGCGCTGATCACGAGGTCTCTCACGCGGGAGCTGTGGAGAATTCCAGGCCATGCTGCTGGGGAGTCGGTGGATGTTTCCTTCTCCAGCCCTCGGTCTCATGGCATGGCCGCTCCCCTGCGAGGCCGCGGCTGCTGGAGGCCCGAAAGAGAGGAGGGGAGGGAAAACATCCCCCCCAGCCCCGGCCGGTGACAGCAGCAGCTGCCGGGGCTTTTCCTCCCCTCCTCCAGTTCTTGCTGTGATCAGACCCAGCAGCACGGCCGGGCTGCTCCCATGGGGAGCGCGGTTCCCAAAGGCCCGGCCCAGGGGCAGCAGGGTCTGGCCCGGCTGTGCAGCAATCACGGCATGGCGTTACCTCGTGAGATCCCGGGGCAGAGGGAGGGCAGGTCCAGTGATTCACAGCTTGTATAGTTTCTCCAAAGAGCTGTTCTCTTGTCCCCTCAATGGCTGAAACCAAATGTCAATCGCCAAGGGCCGACACCCCCCCATTTGTGCTCATCTTCCCCCTAAAGGCTCCAAGGTCCTTGCAAAGTCATATTCCACTTTTAACCCATGACAAGTTGATATCAACAAAATGTCAAACTCTCTCTCATAGTTTCATATTGGAGATAAAATCAAACTGCTGTTCAGGAAGTGGACGGTCACTCAGTCTCTGAAGACAAGTTAAGAAAAGATACCATGATTATAAAAGATGTTATGAGTCCTAAATGATGTGGATTTGAAAAGAAATAAATGAGAAGATATTGCATACAACAGGCAAAATCCCCATAAAAAGCAGTATTGAAGCTGGCTATATGCAGAGGTGTAGCAAGGAAGTTAGGCATGTCAGACAAAGAAAACAGAGTAAGAGAAGACCTCTAAGTTAAAAGAAAACAAAATATGGGGTGAAGAAATGCCGGATATTCAAGGAGAGATAGAGACAGATGTTATTAAAGGTTTGATGATTCAGCCAAGGATTAAATGAAAATAAGTTCCAACATATTTCAAATTAACCATTTGTGTCAACTCAACATGTAGGATGGCTGCACCTCACATATATGCTTGTAAAAGTATATATGTATTCAATTATACTATAGTTGAATATATATCTGAAGCTACAGTAATCATGAAAAGTTCTTGGTTGCAGGAACCTTTGGTTTGTCAATGCACAGCTTTGCCATACTAAGGGGAAGATAAGGAAGTCAAGAAAATTAAAAAAACCCAATAGAAATATATTTTCCATGTCATCATTTAATGGAAATGTCTTACTAGGTTTTTGAAGGTCTGACTCCTTAACACGCGAAGATGTCAAAGAGCAATAGTGTAAACATGAAGACCAGATGCTGAGTAGCTAGCTGTATCATAGACCTAGCATTGCACAGCTACATAACAGGCTTTCCCACAGGCTTAGCTGATAGCTTCTGCATCTCTTTCATCAGAAAGATTTCACCAGAAAAAAAAACAAAAAACAACACCTCGTGGGTAGAAAAGAGAGAGAATTTTGGCATTGGCCTATGAGTTAGAGTTCTTATGCTGCAAGTCCAATAATGGGTGCTGTTTATTATTGTGTGAAGATTACTTCTAATAGCTACACATCCAATCCATACACAGAAAGACCATAGAACCTCTGTCTGGTTAAAGGCTGAAAACAACTCCTGATGAATTCAGTGGAATTTGGCCCACCTACTTAATTCTATTTTATGCAGCTGCATCAGAGCATAAAGCACAATATTATTCAAATATCTCATCATGGCAAAAATATTATTAACTTAACTGTAACAAGAATATCCATATCACACATGGATTGCAAATGACATGTGATGGTCCTGATTAGTTCAAAAGCTTGTAAGAGTATCCCCTCGATGATAGGACAAGGCTTATGATTTAAATGGGGAGATGGGGTTGAAGAAGAATTGTTATACACCCTAAAGAAATTTAAACAATTTTTGTAATAGTTATAGCACATCAGTGGTATTTTCCTGATTTGGAAAATGATTGTAACTCACTGGAAAGGTTTATTATGGAGCTGAATAATTTATACCTCACCATTATATTTGATGAAAAGCAGAGTAAGAAGACTGTTAACTATCTTGATGTAAGTCAGGCACTGATTTGGTCCCTGTGACAGCAGAGCATATTTTGGGTTTTTTTTGTGGATGAGATAGAAGTAATCACTGGAAGAATTATTATTTTTTTTTTATTATTTTTTTTTTTAATCCCCTTCAAAATCAGAGAAAATTTTATGTAATACTTACATTAACACCAGATATGTCCATGCTCACCAGTTTCCATACTCTCCCTGTCAGGTCACCTCTGTCCCAGCATTAGGACAATATTAAATGAAAAATACTAAGACTTACAGAAACAACCTATTTGTCACCACAAGGATTTTCTAGAATAATTTCACAGAATTTGTAGCAGTTTTGATGGAACAAGGCCAACTCAAAACTGAAGAGGCATACTTCTATAATGGCCTGAGAAAGTGGTCCCTTACCCATTGCAGGGGAGTGGGAATAGAGGATTTCTATCTTTATGTATAATTCCCTATGAATTTTGCCCACTTGGGGTACTGTTCACACTAGAAATCCCAATTCAAAGACCAGCAGACAAGATCATATAACACAGAAAAATGTATGTTGATAGACTGTAGCAACTGTTAGACATTTTCACTTTTTTTTATTACCATCTGTAATAGGTCTTTGAGTATACATTGGCATATTTCATGCCTGAATGCTGTAACAAAAATATATTTGCTGAAAGGCCAGTAGTTGCTTTTAAAAGGAATAAAAGATATTAAAGATCTCTTGATACATGGTAATGATGCTAAATATATCAATAAAAGTAATTTCCTAAGTAGTCCTGAGCTAAAGTGCTTTATTCTCCTAACCACAAACAGTTTATAAAATGACATTAAGACAAAATTCCACTCCCTGATTGGAGTCTTTGGATAAAACAGAGACATCCCACCTCAGTGACTGTTACATATTTATTGAAATGCCTCTGTTTTACAGTTTACCCCATAGACAAAGCCTGAAAAAATCTGAGTTTTGAGCATGAAAATTCACCTGGGAGGAATTACACGTCTCCACCTGGAACAAAGGATTGCCTGGAAGGTAAATCTGATCTAAAATCTGGCTTAACTTAGATAGGCACAGAGTGTCTGGTAGCAGACACACAGTTAAGAACTTCAGTGCTGAATAAAGAAGCTCCCATAAAGCTCCTCAGGCTACAAGGATCCTCCCTTTGACATTCACTTTCTGCAGGAGGATCTTCAGGGTTGATTATGAGATACATGGCAGATATTCACAGGAGGAAAATACAAGTATATCCATTGCTTGGGGTGTAGCACAGGATGCACTTACTTGGACAGGTTTTGGACCTCTGTGAATCAATCAATTTGCTCTGAGAGGGTATGATTCCCACGCAGGTATCTGAGATTGCATGTGGCACCTGAGTGCCAGCTGAAGCTGAATATGGGCTAAGGCCTCCTATATACCATGCCATATTTAGTGACTCCATACAGGTATCTTGGATACCTCAGGGTATCTGAAAAAGCTCTTGATTTTTTCCAGAGAAATCATCACTGAAGGAAGACTGTGTTGGTGACACTCAGGAAAGAGGATGACTTCAAGTGCTTATTTCCAGAACTGCAGATATCTTTCCTATAAGGGACCTGGTGTCACCTGCTACAGAACCTCTTAGGATTTTTAAGCAGGCTGTTCTTCAGTGGATGTTTGATGTTGCTTCCCAGAATGATGAGATTCAGAGTGCCCTTGGGAAACCTTTGTTGCACCCAATATTGAAACAGCCTTTACATGTGCACTGATTTTAGCTGGAACAGAGTCAAATTTCCTCATAGCAGGTGATATGGTACCATGTTTTGCATTTCTGACCAAACATTCTAATTTTTGAATACTGCTGAACAGTGTCTGCAATTGTCAAAGCCTTCTCTGTTTCTCACTCTGCACAAAACTGAGTAAACTGAGCCAACATGAGGCTGGGAGGGGACAGAACTGGGCAGATGACCCAAAGTAACCAAAAAGGTTCTTCATGCCTCGCGATGTCATGCTCAGCAATAAAAAGGGAAATGAGGGGGATTTACGTGGGTTAGCCAACTTTTGCTTAGCACCAGCAGGGTGTCAGTCTACTTCTTGAAAGGTGGAAACCAATTGCCTTTGTATCGGTTGTTTTGTTTTCTGTTCATCTTTCCTCTTCCACTGCACCTTTGTTTATGAAATTATTTTCTTCTTGATTAATGAGTTTACCCTTTCTTTTTTCCTTCCCCTGTTGCACTGGTGGTAGAGAGCAGGCAAAGAGAGTGAGCAGCTGTGTGGTGCTTAACTGTCTGTGATGATTAACCCAAAACGGCATGGCATGAACAAAAATATTATTTTTGTGTCCAATTTTTTTTCAGGTTGCCAGTGGTCTCCTGGCTTGCCTTCCCCATGCTTAAGACAAAGATCAGAAAAAACAAATTATATTGATTGGCAACAATTGGCAAACTCACCAGTGTTGTGCTTGAGGCCAGACTGGAAAGTAGTCACACCATCTCTTGTCCAAATTAATCTTTGTTTACTGACATTTACCTTTAACTACAGTGCTGCACAGAATTTCTTAATCACTCCACAACAGAAAGGCATATTTTAGAGGACAGAATCTGTTGTGGCCAAGTTCTCTTGGGTTGCACCCAATTAAGGTTCCAAGAAAGATACTGGACTCAGTTGAAGGGTTCGCTGTCTGCAGTTTGGTTTCATTCCCTTCCTGGAAGCCTTTTTCCTACCCCTCTCTTTCTGCATTTCCAGACTGACTGCCAGTTACATCTGCTTTTCAGCAATTGAAAATTTGGATAGGTAAACAGCACAGATGTGACTGCAGAAGCTGCAGTGTAAGTCACCAAACCTCTTTGATCTTATGGGATGTTTGCAATGGTGACATGTCTGCAGAGGCTGTTTGAC
This sequence comes from Aegithalos caudatus, assembly GCA_013389925.1. Lineage (NCBI taxonomy): Eukaryota > Metazoa > Chordata > Aves > Passeriformes > Aegithalidae > Aegithalos > Aegithalos caudatus. Next base: position 60,444 of record WEIU01003769.1, read on the forward strand.
TGTTTGGCAAAGGCCAGCAGAAGTTACTGACTCTGTCATCAAAATATCCTGTTTAGTATGTTCCATCCCAACAGTCCTGCAGTTAAATGCTACCCCCTTTTTTAGACATTATATCTCCCTGTTATTTAATGAAAGGCTTCTAAAATTATTACTCATCTGTAATTCATTAAAAATGGGAGGAATTAATTCCTTCCATGGATATGATGAAGGGCCAGATTCTACAATGAACTGTATAACCTGTGAAAATCCATTGAGGACTCTACAGTTATTTGGGTTGTAGATTACTGAACCACATAGCACAGAAACTGTATAAAGGAACAGAGAGGAGACATAGTTGAGCTCCACACATCATGAGATCATGATCAAATATCTATCAAATATCATGAAATCTCAAACTTATTAGCTACATAAAACTTGACCATCCTGGACTATGAATCATATATAGGTTACTGTGGATCCAGGCCCAATACCAGGCAAGGCTTTTGGCTTGGAAATCGTAAGGACAGGTGATTCCCAGATACCTTAGTCCCCGGAGACACCCCTGTTTGCAGCACTTCGTCTTTTAGCTGAGTTGGTGTCACCAGCACAGGGACTCGCACAACACCAGTTCAGAACAGCTGTAATTCTGGATCCTGTCAGAAGAGGGTAAGGCCATATAGTATACCTACCTAATTATCTCTGTGTCCTGCATAAGGCATCTGGGTCCCCACACAGTAATCTGGGCTGCACTTTGGGGCCAGACTTGGAGAAATAATGTGTTGCAACATCTAGCCATGTGGCACCAATCCTTCAACAAGAAAGAAAAGGTGGTTAATGTTAGTTCAAGTATAATAATCAGGAAGCCCATTCAGCTACTGTTGTTTCTTAAAATGCATTTTTTTTTATTATAATGAAGCTTCTCATTCAGCAGAGTAAGCATGTAAATGATTCAGTGTATAAACTTTTGTGAAACCCAAACTGCTGTTATTGGCAGACATGGAAGGCCAATAGAAAATATCCTTGGGCATCTCTAATAAAGGAAACAATGTTTTTGTTTGTTGAGAGGGTTCAGGGTTTATTTATGTGCTGACACCCTGAGTGAAAGAGAGGAAGCATACAACAAAAGGGGTTTGACAGGGGCAGCTGGCCCGCAAAGAAAAGATAGCTGTTCCTTAAACAGACTGCAACTTATTAGCTATTTATTTTACTATTTTGCCTTACAATGCCATTGGAGTAGTTCTCTCCAGTAGGTATTTTTCATGTCAGCCATTTGGTGTGTAATGGGGTTTCTGAGGGTGGCTAACATGCAGCTGATTAATTAAAGAGTTGCCACTGGAAAGAACCTTCTGCTGTGTATGACCTGGTGACTGAGTGCTTGGAGGAAAGAAGCGTGTGGCTTGGATATAAAAAATTATCAGCTGAAAAGGTTTATGCAATTGACTTGACAGAATTATATAAAGCTAATCCCTCAAGAAAGTGTTGTTTTTCTTGCTGTTACCCAGTCCTTTCTCTTTCTAAAAACTCTTTTTCCTATTTTTTATTCTTTTTTTACTGGTGCACTAAGAGGCTGCACCAAGATTGAGGGTTGTTGCACTGAGAAGGGAAAAGACAAATCCTAGAATGTCCAAATCAGACAGGCTACTTTGATGAACAGTTATATTGAAACTTCAGGCTAATATTTCTCATTCAAAATAAAACAGAGAAAGCAGGCAAAATATTTTTATGCATTTATTCACTATTTTATTTTTCTTCTATTTTTATTTTGTCTCTCTGTTCATCTTTTTATTCCTCTTAAGCTTACTTCTTTCCGTTAATTAGAAGTAGTTTCAGGGCTTGAGATGGGAGCTGTCTTTGACTAACCTTTCAGGTAATGGGCAATGGGGATGGGAAGGGGTCTAGAGAGCAAGTATTATGAGGTGCAGCTGAGATAGCTGGGGTGGTTTAGCCCGGAGAAAAGCAGGTTCAGGGGAGACCTTGTCTCTATAACTACCTGCAAGAAGGTTGTAGCCAGTTGGGGTTCAGCCTTTTCTCCCAGGCAACCAGTGATAGGACTAGAGGACATAGTCATAAACTGCACCAGGGGAGGTTCAGGTTGGACATGAGGAAGAATTTTTTTACTGGAAGAGTGATTAAGTACCAAAACTGTCTGCTCAGGGAGGTAATGGAGTCACCATCCCTGGAGGTGTAAGAAATGATGGGGGATGACATTTGGTGCCATGATTTAGTATACAGGGTGAAGTTCAGTGATCTTGGAGGTCTTTTCCAACTTCTATGATTCTATTAATGCATTTCCAGAAAAGTATTTCAATTTACATTTTACATTCAGAAAATTTCAATGGAAAGGATAAAATTTTGTAGCTTGTTAAGACTTGTCCTGTAGTACTTACAATAATAGCTGTTAACACATTCTTCCTTCTTTCCTCCTCATGAGCTTTGGAAAGGAATGTAGCATTTCAGAACTGAATTTAGGTCCATCTTTTTAGACATGTTATACATGAGATTATCATTACAACATCTTAGAGTCTCATAACATTTAATAAATTCAAGCTCATAACTTCTCACTGATTTAGAGTGGTAATTATTCACAGTGTTACGCTATTTCCCATATTAAGCCATCCCAAATTCTTGTATGGCCTTCTAATTAAAATTTTCTTGAGAGAATTGATAAACAAAAAGCTCCTTCTTTCTGAATATTAATAATAAAAAGGAATATTGTTTTGGGGAGATTCAAATATAAGTGAAAGCTCCGTATGCTGAAAGTCTCCAGCTGTCCCATTGAAATCCATAGTGTGTGGTTACTCCCTTTCATTCACTAGATAGTTTCATTATTATAGGAAAAACTTACAAATTGTAAGTATGGAAGCACCAACTTTCAGGCAGATTTTTGAACTGGAAGGGGTAAATGTATTTGAGGGCAAGGAAGGAGAAAAAATTGGTGAAGCCTGTGAGTTTTAAGAATGAACATCAAGACTAGGTGGCTGGATAGATGTGGGACAAAACCACAGTGATACCATAGGAAGAGATGTGTGAACCAGAGAAATTCTGAATAAATATGAAAATGTAACTCAATAAATGGGAGTAGTTCAACAGGAACTTCATCTGTTGGTATGGGTGGAGGCTGAAAAAGTTGTACTTTAATACCACAAGAATGTGAAAAAGCAAGTGTGATAGCACGCAAGGCAGATTAAAGAGAATTAGAAATCCTAAGGGGTATATACTGTTTTTTCTCACTATTCATATGTTATAAAAAGTTTCAACTTTTCTTTTGAAAAAGAAATATAGTGGAAAAATGTATTTCTGTTTCTATATATTTTACTTCCAAACTGGTTTTATTTAATTGAACACTAACAGCTCTTAACAAAGTAAAAACAACTAAATTTTAGCAATGTTGAGCTATTTGAAACATTTCATAGGAAATAAGAATTTCACAAACCTTGATTCAACCCCTGTTCTGAGATTAGTTAAACGTCTTCTTAATCTTCTCAGTAAATT
>WEIU01003775.1:3317-65234 GCA_013389925.1 Aegithalos caudatus
CAATTTACAAATCTCTCTCATAGTCCACTAAAAGAGGATTCTTTCATTGTGACCATTTTTCCAAACAGCATTTTATTTCTTATAAAAAGACCCCACTGAAAATGTAATGGGAAACTTCTGAAAGAATTTACTTATTTATGTTGTATATCTTTTCAAATGTTTTCAGAGAATGAGCGTGTTCAACAGCATAATGCCTACAAGGATTATTTAAAAAATTCTGGGGAAAAACTTTATGTGACAAATCATTAATGTGCTATCAGGTTTAAAAGCAGAAAAACTCTGATAAGTTGTGATATCTTTGCTTCAAGCTGGACTTTTGCAGCTACAGATGTTATGCTATTCAGAATGCAATTTACTTTGTTGTTAAAGTTCTCTTTGCAGAACTGAATGCATTTAGGACTGCAGCTTTGCAGGATGATTTCAGTCTTCATCTAAACTTCATAAAAGTTTTGTAAGTTGCATCCTTACTTCAGGAATTTATTTCTGAAAAGGTTTTTTCATTGACTTTGTGTCCAACAATGACATATAACTTTTTCTAGATTAGTATAATGAAAAGAATTGCTGCTCTGTTTTTACTTTTCTTGAAAAAAGGGCAATTTATTTACATGATAATTTTATGTGTGTTTTGCTGAAACTGGAAACACATTGAAAACTTTTATTGCTCCTACTTCTGTGCAGTTTAAGGGAAATAATTTTATAAAAATCTTTCTCATCAAGAAATAACCAAGAAAATTAATTCCATTCAAACATCTGTAGCATTTCTGCGTATTCCTAATTTGGCAGTTCTTGCAGGGGTTATTTTCATAATGTACTTAGCACCACCCTCAGGAAATCTTTTAAGATGTCTCACATAAAACTGGAGAAATATCATATCAACTACTTTCTAAAATATTTGCTTATTTCTTTCAGGGACAGCTAATTATATGTGACATATGAACAAGCATGAGAACTCATGCATATTCCAAGTTAAGAGAAACCTATAGCCAAAAACAAAATATTTGCACAACGAGTAAGATGAGCAGCAGGTGAGAAAAAGATGCGTAGGGTAGAATCACAGATTATAGCTACCCATAGCTAATTGCTGTTTAGATGAAACATGTGCATCTGTTTTCAGCAATTAGTGTGGAGATCAATAGAAAACATATATATTTAATTAGACATATGGTTCATTTTACTATAATTGGAACCCCATGTCACTTCTGGCTCTCCATATGCAGTATGGTCTCAAATGTTTTCTGGGGTGTGTTTCCATCATATGGAAGGTGAAGCACAGACACCAGCTGATACTCAGATCTCATTGTCTTGTGGTGCTGCTAAATGTAGACATTTATGGTGATTTAACCAGACCAGAAAACAATAAAACTTTGATTTTGAATGTCATTTAACTCTTTCCCGGATGACTGACCACACTGCATGTCTTGTAACAATCATAACTGTTATTACCACATCCGTTCACCAGTATTTGAGCTTACCAGTATTTTGAATTAAGCCATTTCACAAATCTCTGAAACTTAAAGAAACTTTAATTTTTATAACTTCTGAGAAGCAGATGCATTCAGAATAAGGAAAAATGGTTGTGGAATTACAAATTTTTACTCACTGAATATCCATTATTCAGTGATTTCAGTCAAAAACAAAAGAAAAAAAATCACAAAAATCTTCAAGTAAATTCTGAATTGCCAAACCTACCCCAGGTCCCCAAGTGTGTGTATCTATATAATACTTGGTTACTGTATGTCAATCTCATATATATTGAACTGTAAATGAAGGGAAGCTTCCTCTACAGATACAGACAGCAATAGAATGAAGGAATTAGTAAAGCTTGTTCTCAGTGCCCATACTCTGTATATGTGTGATATCATAAAACATGTTCATAGGCATTTTGAGTGCTAACTTCAGTGTCTATCCCAGACTATTTTATACATTCATTTAAATATTCCAGTACTGCTTTCCAGAATTTTTGATTAATTTAGCAGATATAAAATGAATTAAACCAGAACAATTTAGTGAAAATTAGAGCTTTCATATAGCTCTTGCTCAGAATACCTCACATTGTAAACATCTGCCTGGCACAGGCTAATGGATCTATTTTAAGCAGAGCTAGTTAAGAGACAGAGCAAGAAAGCTCTCTTAGAGAGGGTAAGGGAAATGGCAGACGGAAAGTTGCATCAACAGCAGTTGACTTACGTGTTAAAAATTCTATGTTAAGTCTAATAAAGGATGCAGACACCAAAAAATGTGGCAGTGAAAGTGCTCTTTGAAAGACAAATGGGTGTGTATGACCTGTTAAATGACCCCATATCTAAACCATACAAACAAAAACTAAGAGCTGAAGTAAAACAGATCTTTCATCTGGATGAAAGATTTCAAAACCACATATCAGGAGAGCAACTTTGCAACCAGATATGGGATATTCTGGGCTGAGGGAACTTCCTGGTTTTATGCTCTGGTAATGTCAGAAAAGGATTGCAGTTTCATGTGGAGAGAAGAAGAGAAAAAACATTAAAGTACTGACTCTTAACTTTGGATCGCATATATCACCTTGCATTTTGCAAGGTGAAATATTCCATGTGCATAAACCATTTTTGTTTCGAAGATAATGTTTCAGAAATGAGTATCTTTGAATGAAATACTATAAACAGTGGATTCAAAAATGAATATTTCCTCCCAATGCACTTCACTAGAATATTTGACCCTATGCACTAAGACTGTTATTTTTCGATCTAGTATGAATATTAACAGATGATGGCTTCACTTTTCCTTAATGTATTTGCCTAAAAAGTTCTGCAGTTGTTATGCAGCCTTTTTATAAAAGGTAGAAGATACAGATTTAGCATGCCTCAAGCTGAGGAAAAATTTAAACCTTTCCTTCCATTTCTCAGGGAAACATTCTAAACTAATATTGAGCAACATCACCACTATTTTTGAAGTGAAGTCTGGTCTTGCCATACGGGGTCTGGGAAATTATTATCCTCAGGAACCTTAAATTTAAAAATCTCTCTAATTAATTTGGGGAGAAATTAGACAGAACACTCTTCAAAGCAGAGCAAGTACTCTGGGTACTTTGGGTACCTGAAAATGTTAAAATTAAAGAGTAAAGAAGTTGCGGATTTAGAGCAAGTTTATCTGGAAGTTTCTAGACTGAAATCTTGGGTATGGATCCTGAAACTCTGTCTATGTCTCCTTTAAAAATTTAAGTCCTTTTCCTCTTATACACATTCCTCTTCAACTATATAAACTCCCTAAGATAATTTTGGACTCCCTCTTCCATGTCCTTGTTCACTCCATATTGTTAGAGGAGTCCATTGACCCAACAAAACTTTCTTCTTAAGGCAATAGTTGTATAAAGATATATTTCCAGCAAACAAAGGAGTTGAGTTTATTTATTTATTTATTTATTTATTTATTGGCAGAAAATTGTTCTTTATCTTAATTATATAAACGAGCACTGAACAAGACAGCCAGAGAACAAGTGTTGGAAAAGCCAAGGAATATAATTACTTTCTTTCTCATGTGTTACTTCAAAGATCCACTTTGTCCTGCTTAATACTTTTGTCCTTCTTGACCCCTAGAAGTGAAACTGCCCAGAACAAAAGTATTAGTCTTGGACTGATGCCTATGTATATTGTCAATAATTGCAGGAATTAATGGGAATTTCTAACTATTGTTCCCATTGAATAAATTGACATCATTATCTTTGTTTTACAAGGGGAAATTTCTTTCATCGGGATCTGAGTTCTTGCTTGACTCATGCTGCTGCCTTGGATATTGGTGCTGGACAGAGGCCTGGCCATGGAGTGCACTGAAGGCCAAAATAAAACAGAAAACAAAAGAAGAAAAAAAACCCATCCCGGTCCCTCTAGAAATCTATTGGAATTGAGACAGGTTATGAAGTTTTGTTTTTGCAGAGTTGACAGAAGTGAAGCTGGTTCATCCAGGGAACAGAGGGAGCTGTGCTGAGCTCTGGTGTTATGTCTCGTCTGCAAGAGGAGGAAGGGGATATCTTGCATGGCAGTACCAGTCCACTTTGAGAGATTGCAACAGTTGATCTCACCCTTCCCTACTTTGTTCAAACTGGTTGCATAACTCAGAATAGCATTGGACATTTTAGCTGACAAGGCCAGTTTATTTCAGGGGACACTTGAGATACCTTTGCACCAAGAGCATGTCCCCACCCAGGATTTGCTGGGCTTCCCAGCTGCTTCTTGGCTACACAACAGAATGTGTCCCACAACTGGCAGACATAACGAAAAAGCATAATCAGGCCAAGACAAATGAGAAAGAGCTTTTTCTCAGCTCTCAGGTGGTAGCTAGATCAGTGGTGTTGATGCACTACTTCAGAAGTTGTTTCAATAGTAACCCATTTGGCAAGGCACAAGGGCAGTGTCTGTGTGACCAACACTGCCAGTGTCTCTCTGTACCCACCAGGAGCCCAGGCCCTCCAACCAGGACTTAAGCCCTTAAGACTCATTCAACACCTGTAGGTTACCACTCACACAGAGATTATGCCTCTGTTCAGACTAAAGGAATTTTATTTTACCCCACACTCTGCTACAGAGGTGTGGGCAAATAACTGACTTTTTGTGCCTAGTCCTAGTCTTAAGAATCAGAGCGAAAATACGTCTAAATATAAGTTTGTAACACAGTCTTGTGATTGTTCACATTTTATGTGTGAATTATACACTTTATAAGGAATGATGAGCTTAACATCTTCTTTAAACTGATTTTAAAGTTGTTTTGTCATCAGGAGGGTAGGTCAAAGCCAGGTAAATGTTTATGGGTGCAACTGCATTCACTGGAGATCAGACATCAGTGCTAGGGAGCGCTGCTGCCAGCTCAGTGAAAACCCCACTGCTTGTAGTCATCTCACTAGCAACTTCTGTAAAGCCTTAGCTGCTCCAGGGAAATGGGAAAATGCCATCTCCCCCCAGCCCACAGTTATTTAAATGCTCCAGTGTCAACCAATATTATGCTGCTTTTATGTTTTCTCCATTAGACAGCTGCTGGATCTGCCTTTATGGGAAAGCCACCCTTGAAGTCACTTGACCTCTTGTTGCCTCAGTCAACACAGATGGAACATTGAATAAAACCAGGATGTTGTTAGAAATCATATGACTCATTTAAACCAGGGAGGGAGGGCATTTTTGGGAATTGTTTTCTTTTCTCCTTGGCAAATAAGAGTTTGGCTTATCTAATTATATGCAAAGGTACACAGATTCTGTTTTGCAAGAATGTATTTTCACAGTCCAGCAGTCATCTTTAAAAGGTCAACTGTTGTATAAGAAAAAGCAGCATACATTTTGATTTGAAGCAATACCCTGTACTTCTATTCAGATCACTGGGTTGCAGGATCACTGCATGGGAAGTATTGGCATATAGATGATACCTGTTTTTTGTATCAAGGCTTATTTTATAAGTCTATTTAGAAGTATAACTGAATTCTTTTTACATATAAAACAAATTAGTAAATGGAAAATACAATATTTTCTCAGAGTCAAGATGCCACAATCCACAGTGATGACTTTTTTTGCTATCATGATCCAGCAGCCTCTCCAAAGAGCTGCCAGAAATTGCCTGGAGGTCATGAGCTTGTTTCCTTCCCTTTTTTTCTGGCCTTCTGCCAAAGCAGACTTGTTCAGACATCAAAACCAGCTCTACTTGCTGCTTCAATATACCCACAATACCTAATCAACCTGCTCTGCCAAATCATGGAGTGGATTTACTAAGTACCATGGGAAGTAGGACTAAAGATACCACGTTGTAATGAAATTCATTCAGATCAAAAGCCTTGGCAACACAGGTGGAAGCAGTAAAGCTTGAAACCTCAAACTGGAAAAATGAGCACGTTATCTATTGATCCATCAGATGGACAGTTTATAATTATTTTTCTCTCACGTTTTTGATTAACGTAAATTAGACACTCCATTATAAAGTACCTTACTGCAAAGAGAGACATTTGAATATTCAATTTATGTGAAGCTGTCAAACAGTGAGCAATTTCAGGAGGCTGACTCTTGCATTTAGAGCTTTGCAATGCAGACAGGGAAATTTTGGAGGAGTATTTCAGGAACTTTAATTTTATGTATCTTGACACATAATATCTCTGCTTGCAAGCAAAGATCAAAGTGGTTTTGACTGGAATGCAACATTCTACCATTCTTCATTACTGTGGCACACTGCTGAGCAGTGCATGGTCAGAAGTTTCCCTCTCAGGATGCCACAAGCTCTTTCTTTAACTTTGGCGATAATTCCTGATATTTTCATTTAGCTTTCACATTTGATTTCAAGATCAGCAAAGGTTACACTGAAACCATGACATCTTTACAGCTTCATATGACTTTTGGGACCACCAATACATTATGAAAGGTTTGTGAGCTTAATGGGTCCATTGATGGCCAAAGTCTGCACTATCTTCTGAACAGGAAAAGATCAAATGAGGATTATCTCAAGATACCAAAATGTCCCTGATGCAGTGGGCCTCTTAAAATTCTGACATCCATTTATTGGGAGAAATAAACTCTGTAATAATGGCAGTAAAATAAATGTCTGCATACACAATATGAGAAAACTACATATACTGTATGACTTAAAAGTTCACAAAAGCAGCACAGAAGAAACAGATGCCTCAGTAAATCAGGAAATAAAGGGCAAGAGTCAGTTTTAGAGGACAGGATACACAGGCAGTTTAAAGACATGGCTGGAAGCCCAAATTATAAGAGAAAGCCTTTGTAGAAAGTGTGACATTAGTTAGCATGGCTATAAAATAGGAGCTGTGTTCCATCTTGGGGTCTACTGGTTTCTGCTCACAGAAGGTGTTGATGGTGTCACTGAGAAGGGACCAGCCCACTAAGAGGGACAAAGAACAGGCTTGCAGCTGGTGCACACTCCAAGTTCACACCACAAGCTTCAGAGTCGTGGGAAGCATTTTAATGTCTCCAAACTCCTCCAGGGAAGGTGTAACTTAAGATGGAGCTGTGCCTAAGCACAACAATTAATCTCTGTCTTAACATGACAGATACTCTAAGTTGAACATACAACACAAATTGTATGGATAAGGCTGCTTGTTATTTACAGCATACTACTCTGAATCCCAGCCTGTCCTGTTAAGCGCCCTATTCATAAGGCAAATAAAGTTATATTGACTATGACCACGTGTTTGTTTCATAATCCATTGCCTATTGTGAAGCACTGGTAGAACTGTGTAATCCAGAGACCTCCCTCTTGACCTACTTCTTCAGTGATAACTGTTTTTTGTTCCATCTTTTGATAAACATTATTTCACATCTGGAAGACAGTCCCAGATATTTTAATATCTGTAACAGATGTTTTGTATATAATTTAAAAATAGTTCTTAAGTGAAAGTTTAAAGAACTGCTGCATGTTATTTTTATTGTTGTTCTTGTTTAAAACTAATAATTTGTAAGTTTTTTTCCTCCACCATTACAGGAATAGAAAAGTACAATTAAATTTACTTAAGTACAATAGAGTTTACCCGCCAGCAAAAATAATTTAATGAATTTTTTAAATAACACTATTATTAATCATCAATGCAAAATTCTGCTGCAAAACTGCACCCCACACACATATTAGAAGTGATGTTCTCACACTCAATCTCCTTGTAAGTTATAAAAAACATTGTACTCCTCACAATCTGTAGGTAACCAAAAGTAATTGTTTTAGAAGTGACTTAAACTCTGAAATGTTTACTCTGTTAATGCTGTTACAGGGGTATTTTGTGTGCACACATGCACTTCTAGGCATAAAACTTCCAGTAGATTTTACCCTCCATTCTCTTTTATTGATATTGTCTCTCACTAAGATTTAAACCTTTGTTTTTGTGATTTCGCTTCAACTCTTATCAAGGTGTAACAAAAACCAATGCAGCAGATGATGCAGCAGGCCTTTCTATTTGAAGTCTCAAGGATGGGGAAGTGTGGGAACAGCAGTATTACAACAGACGTATTTGCTCTCCATAAACCACAGCTGGATCACACTAATCAGTCACTGTTTCTACTGTTCTGGATTTTAAGAGTTTCAATCCTCAATGTGCTGTAGATGACAGACAGTTTGAGTGAACTCTTGAGGAAAGTCAGTCTCACCCAACAGTGTAAGAGTTAAGAAAAAAATCCTGTCTTCATTTTAGAAGTGGCTAAACTTTGTTACCTCAGCACCAAATATGTTTGTTCCCTTTATCTGCATCTCTGTCTCCACCCAAACGTTTCTGCAGAAACTTCTGGTTCATAAAGTTACTGGATTGTTCACTGAATTAGCCAAAGCAACTCTGAACTTTATTGCTAATGGGACTGAAATATTCACAATCCAAATATTCACTTCCTCAAAAAGAATAAGAAGAAAAGAAAAAAAAATCTTAATTTTTGCAACAATAACAGCATGAATATATGCTGGGAAGTTTATTACACTATAAATTGCTGTTATAAAAGTTTTCTTTGGACCAGTTATAAAATACATTAATGAAAAAAAAGATAAACAGAGTGATTCATATGTTCATGTGAACTCTGCTAAGATACTTATGAAATGAATGAGGATTAGTGGTTTGTAAGAAGTCTCTGCTTTCCTAACTATGAAATTTTGGTGTTTGACTGAAGAGTCTTATTGAAAATAATGACCTCATCCACTGATTTACAATTGACCATTCTGCTATTAGGGGTATAAAGAGGCTTTCTGCTAATTATAGCTTATTTGGGCTCATTAGGTAGAGACTGACATTTCTCATAAAAAAAAAAAGAGGGTATGCCAGAGACATGTCTCAGCTTAAGTCTGGAATTCTGGTATCATTTGAGGATTGCAATTTTGAAAAAATAACTGAAGACCTCAAGGGCTGCAAAGAGGAGGAAGCAACAATATAAAGACTGGGCACTGTGCCACAGTAAATATAGAAGTGTTTGCCATCCATCATACCACTGGTCTGGGCAGTACTCAGAGATATGTCAGCAGGCCAAACTCAAAATCAGATTTTGTGGTTCTCAAAAACAATTAACTGAAACAAGTATTTTTTTAACCTTTTATTGCTTATGGATCTTATATAAAATGTGTATGTAGATGAATGAAATCACATGTGCTGACTGATATTCATGAAAACTAAAGAAATTACACTGTAGAAAATGTTCAGATTAAGAGCTGTAGTGCTGAAAATATTTCTTCCTATATGTGGGAAGACAGAAAGAGTTAAAAAAGCAGAATTTGATCCTGAAATATTGCAAAGAGCCTTCTATAACCCATTATAAAAAATGGCATGAGGTTTTTTGTTTTTTGTTTTTTTTTTTGGTTTTTTTTTTTTTGTTTTTTTTTTTTTTTTTTTTTTTTTGTTTTTTTTTTGTTGTTTTTTTTTTGTTTGTTTGTTTGTTTGTTTTTTAATCTTCTTTCATAGTTTTTTTTTTGTACACTTCCAAAAGTTCTGAAACCCCAGTAAACTGAATGAAGTTTCTCAGTTATAACTGATATTAAAAATAAATCTTTTTGAGCTTGGTTATGATTTCTCTTTTAAGAGTAAACATAGATAACCATGATTATGAAAAATTCCTGTCAAGACATTTATATATTCAAATGTTTTTGTAATATTTGCAAACAACTCTGTGAAGTTTTGGGCCTTACTTGTTTCTGATTTTGAGGAATGGTGCATATATAGGGTACAAATGTATCTCTCCTTGTTTGCTTTGGAGTAAAACAATGATTAACCATACATTCCTTTTCCTAACTGTGTAGAAAGAATATCTTGGCAGATTTCCCACCTTCAAGCATTTGTATGTCTCAGTGGAGGCATGTGGTCTGAGAGCACCTTTTAATATTGATATAAGCCTTGCCATAGCAACATGAGTGTTGCCACAAAAAGGTCATTGAAATCACTTAGAAAAATAATATGAATTACTGTGGGGAAAATTACAGATAAAGATCAGGTTCCCAAAACTATTGTAACAGTTGTTGCAGTCATACACTCTGGCTGAGTTTTGCATTCTCTGTCCATTTGCAAGGAAACACAGCTTGATTTTTCATTAGATATAAATAGCAAGAAGTAAGAATACAGAGGATGGTATTGTTGTCAGTTGTCAGTAATTAGCAGCACTAAGGAGTGATTTATACTGAACACAGATAATCAACAAGGTTTGTAGGCCTAGACCCTCAGAAGATGTTCTTTCCCGTCACGGCCACTCTCATGAAAGCATCTGAAAGGGTGGTAAACCTCCTCCAAGTGTTCAGGGCTTTGGTAAAAGAAAGGAAGAAAGAACTCAGCCCTCAGAGTTACTTCAGTCAGATGCAGAAACCCACTGGTTGCAATTGTCAGTGCTTTAGGCTGATTCATCTGGTACACTGTAGGACACAGAAGACAGAATTCGTAATAAATGGAAACCAAATTGTGCACTAACCAATCTACCAGTGCAGAGCTGAGATTTGAGGCATGCAACAGACAGTTCTTGAAACTTCTGTGTGTACCTGACTTTCTTCTCACATGGAATCAGGGGACTGATCTATGTGAGTCTGGCCATCATTTTCATTACAAAAGCATTAATTATAGTGGAAAAGGTACATAACAAAGAGTTAACATATTTTTTTAGTCCCTTCTCTTACTGTCTGTTCTGTAAATCATTGGCACAAGATTTTCCACAGGAAAAGTTAATAGGCAAACTCCTTAACCTGAAGAAAATAACACTGAAATCTTCCAAACCCATCCTAATAACTCCTACACAATCTGTGATTCCTGAGTTCAGGCCAGAAGACAGACAGAAATATAATGAGAAACCATTTCTGGTTAGGCCACACTGTCACCCCTTCTTCAGACCACACTGTCACTCCACAAGCTAAAGAAATTTGCAAAGGAATATTCACTGTGCTTTTGTCTTAAGTTTGATCATGTATTAAAAACAGGAACAAAGGAAATATAAAAACCCGCAATGCCACTTCAGCTGTACTCTGAGTTCTTCTGCTCTGAGGAAACAAGTCTTTTTATGCTTTTTTTGAGAGAACTCTAAAGCAGAATGAACAAATTTCTGTTTTTAAATGAGATGCAGCATAAAATTCAGCTCTTTTTTCTAAGCTTTGTAAACCCAAACACCTTCAGAAAGAAAGAAACTAATTCTGGGCTTTTCATGTACATAGAGTAAGATTAGATTAGTTATTAGGAAAAAATTCTTCACTGTGAGTGTGGTGAGGCACATGAACAAGTTGCCCAGAAAAGTTGTGGATTCCCCATCCCTGGAAGAGTTCAAGGCCAGGTTGGATGGGCTTTGAGAAACCTGGTCTGCTTGAAGGTATCCCTGCTCACAGCAGAGTGGTGGAACTCAATGATTTTCAAGGTCCCCTTCCAAATCAAAACTTTCTATGATTCTGTGAATCAAAGAGTCTGTCCCCATTGCTGTAGTCAGCACCATGGAAGACCCAATTGTTACAGCATTACTATCCAAGGGAAAATGTGGAGACCTCTCCTTTTGAGGGACCTTGGTCTTGAAAATTGTCCTAAAAATGACCCTCAAATAACTAAAGAAAGGTGTCATCCTGAATCTGCTATAACACATAATCAAAGAATCACAGAATAAATTATGTAAAATACCTCTAAGATCATTGAGCCCAATCTATGACTGAATACCACTGTGCCCACTAGACCAGGGCACTGAGTGCCACATCCAGTCTTTCCTTAAACATCTCTAGGGACGGTGATTCAATCACCTCACTGGGCAGCCCATTCCAATGCCCAATCTCTCCTTCTGTGAGGAAATTCTTTGCAATATCCAGCCAAAACCTTCTCTGGCACAACCTAATGCCCTCTCATCCTGTTGCTGGTTACCTGAGAGAATAGGTCAACCCCCACGTGGCTATACCCTCTTTTCAGGCAGTTGTAGAGAGTTGTAGAGAGTCTCTCCCGAGACTCCTTTTCTCCAGGCTAAACAACCCAAATTCCCTTGGCTGCTTGTCATCTGACTTGTGCTTCAGATCTTCCCCGGCTTTACTGCCCTTGCCTGCACAAGCTTCCAGCACCTCAATGTCCTTCCTGAAGTGAGAGCCCAGAACTGGATTCAGCACTTGAGGAGTGGCCTCACCACTGTTGAGGGCAGGGCAAATCCCAAGAATCACTTTCCCAGTCCTGCTGGCCACACTATTCCTGGCACAAGTCAGCATGAGATTGGCCATCTTGACCACCTGGGCACACTCTGGCTCACGTTCAGCTTCTCTCTACCAGCATCCCGAGGTCCTTCTCCACTGAGCCACTTTCCAAACACTCTTCCCCCAGCTTGTAGTGCTGCATGGGGATATTGTGTCTCAAAGTTTTGTCCTGAACAACAACAACCAAGCTAGAAAATTACTGAGTGGTGATGTTATTAAGGATGCCAAATGAATCATGCAAAAGAATAATTTAAAACACACACATCCCCAGCGTATATATATGGCAATAGGGATTTTAACTAGCTAGTTTAATTGCTTCCAAGACCTGGTGACTTGTCAAGTGTACAGGATGGCAATGAAACAGGTCTGTTGAAGTCCAGATCCTCCAATGTCCTGTCAGTTGAGACTTAGAGGCACAGAGCCACCTGTGTGCTTCTGCTTCCACTGAGCAGGGAAATATACAGGAGTATCCCACATAGGCACTGTGGTCCTAAGGAGTACAGAAGAAAAAAAAAATTCTCTCTTGACTAGCATTTAAACAGTTTAGAGTAAAAACACTGGAGACCCCAAATTCAACACACAGAAGAAGCTAATTTTTATAAACTTAGTTAACATTCATCCTGAGCATAGGACAGGGCAGGGGTGGTCTGGGGTCTTATCTAGAGACATATGCACAAAAAAAGCTGGATTATTGTCATAAAGATAGCCCTTAAGTCTATTTTCTAACTTCTGAATTATCTAGATTTTAATATTGTGGTTTTTCAAGATAGGCTGTGTGTTTATAGTTTTACTATAGAACAGCCAAAGAATTCAAATATCGGATCCAGTCTTTCTATAAACCTGCCGAGAATTTTTCTCTTCATTGAAATGTGCAAGACTTTTTGCCATAGTTTCTTTTATTTTCAGTGTTAATTTCTCACTAGAGAACATGACTCTAAATCAAGATGTCTTTTTCTGCTACACATTCAAACTGGGAAAGTTTGGAGAGATTGATTTAACTTAGATTTCTGTCCATTCACCTCATACTCCCTGACTAGCCTTTGATACTTACAGTTTCCAGGGCCTAAGTTCTTGTATATTTCAGTCTAAATCTTGTCATCATAAAACTAGTGTGTATCTCATGACTAAGCTCTAGCATGTTACAGAAATGTCTTGGTTTGCCTTCCATCTCAACTGCTTTTAGGACTGTAGGTGATTCTTTTCAAACAAAGCACACTGATTCAAGTCCATATCTTCCCCTGCCATTCACCACTGGGAAATCAGTGTTGGGAGGGCTTAGACAGGGTGGGATATCCAGTTAGAGAACTTTCCTTTGTCTGATCTGTGTATAAGATTTAAACCTAGGTCATCTAACCACCGCAAAGCAAAGCTAGAGGTGTTCAGTTCTGATATACTCTCAGTCTCTCTTGTCCTACTGTGCCAAAATACTTAATTATTCATTAATCTTAGAGTGTTAAAATTACTATATTTAGATCACAATCTCTGCTCATACAGCTGCTCATGTGTGTCAAGTGGATCACCTTCAACAAACACGGACTTTGTTCAGCTTATTCAAAGTGTAAGGCAGCTCTTTTGGGAAAAAAAAAAAAAGGCAATTTCATTTCAAGACCTTGATCTAAATCAAATTTATGGGGACTTGAAATTTAGGATTCACTGCTTTGAATTCAGCTGGGATAACAGACATTCTCTTTTGGCTTTTTAAAACACCATTTACTCTACTTCTGGGACTGATTTGTAGCTGTGAAGTATATGTTAACAGAATCCTCTGCCCCTTTATTTAAAAATCTGCAGAAGAACTACCTTTTAAGAAAGAGCTAAACCCTGCTCTTGCCTGGGAATCCCCTATTGACCAACTTGAGTTACCTCTCATACCGTCTGGGGTTTTTTTCTGAGCCTCCTGCTTCAGATATTTAAACGTACTCTATCAGTTGCCTGACAGTAATTTGGCTGTTGAGAATTTGCCCATTTGTGGAACTGGGATCCATTTCCATACGTGCTCAGGCCAAACAGGAGGGAGAGCGATGGCTCTGGGGGTTCATTGGAGGTTGTGGGGACAGCAAGGGTGACACTGCCTCCTTGGTGCAGTGGAGAGCCTGGAGACACTGGGAAAGTTCCTCTGGGCCCCAGGCCAGGGGGTGGGCACAGCCCACCTCTCTCTGTAACACCACCTGTGGCAGAACCCAGCCCTGAAACTTCAGGCACTTGTGCAAAAGCCAAGGAGAAAACATATGGAAAGAATGAAACCAGGAAACCTTATAAAAAAGACTGTATTTAGAAAGATGAAAAACATGGAGAACAACCTGAGATGCTTTGCCTGAAGCCGAGGCTGTGGGTACTGCCAGCCTTTTTCTGTGCAAACAGAAACCTTTGGCAAAGATTTGAGCTATGAGGTAATTTTAGCAGTGTTATGGTTAACCAGTATCAGATTGGTACACTTGCAATAGTCTCTTTTTAGAAGGCTGGATTTTAAGAAATGGAGTGAGACTTCCAGAATTTCTTGCACTTGATAAATCTAGTGAAAATAATTCGGACTCCTAAAAACTGTTATTCACAGTTTCCTCTCCTGTTCCTATCCCTTCACATTCCCATAACAAACTGTGGTCTCCTAAATAATTTTCCATATGAAAACACAGCCCAGGTAAACTCTGTCAGGATATTATGTCTCTATTTCATTTGCTGTTTCTTGTTCCCTTTATTTGAAGAGGGAGAGGAATGTGTCTCATATGTTTTGCCCCAGGGAAGCTCCCCACCACAGTACAGCAGAAAGACAGCAGCACACCTAAACCAGTATAATTAAGTCTTCTCAAAACAATTTGCTGACCCATCATTTATGGCAGTGTGTCTTGCATCTTCTATGGTGATCACTGGCAAAATAAGGGATGGCAAAGCTAGTGTGCTGTTAACGGCACATCTGCAAGCACAGCCATCTCCTGTGTCCATGAATGCTTTGTTCTGTGTGGATACTACAAATATGGGTGAGGAAGTGTCTTTCTTTGGATGCGATTGTTAGTCATCCTTCAAAGCATAGAAATGTTTTGAGATGGAATAAATTGTAAGCATGTGATTAACTGAATTATTTTTTGCAGCTGAGTTGCTGGTGGGATTTCATCCATGCTTATATTGCACAGGCTTTCCTTATATTGCTTCCTGGTTTATGTTTGCTTTATGATCTGTCAATATCACAAGGAAGACTATTGCCAAGGGATACATCAAACTAACATTTTCAAATTACTTAATTAAGAATCAATTGCAGGTTACACTTAATCTTTCTGAGAATCTGACTTGGCATGTTTAAAGTTGATAAATGTACAACATCAGTAAGCAATGCTAACAATGATTCATTCTCC
Organism: Aegithalos caudatus; assembly: GCA_013389925.1. NCBI lineage: Eukaryota > Metazoa > Chordata > Aves > Passeriformes > Aegithalidae > Aegithalos > Aegithalos caudatus. The sequence continues at coordinate 18,779 of WEIU01003775.1, forward strand.
TCAAATAAGTCCTGTTTCTCTTCCATAGGCAATGTAAGAACTTTGTAATGTAAGAACTTTGTTTACATAATAAGAGCTAAGAGAAATTATTTATGAAAAAAAGATTAGTTTTTGATAAAATACCACACAGAGATTAAACAAATGAACTCATAAAATGAACATATGTTAAAGAAAATGCAGATAAGTTACACACTCCACCCCCATTTCCCCAAACTCTTAAAATTGCTAATACCTTGTTCGGGCCAAAACATATTTCAGCCCTGTTCTGTAAAAGACTTGAAAAGAACCGGGGAGTGTCAACATTCAGTTTTCAGCTGTTGCACCTGAAATGCAGAAAAAATATTTTACTATTATCTGTACCTGTCTGATCTTGTTGTACTTGTTACTCCAGGGCTGTGTTCCACACTAGTATTTCTGATGTCTCTGCTTTGAAACAACCAGCTTGTGTTATGGGAAATAAACAGGTCAAAGGCACACCTACTTCATTTTTTTGTTATGCCTGCGTTATTGGAGAAGGAATGTACACATTAAAACCTCTCCTGTTCTATGTTAATGTAGAGTGACTATGGGATTCTTTTTGGATTACTCTGCAATCTGCAAGAACAAGCATTTACAGTTGGTACAAAATAAGCACTGAAAGCTTCCATGATAGTCATACACTTTAACTTAATTGTCTAAAGCCCTGTTAAATGTTTTAAAGACTCTTTCACATGGTTCCCTACTAGTATAAAAAAAGTAAAAAATAATATCATCAGATGGTATGTCACAGACACGTTTTTGGCTGGACTGGGCACTGAAAAGCATGAAAGATAATGGTTTATGAGACCTAAAATAACTCACCAATTAAAAGCACACTGGACATTCCATCAAACTAAAACAAAAATGTTTGCTTCAATAAAATAATTAAGAACATCCCCTCCCCCCCCCAAAAAAAGCAAGTTAGCAATCTAAAATGAATGTAAGCCATCTTTGATTCTCAGTTCAACAGTTTAATTCTGATCTAAATTTTACCAGGACACTTATTTTTTTATACACTCTAGTGGTTTTTTCAATTTATTAGAAGTAGTCATTAATAATCACTTTACATTTGAAAATTACATTGCATCTTTGATTTATAGGCAAATCCTTACCCATAATAGAACTTTACCATTTATGCTGTTGTCCTTTTGTTGAATTAATATTAACTTATTACATTAAAAATAGTTGTCAAAGTGTATTTGATTATTTATAGGCTATTCCATGATTTTTCTCAGCCACCTGAGAAAAAACAATCATTCAACAATCATATTTTTCTACATATACATATGTATGTCTGATAAATTGAGCTCAATTTTCCATGTGTTTAAAATACAAAACAGTAGCTTAACACAGTGCATGCATGAGGGATCAGACTCATGTAAAATCATTTTTCTGCTGTCCTAGGAGTTGTCAGAGCCTCTTCTACAACATTTGTAACCCTTTAGATCTTGACATCAGCATTTCTTCACACAGGTGTATGTGCTCTGGGACTAGCAGATGACTGGGGACAGGGAACGAAAGATATTCAGACAGAGAAAAATTTATCACATTGTCAGCAGCTGATGGAAAGCTTGATTTTGCCCAAGGAGTTCTGGCTCCCCTGTAAAGTGCAGGCATAAAAGCAAACACAATGAAAAAATATATTTTTCAATGGCATATGATGCATAAAACACCTATTATTGATCCTCCATTGCGTAAAATTCTAAGCTTAGGATCTCATCTTTATCTCAGATAACATCTGTCTTTCATTATCTTCACAGGCAGACTTCTCTCTGATGTGTTTGTGAATAGCTCTATTTTTTTCTCTGATAAACCTGACATTACAGGACTCTCACTTATATTAGAAAACAAGGGTTCTTTTTGTTGAATTACTAGTAGTGAGTCTTTCAGAGCTATGTTTTTAATGAAAGTTTCCATACATGGTGGATTTTATTTGGATGGCATTACACTTCCATAAAAACAGTAGGTCTTTATTGTTTCCATATTATACCTCTTTTAGTGGTTTTTTGAGCTGGTCACAGGGAAAGCTGATGTCATGTAAAACTTCTATGAAGGGACCCTTCCAAAAATTTTTGGATCATTATCACAGAAACAGAATCAAGAACAAAAGTTTCTGTGAGGCCAGAGGAATTTTTACCAACCCACCTTTCTCATATTAAGGTACAAGGCTCAACTTAGCTGTTCTTGGACATCCTTACACTCACATGAGCCACAGAACAACCAATGAGTGTGGTGTTCTCTGGCCATGATTAATTTTAGAGCTAGGGTTTAATTTCGCCCATAGTGTCTGAAGATCTCCACATATAAAACTTCTGGTCATCTACATATAATGATTTCTAGGACAATGTGTATCACTAGCATAACAGATACCTAAGTCCTATCAACTTCCTATTCCCTTGACTAATCGCATGATGAGTCTTTAGGTGAGCACTAAGTGGGTATGATCTTAAGCTCCAGGTGTCTGGACAAGATATCAAAATATTTTCCAAAGTTTCTGGAGATACTAAAATGGCTGCATGTTATTAGGCAAGGATAAGAATCATCACAACAAGGTGAAATAAGTGACATGAATGAGGCAAGAAGAAATGCTAAGGATACCTTTTCCCTATCCTTGAGATGATAGTATATACATATATAAATATGTGTATATTTCAGCAGGAGTGTACTTTGCAGACATAAGAGAGTTCCTAGAGAATTTACCATTTAAGGTTATTTGTCATTGCTTTATATGAAATTAATAAACTTGGCAGGATCCATATGCTTTTCTAATATTATGAGGGATAAAATAAGCAGCCAGGGATCCCATAGACTGAGTAATGCTAAAAGAAGGTGTTTTATACTGTAAATCTGGCACCCTCCACTTCTGTATCTGGATGCATCTGGTCTCAAGATGGCCTGGAGTGGAAGTGGACATCATGGTCATGTAAAAAATTCCTCTATCTCAGCTTGAGAACTTGGCTGCTCCCAAGCTGCAGGTGGTCCTCTGCTGGGGACACTGCTCTCTTGCCAAGAGCCCTTAGCTGAGATGGGAGAAGGAAAGCTCCAGAGTTTCCTGTTTTTTTGAATTGAAGTGTCAATGACCATTATTTATTAACTGACAAAGGGGCCTTTTTTCCTTTCTTTTAATTAGAAACTACAACAACTTGCTTTTCAAAGCTGAAAATACTTGAAATGATCCCAAGTAATATTCCAAAACCACTAGCCTAAAGCTGGCAGTTAGAAACCTAATGAAATCTGATCGACTGGCTGAGCCCTCCCTTTCCTACACACATACTCACAGGCACACACAGGCTCCCCTTGCCCCAAAAACACACACAAAAAAAGACCCCAGACAAGGCAAGTGCATTTCTTTTTAACAGTCATCTAAATTTGTCACACATTTAGTGGACATCTTGGGATCTATCCATGAGAGATTACACTTAGTTCTTTGAGAGGCAAAATCTCCTTCATGTAAACCTCCAGAGTAGAGTAAGAAAAGTACATTCATTTCACAGGCTATATTTAATTTAATTCTGGGCTCATCACAAGGATTTATAATCCTCTTCTGTGCAGAATATCTTCATGGTTTGAACTCCTCTTTAGCAGGGTAGATTTAGCATTTGCTGTGGGAGGGGGGAAAATCTAAATGAAGCCGTGCTGAGTTGCAGCAGCTGCTCCACCATCTCTTCTTCCCCATTTAACATGATCTCTATTCCAGCTCAGGCCTCTGCAGCACACAAAAACACACACACCAGCTCACAAGATGTGAGGGTTTTGTCTTTTAATGGCAGAGTTTGACAGGCTGCTTGCTGCTGAGGTTCAGCCAGATACAGCTGGTCAAAGCAACGCTGCTCATTTACATCTGTCTCCCATGCACTGAATTCTGTCAGGGTTTATTCGTCATGGATGGAGTTAATTGTGAAATGCTCAAAACTGAGAGAATATGGAAGATACAACATAAAACAAGCATCTGTTCTGCGAGAAAACTGAAATGCTGACACAAAGCAGGGCTAAAGCTCAAGCAGTTTAAATGGCTGAATAGGTCTCATGTGTTTGAGAGCTCCAGGATTATTTAGTCTGTCTCATTCAGTTCTCTTCCTAGTAAGTTTTTCTGTCATAGCCTGCCCACAGAAACAGCTTTTGAGTCTGTATTTCCACTGTTTTGCATCTCAAGAGGGGCTTGAAAATTGTGATTGCACAGAAATAATTAAGACTATGTCACACGTGAATAAAGAGCAAGCAGTTTAGAGATGGTATATGACTGAAATGGTTTGAGGAAGGGGGACTTGGGATGGGAAGTGGGCAGAAACTAGGGAGGTGGGAGACACATCAGTAGTGCAGATGTGAAGTAGGGTCTTCTTGAGTTTGGCTTGAAGGATGCCCACATCACCTATCTTGTATTGCTGGCCTATGCTTCTTTTGCAGAGAAATGCCTGTCTGCAACATGCTTATTTAAACTCATTAAATCAGCTGTGTGTTGTCCACCTGTTCCTCTCCAGCAACAGCAGGATCACTTGTTAGCTGGTTACATGCTTTCATGATGAGCCTTTGTGATATATTTGCCACCAAGCGGAAACGAATTTTTAAGGCATTTCTGAAGACATTATAGGGCCCAGAAGTTTCCACAGGGAGATATTTCATCTCTCTGAAAACATGGAAAAAACCTCTATAGATCCTCAGTCAATGACTGCCTCTAGGAAACGAAGGTTTGTAGGAATATAAAACTGACATGTGGCGCTTTTCACGCAGTATGGAGACTTTTTTCAAAAGCACAGATATTTACGAGAAATCATGTATCATTTCCATTTGCACAAAGTTTTATCATGTGTTCTCATAGCTATGTTTGATGACATATTTGATGTCTCCTCCCATGAAAGCAAATCTCAAAGAAGAAACTTTCAAGGATAACCCTACTTGGTATAGTTGGGATATACTTTTCCCTATGCTATCTTTTCATAGGTACAGGAACATCAGTGTTTTCAAAATATTCACAGCACATATTGCATATACAAAGAGATACACTGAAATCTTATTGATTCAAATGTGACTTCAGCATTTTAAGTTAAATATGCACTTAAACTCTCTGCAAATGGTGCATTGAACACTTGTTAAAACCTCCCTCTTTCATACCAAAGGGTCAGAACTTGTAGTTAATGCTGCCACTTTGATCTATGAGACAAACTCCTCCTTGTTGTCTGCTGCCCATCTGTTCATCTCCTTGCCCCAGTTTTCCTCCATGAGAGCCTGTGGACTTTCTGAAGTCTAACTTACTTAGGTAGAATGCAGCAGAAATTCAGTCCTGATCCACCAGAAAGGCTAAAACATTGACACTCTTGAGTCAGGAGTTAGAAACTGTATCAAATGTGAAGAGGAACAAATTGCAGAGAATTGCAGAAAGCTGCTAGCAATCTGTGGGAAGAGGTAGAACTCAAACAAGAAATCCCACAAATGTTGGGAACCTCATAATTCCTCTTGCTCATAGTGTCTTTACAGTCTTTCCCTTAACTCATCGTCTTGTCCTTTCAGTGGCAAGTTCACTACCCCTTTACTCCTTTTGTGTGTATCATTCTTTGCCATTTTTTTCACAATTCCTTTCCCAACCTCCTTCTTACTTCCAAAAATATATGAATAGATAAATAAGCAGTGACTGGGACCTCTCTCTGACTTTGCTCTGCTTCCAACAGAAACATGGTGCAGGTTGATGCTTGAGCAGAATTCATGATAATTTTAATCCTTTTGAAACAAATGTTTCAATGTTTTTGTCATCTGGAGCCCTAGGATAAATTTTGGAACAAGAATATTCTGTCTATATTTGTTTGCATAATTTTCAAGATATTTATTTGATTTTTATTTGTATGCAGTATAGTGTTCACTACCAAATAAAGACAGTGGAGTCTCTGTGGCGTCATAGCTATCTGTGGATAACTAACTCAGAAATTTGGAACTCTCTTCCATGTTCAGGGAGTCAAACCCCTTCGGCAGATCAGCATTACCCTCTTTCAGGCCATAAAAAGCAGTATTAAACCTGCTGTGATCGCTATCTGGTTTGTCTTTTTTTCTTTGAAGTGTCATCATATGGAAGTCTGTACAAAGAGTAGATGTTTTTTCTAAATTTCCCCATTTCTTTATGTCACCTATTCTCTGTCCTTTGTATTTCTACCATTTCTCTTACATCAACGGTTCCAAAATAACAAAACCAGCCTAGTTTGTCAAAGATATGAGAAATTTTGCTTTTTCATATTGATTAAGCACTTGACACATTGTAAGTAGACAGTGCAAAAGGTGCCACACACCAAAACCATGTGACTGAGCAAAAGGCTACAAAAATTTCCATTCCACAGAATTCAAAACTCCATTCCAAATGCAATTGGTAACTAGCTTTGTACAATTTGCCATGTGTTTTCCAAAGGAACTTATGGACTTCCCTGGAAGAAGTGAACTAGACTGTGTAAATTATTACTTTCTGTAATGCTGCGTTGAGCTCCACATTGTGAGTGTATATTTACAGGTTCTACTGTAAAATAAAGGAAGGCTAGGTCTCAGCTTGTCCAGCTGGAAAATGTCAATATTTACACCTTTTATTCTGCATTAGGAATTCATAACATCTTAATTTAGAGGACTTTAATGTAGGTACCCAATATGTCCTGAGTTCTTTGGGCTCATAAATACCATTTTTTTTTTTTTTAAGAAAACAGAAGGATTAATTAAATGCAAATGTGTAAGCGTGTTTGAATTTTCCCATGCTTTAATAGTTGAAGAAAGAGCTTCAAACGTGTAGTTATTTCTAGGACTTGCAATACCAAGTCTGAGATCAAGCAGTTTTAAAGAACATAAAATTTATTGGAACCACATTGCTCTTGCTCTTAGAAACCAACATTTTGGCTTTTAAACCCATGTAATTTTTGTGGGAAATTAATGCTTACTGCTAATAACTGGATACCATTTCTAAGAAATCCAGGAACAATCTTCTGATAAAAAATTAAAGATCATTTATGAATTTATCACATGGCCCAGATTTAAATTTGATAAGGTTCTCTACTGTCTTCATTTGCATTATTGACAGCTAATTCCAGAATTAAGTGGCTTAGTTAGTTACAAATTTTTGAAGGACAGCGATGATGTTGATTATCGCATGAACAAAGCCTAGGATTTTTGAAGAACTTAGGGGAATTACAGACCCAGCTTGCAATGGAATGTAGACACCTAAAGCTCCTAAAGCTTATTTATATTATGACTAAAAGATGTTTTGTTACAGTTATCTCCTTATAGCTTGTAGTGGTAACTCTTTGTTAAGTCTTGACCTGAGACCTCTGCTGTAGGCAAGAACATGAGAAGTGCATGACCTGCATGTAGCACTGCCTTCCTGGACCTCCAGCCACCATCCATTAACAAAAAATCCCAGGCATGGCAATGTGAAGAAGCATGTTGTGTCAGGGAATATCTCCTTGCTTCATATCAATCTGTCTTAATAAATCACGGATATGAGCAGAACAAGGACAGCAAAGGAGATGAAATGTCAAGTTAATGGTCAGTGGGTGAACATGTCAGCTTCTGCCACCTCAGTAATGGTGTAATAGTATTAGTTCTTAGAACATGTTACTGATATTTCTCCCATCCACCAGGAACTGCCCTAACAAAACCTCGGGATGAGATGGAAATGAGAAAATTTGTAGTTTAAACTTGAAGTAACGTATAATAGAAAGGCCTTCAATTTTCCTTTTTCATTTGATATGCCCTTGTGAATCCTCAAGCTTCCCCTTGAAGTGTTGCTTTCAGCTGAAAACATGGCACTGTGCAATCCTTAATCTTGAGTATTTAGAAAAAAGGAGGTGTTTCTTAATACCAATTTTAGCCAGTGTCAGAAAATCAATCTGTGGTATTTCTATCTGGAAGACTACTGCAACAGCCTTCTGCACAGCAGTTTGTGGTGTCATTCAAAGCTCTAAAACACTGTTCTCCTAAACTGTGCTGGCCAGGGCAGTGGGAGATGCAAGGTCTGGAACCTGATGATTGTTAGCAATGCACGTGGATGGACAAGACTAAAAGAACAAATGTGCTTTTCCAATTGATCCTCTGAATTCTAGATAGCCAAGAAGAGACAGTGCTTAGGGAAGTTCAAGGTCAGGCAACATCCCAGTTAAATGTGCGGTCTGAAGCACAGAGGTAAAATTACTTCCATGGGAGAATAGATTTGGTGATTGGAGGCAGGAGTGTGAGATGAGTCTTCCCACAGCCACTGAGTATAAAAATTTTTGAGGTGGGCAAGCTGTGCAATGCATTGCTTGCTACATTAAATTTAGTGCTTAGGTTCACTAGGATGTCATATGTAAACTTATGGTATTATTCAGCCCACACTCTCGCATAAAAAGAGACTTTTTTTATCTGTAACTAATAATTATAGAGCATTAACTTGGAGATCTGGACCAGATGACAAGGATCTGCTAGCAGTAGCACCTTATGATCTGGTCTGGTCTGTGTTACTGATTGAAAGAACGAATAGGCACAAGCAGTGTTTTAGACACATATTTAGATCACTCTTGCCAATCCCCAGAATAGTTAACATACACACTCTCACTTCAGATTATGTTTCAAATTGAACTGACACCTCTCTCTTTCCATTTACTTTCAAACCAAGTAATAAATCTTTGACATCCATCAAATGAGAAACTGGCTAGTCCTATTATTTTTCCTCAGATGAAAAAAAATCCTCAAAACAAAACCTAATAGCAAAAACAGAACTAGTTTAATTGCAACACAATGACTAAGTTTTTGGCTGTAAACTCTACTCGTGGTGCACTAGAATACACCAATAATTTCTCTTGGATAAGATAAAAATGCGTATGGTTGTTCTAAAGTATACACACACACAGAGAAAAAGTCACAAACCTTATTGATTTTGGCTGTATTTGCACTTATCTAACCATAAACCGTGGTTAAAACTATTTTGGCAGGTAACAGCGCATTATATAGTTTATTGCTTTTTGTTTTGGAAACTGAAAGCTGCTAAGATATTGTGGTTTGGAAGCTGCTTGCAGAGCACATATAGTGTTTCTCACAGGCACACACTTTCACTGTTTTCTTGTTTTGTCAGTGGATTGCAGACATCTCATACAGTTAGGCTTTTATGTAACTTTTCAAAGACCCTTAAAAAGCGTAGGTGGACTCTCTATTCAGTTTAATTTGAGTCACTCCTATGGTATTAAAAGAATTATGTGTTATACCATAGTAAATACAATAAAAATGTGTTACACCAACCCAGAAGTTGTTGGTTTTTATGGTTTATTGTAACATTTTGTAACATATTGTAAATTTCTTACTCGCTAACTGAATCTTTACTCACTTTACCTTTCCTTAAGGAAGGTTTCCTACCTGTAAAAATATTTCCCTTTCTGAAACTTTTTGAATAAATGAAAGTAAATGAATAAATGAAAATAAATTCCAGTCTTTTTTTTTTTTCCTATTGTGTGTACTGCCTGATGCCAAGACACACACAGAAGTAGTAAATGGAGATATAATAGTGAGTAAGGAAAAGGAATTAGAGGGGAAATGATGTCAGGGGTGTGTGATGGGTGCTGATTCTGTGGGGTTGCAATAGCAACAGCAGAACTGGGTTTCATATTGAGAAGGATCACAGTGTTTATGGCTTAGGTTATTTTTTGAGGACACTGAATGTACAGAGAGACATGAGGGGTAGTATCAGGATAGAGATGATGCTTAACATTTAATTGGAATTGAGAAGTCTGTTGAGTAACTTTTCACATAGGGATTCTGGGGCCATCAGTGTCTACCAGAGGCATGCTTTACCTGGAGACCTGAAAGGTGGCCTGAGGCTACCACTGGAGTGTTGAGGGACTGTATGTATACATTGTTCTCAGCAGAATTTTCAGCTCTTACAGTTGTTTTGTAATTACCTCTCATCTTTAAATCAGGATTGTTCCTGCACCCACTGTGCTGGGTGGAGATGGAGAGACTCCTCTATTTTGCTGAAAATGAAACCAAGTGTGGTGAGATTTCAAGGATTATTATGGTAAAAATAAAATGTTTTGGTCCAAAGGTTACAGCAGAGATGCAAACTCTGTCAGGCATTCATGGGCCAGTTCTCCTGATTTCCCTGCATGGTCCCATTGGTAATTCTTAATATAAATACATAAATTTCATTTGAGGAAAGTTTCACAGAGATTTCTGTGTTTTCTCCATTTTACAAATAAAATTTTACAAATAAAATGGCAAACTACTGTTTAATTCCATCTCAGTGTCTTTTTCATCCTTTTACCTCCCACTTGTATATCACTATCAGGGGAAAAGTAGCTTGGCCATAATTAACAGCTTTTAAAAGGGATTAAAAAATTTCTTTCTCTGTTCACTTTTATCTCAAGACAGAAAGGCTGATACAAGAACAAGAAAATAAATGACTAACTTATTAAAGTGCTTGTTCCATTTTTTATGGTCCAATATGTGAGTTGAGAGAAATGTTTTTCTAGTGGAGAAATACTATCTCCAAGATAGTCATGACAGTGAGCAGAGGCTGAGTGGTGCCCAGGTGCCATCCTTGCACTACCACGGCCATATCTCCCAGGAAACTTTCCTGGCTGCACCTGGCACTGTTCAACCCCAAGCACACTGGGACAGGCACCCCAGATTATGGGCTCCAGGTATGCCAGGGCCACATCTGCAGGCACATGGCACATGGAGAGGAGTCTGGTCATGAAGAAAAGCCTGATCCAAGACACATACAGAAATTCAGAACTAAAGGAATCAACCTGAGGATACATGTTTTTAAAATGACAACACGTGGTGAAATACAGACCCATTTGTGTGTGGTGGAGTAAAGCAGGTACTTTATAACATAATCAAGCAGCTATTGCAGTGATTGTATGCACAGTGGTTCTCACATTATTTCTTTTTTTATTGCCTTCTGTTACCTGTAGCCATCCATTGATGTATAACAAAGATATGTGGGTGTAATAAATATTAGCATGGTCTCATTTATGGCATGCCACTGTAGGGAGTAAAATCAATGTAAAAGAGATAAAAAAGCAAATTAGTCTTAAAGGCTGAAACTATAAATCAACCTTGTGCAAAGTGGTGGTCAGATTTATGTGGTGCTTTTACTGCAAAAACTGCATGACAGTAGGAACTGCCCTGCATGGGACAGGTAGGGCACACAACCACACCTTTGCCTTTTCTGCCAAGGTCTGCCCCTGCCAACACAAATTTGCTCTGACTTACTAAAGGTCCTTTTTTATGTTAATCTATCTTCCATCACCCTGGCCCCTGCATGGGGGTGGGGGGGGGGCCCTGGCTGTGCATGGGGCCAGCAGAACTCTGGCATACTGCAGAGAAAATGACCTCTCAGCAGTGCTTGCAGGCCATGTTGCCAGGCTGGTTCACACTCTATTTCACAATAGCGTCCTCCTCCCTGTCTCCACCGTGATGTAGACATCCAGATCTGTACCACACACTGGTCCAGATGGGGCCCACCTACTCCTACAAACTGGATGCAAACTTAATTCCAGCACCTTTTCCAGGAAACATAGTTTTCCTGCTGGCCTGACTAGGAAGGGTAGGTGTAGGTCTAGGCTGGGTTCCCAGATCCTGAAGATAACTGCTGGGGAAACAGAGGTGCTTTTCTGCAGCCTGGGTAAGTGCTTTAGCCCCATCAGTGAGCAGGAGAGCACTGCCAAGGGGCCCCTCTGCTGTGGCAATGTTCAAAGGGATGTGTCAGTCACGAGTGCGTTCAGCGTGCTTTGCAAATGCCTCTCCAGCCATGGCCCGTCGGGGATTTAGGAAGAGGAATTCCTGTATCCCCAGCTCCCAGCTGCTCAGCCCTGTCAGAAATGGGCCTGTTCTGGTGATGTGCTGAGATGTGAACCCTGGCCCCAGGGAACTATGGTGCAAGAGGAAAGCATCTCTGGTGTTTATGTGTCTGCAGGCTTCTGCAGCAGCTGTGTGCTCATATTTGGTGCCTCAGAGCTGCATTCACCACTCAAATTCTGCTTGAGACTCCCAGTGTGAATCCAGGGTCTGGTTCTGCCCTGCTTGGAGTGCATTAAGTGGCACACAGAGCAATCCCTATGCTTTCTAAAATGGGTCTTTTCTTCTCTGTCTGTCTTCCTTTGTTTCACCTGTTGTTGACTCCAATCTTTCACCTGGCCCCTACACTGGCCCTCTTTTGACCTGCAGGTCTGGACCTATCCTGACAGGTGCCAGTCTGTCCTGCAAGCACCTTGTCCAAACCCCGGTTCTTCTCTCAGTCTCCCTCTCCAGGGCCTTTCCTGGCTCTGGCCAGGCACCACACCCGTGGCCAGTCTGCCTCAAATTATTCCCCAAACATCTCCCTATTTTCTCTAAGGCTGCAGCCAAGATCCTTCTATGATTTTCCAGTCCCAGTGATAACAGCTGTTCTTCCCCAAAACCATGGGGCAAACTTTAGTTTCCATAAGAAAAAGATGATTTTATGTATGAATTGTAGAGGTTTTGTTTGTTTGTTTGTTTGTTTTTGTTTTGTTTGTTTGTTTTTGTTTGTGGGGTTTTTTTTTATTACTACATAGTGAAAAAATGTCTTCTCTGTGAAGGGGCCCACAGGTAACCCACAACAATGCATTGCGTAACCTGGTGCAATTATGTGTTTGCTCTGGTAAACAAACAGGGTGCAAAACCCAGCCAGTTCCCAGATTTCATACTTTCCCCAAATGTTTTCACAGGAAAGAATTCACATTTAACTTCCTCTGTTGTTGCAAAGGTTCAAAGCATTCATACTTGGCATATGGTTTTATTTTATTTAGAGCTTTATTTATCCTTGTTTTCTCTGCATATAGAAGCCACCATAATGAAACTGTTCTGTAATTCAAATATAACTACATAGTGAAAAAATGAAAAGGGAATTTAAACAAAAAGTAAGTGAACTCACTACTAAACCACAGCATATTTCCAAATGATACCCCACAGAATCATTACATTGCCTGTGTGGTGGGATAAAATGAAAACAACCTCCATGAATGTCTTTCAGCAAAATGACAACCATGACTATACAAATACATTTATAGACCTATATATAGATATATATGTGTAACATAAAATTGGCTAATATCACTTGAACTATATTCCTCTCTAGAATATTTTTGTTTACATGGTGATTACCTTCGATTTATAGCAATCTGAATGAGAAAAGGCATACCTACCACTTACAGACAATCGGATCATCACAGTCTCAAATGTAACTTCTGTAAGCAGCATGTTCTCCATTATTTTTTCTTCTTATATTGAGAGCTTTACTTTGCATTTATCGCTGTTTTGATTTTTTCTTTCAAAACTTATTCTTATGTGGGAAAGATGATTGAGCTAATTTCAACAGCTGTTGAAATTTTCAAAAGTAGAAAAATATTATGTAGTATAGCTTTGAACTAAACTGGTAATTATGTTAAAAATTCATTTTTCTGAATTGTTTTGAAACAAACTGTACATGGCACAAAAAAATCCCAAAAACCTCCAAACAAGGTCAAAGTAGATAATACCACATTTTGCCTTAGGTTTTAAAATTATGGGGAAATCTCTGTGTGAACTCCATACATTAGATAGAGAATACTTTTTGGCTAAACTAACATTAGACATGGGATTTATTAGTTCAGGCAGATATCAGACACCCAAGCTGCTATGATTCCTTTGAAACTAAATGTTCAATGTAGATAGTAGAATTCTTAACAGTCACAGAAAACACCACTTTCCAATTGGAGAAGAAAAAGTTGTAAAAATATGGGAGTGTCAGACTTAACCCCATGAAGAACAATGAGTTCAATTAAAAAAGGGAGTATCTGCACTGCAGTAATTTTTTATCCCCCATTTAAAATGAAATAATGATTAAACAATTTGCTGTACAGGTGTATTCTCATTGCATTAATTATGGCAGGGTGAACAAGTTCTAACAATATGGTCATTAAAACCGATCATATTTCAATCCGGAGCTGGAAGATTTTAGTAGCTAAATATTGCAAGACAATGTCTTTCATCTTTCTGTAGCTGGCTGGAGTCAGCCCAGATCAGCAGTAACCCAAAGGTTTTATTGTCCTGAATAAAGACCTTCTGGTCTGTGTTCTTGGTGAAATGAAGCAACAGTTTCAGTTCCACATGCCAGTACAGCTCCCACTGTCATCTGTTCCTCTGTGGGCTGTCTCAGCACACTAGCGGGAATTCAGTGTTCGGGACTGTGAATTTAGATCTCACCCCTAGGAATAATCACCTGAAGAACAGGTTGGGAGAGCTTGCTGTGGGAATGTCTGAAGGAACAGACAGTATTAAAGTCACCCAGGCTAAATTAATATGTAAAATACAAATTGTTTCAAATACTTGTACTTTTTTATTTGACATGTTGACACCTGCTGCAGACCTGATGTAGTCCTGCTGAGCATCTTTAGAGGCTGCAGGAAATGTGCTTACTCTAAGTCACATGCTGCATGATCGACATCAAACTGCAAATCATAGGAAGGCTCTGCTCTCTCTGTACCTTCTGCACTCTTTTTATTGGTTGGTCTTTTGTAAGAATTATATTAACACTGAGTGATAACCTTATAGTGCCTGAATGTGAACTAGTCAAGAAAATGTCTGCACTATATTTAGAGAGAAAGCTTTGTTTGCTTTCTTTCTTTGTGTAAATTATTTTGCTCTGAGTCAAGAGCTGCCAGACTTACAGGGAATGATAAATAGGCCTCTGCTTTACATGCAGGAGAAAAAGGCAGGGGGGAAAACTCCTCTAATTTGTTTGTATGAATGATAGCATATCTCTTTTGTACAGTGCTTGAGGTAGTCTCATTGAGGTGAGATTTCAGTTTTGGAAATGTATTCTGTAGTGAATCTAAGCAGATCTACAAAGCTAGTGGCAAAGAGAGGGATGGCTGATGGGTAGCAGCAGTGCACATCCCAGTGCAAACAGGTACAGGACTCCTGCTCAGTAAAATATAGTCCTCAACATGGTGGACTGACTGAAAAAAACTTTTCACCTGTTCTTGAATCACCCAGGTCTATATAGATATTATTCCTCCTACTGAGAGCTTCTCTGTGGGACTGCTCAGGCAATGGATGATTTAATGAGTTAAATTTGTGAAACTGAAGCATATAGTCAACACCACAGAGAGAATGCAGGTCAGACTCAGCCTGCTTCTTTGAGTAGTCTAGACAAAGAGATATTCAAAATCGATTTAGAATGAGAGGGAATTATTTTCTAATTGTTCTGGAACTAATCAGTTAAATTTTTGGACTGCATGTCTGATACTCATTCTCTTCTAGCTTCAGTTTCTGTAAATATCTTCCCAAACAAAACAAGACTGTATTCCCACAGATGCTTTCAAAGAATTACTGAAAAAATCACTTGTGGAAAGGACTGCTTATGACCCTTTGCCCTCCAACTTCAGTCTGAATATGACACTGCCAGATTTTCCCATGTGCTGAGAAAATCAGTAAGTTCTAGAGCAGACTGCAACTTGCCCTTTTGCTTCTGTGTCACACCATGTGCCCTGATGACCAAGGGCTGGAGGGGGGATGGTGCATGAAGTTAATTCTGTAAATAATATATATCTTGCAAGTATCACAGGTAGGAGCCTTAGAGGAAGATTTTTCTCTTTTGCTCTTGAACAGTAGTAAAAGAATATTTTCGACACAGGGATCTAATTAACTACTTTCAAAATTCAAAATAGATTTTTGGAGAGTTGTGAAAGAATAATAACAACTCCAGATTCAAGAAATGTAAACTTTTGGAATATGAGCAAAACCCTGAAATTCTTGAGAAATGGTTTAAGAAAATAAGCCAAACTGATACAGAAAAATTTTTTGAAAGTTGCTTTTCATGATACCAAAAAAGACAAGAAAATCAGAGTCACTTTGCACACAAGATGATGCCACTTTCTAGCAAGGAGCTGCAAATTGGTGAAGACTTTTCACTCTGAAGGCAGGAGTCTAAAGATCCTTTTTTATTGTGCCCACAACAAGCTTAACCCTGGGCAAGCATGAATTTGATTATAAGAAAGTTGACTAAAAGGCAATCAGAAAAATTAAAAGGACACAAATTAGAACTGTTCTTGTTTCAAATTAACCACATTTTGAACCCATGGATTCTGGTTTGTCCATAGTGTTATGCACAAGCTTGAATTGTAATGTTTCATGTACATGTAATGGTAGGTAAAAGTTATGTATTTATTAAAATAAAAGCTACGAGGCTTAACCAATATATGATCATCCTAGATAAAAGCTGATTCACTTTGGCCCAAGGGCAGAATCACTGGGATAAATCCTACTAAGCACTAAAATCAGAAAGAATCAAAGCTACAAATCTGGCATGCAAGAGCTTTAATCCAGAAGAACTATATACATTGTAGTATAGTTTTGATTTTAATGTACTCATTGCTTGAGGAAAAACCATCTGCTTTACATTATGCCTGTGGTGCAGAGTACATAGATTTCATCACATCTCTGTACAGAATAACAATAAATGGACTGTGAACCATTCTTCAAATATCTTCTTTAAGAATATAACAACCGGTATAATATTTCAAGGTATGAAAACACAAAGAGAATGAAACAGAATAACCACAAAAATGCACTTTGAAAGAATGTTTCAGAATGGTCTTGGTCATGTTCCCTTTATTTTATTGTCCATTTTGACAGTTGGCCATCTTCAGCTGTCACTGAAAAGAGCAATTTAAAACTTTCACTTTATTCCTGCTTCAGAGACACTAAAATAGCAAAAGAGTTATTATATTTGGAAGATATCTTCTGCAACATGAAAAGTGCTGGAAATGTTCTGTGCTTTTTTTCCCAATAAGAATTTAACTAATAAGAAAGTTATTAGTTAAAACACTAAGGAAAAAATTAACAGAACTTCAGATTTTCAAGAACAGATTAAGACAGAAAACTTTTCTAGGCTTTACAAATAGCTGGGTTTAGAAAAAGTTGACAGGTTGATTTCTGGAATGGGACTTCCATAACAAAATTAATTAACTAAAAAAAAAAAAAANNNAAAGTATGGTGCTCACAAGTGTTTTCCAAAAGAAGTCAGTAGTTTGTTTTTACACAGAAGTAAATGTATCTGGAACTGTCAGAAAAGCAGCAGAGATGTGATGATTATCATAATGTTACACAAGTTAAATAATTGTGAAAACATTATCTACAGCATAAGGTAGCATGCATGGTTATTATGGTCACCAGCCAGAACAAAGAAAGTTCAAAGGATGAAGCAATGAGGTGAAAGTAAATACAAGTCAACAGTGCTGTTTTCCACTGTTTTGATGAAGAATGTATGCTTGCTCCATGCAGTGCAAGGCAATAGTACTTCAGCAGGAACTCATCCAGAACAAATGCCAGGTAAGAGCCAGAAACACCATTAGTAGCCAAAACAGAACTGGTCTGGGATTATGGGACTGCATGGTGTGAGGAGCAGGCCCTTAGGTCCTGTTGTTCCATCACTGTGTGATCTAAATTCCCCTGCTTTGGAGGATAAATGATCGTTGCTCAGTCACAGCTAGCCTGGTAATTAGGAAATTTGTCCTAACTATCAGAAAAATGCAGTGGTGCTTGATAACTTGGTGTATGGGATGGTATGACTATATTCTTTAGCACCAAAGATCTAGTGCAGGTGACCTGGAAGTCCATTTCAACTGATGTCAGAGAGCCTTTCTGTTTACACTAGACCAGACTCCAGTGTCTGAATCACTCTCCAGACTCCACTTGATTGTAGGTTGAGATCTTTGCTGATAATAATAATTGAAGTACTGACATCAGGCTCACAAGTAGATTCTAAAATTAGGCTGATGCTGACTCCACACCCTTTCACTCTTGCTGTTGTTTCTGTTGCACTTTTTCAATTGTGTGAGTCAAGACAGAACTATGGTCATGCAGACTGGCCAGCACAGATAATTCTGATTCATCCATGAATCTGTAAATCAAAAGAAGTTTTAAATGCCCAATAAAACAGTCTCATATGCTGAGATCTGCATACATAGAATATGAAAATATTTTTTTTAACTCAACTTCATTTAAATGAAAGGGATGCATATTTAAGCAGGCAATCTAGAGAGGAGTTACATTTTATCACTGGGGTAATCCCTGCTTTGGGCCAGCCCCGTTACATGACTCAGTGCTTCACAAGTGAGCAACCAAGAACGCAGGTTCTCCATTTCCATGAAGATCTAGTCATACCTATGGGAGAAAGTGAATGGATCACTTTGGAACAAAATCTGCCACTGCAAAGGCAATAAAAGAAAACATGTAACCTTTTCCATGGGAGCCCACTCATTCTCCATGCTCAAATCAGAAAGGTCCATCTCTAGCAGCTTCTGTGACTGCACCTGACTGTGTCAGGGGAAAATGGACTGGAGCTCTTCTGTGAGTACATCAAAGAAGTTTCATTTCTTTGAGTTTATTTTGAAATATTTGCGAAGACAGAAAAAACAGGAAATGTATGGCAAAAATGAAATATAGGTAATGGGTCTCCAAGCTAATTTTCGTTTACATTTATTACTATACATTTTATTTTAGCCCAGGACTGAAAATTATTTGGATGCAGGAGATCATAGAACTGTAGAGTATCTCCAGTTGGAAGGGGCCCATAAGGATCATGTTACACCCTAAGTCTTCATTTTTCCTGTTTGTGGACAAAGTACAATACTTCCACTGCAGTAAGCAAAGGAAGTGACCATACATTCTAGTTCCCTTTTTGGTACCTAAAAGAAGACTATGAAACTAAATTAAATCATACTAGCACTTTGTCAGATGTGACATTGTGTATATTCTTTTCTTCCTCAATGTAATTTAGTGTCTTTCAGCATACAGCAGAATCCAATAAAACATAACAAATCATGATAAACATAGATTCAAGAGGAAAGGGGGCTTCCCCAAAACTAATCAAAGCAATAGGGAAAGACTACTAAATGGGTCAAGCAAATAAAGCATAACATTATGTTATAATTACACTAAATACAAAGAAGGAGTCTGAAGACCTGACCATACCTGGCATCTGTTGGGACCCAGATGTCAGAACATATCTACAATGTTCTGCAATGTTTAGAGTCTGGCACAAGTGGTCAATGGCTCTATGACTTCAAATGACAGTCATCCCCAAGCAAAGCATGTTGTACAGAAAAAAGGCCCTTTAGTAAATTACCTTTTTGGAAAAGATCATGTTTATATTTCAGGTAAATCAGACAATGTTTATAAAGAAAAACATAGTAAAACCTCAATGAATGCCTCTGAATTTGGCAAAAAGCCAAAGAAAAATGCTGTGCCACTGCTTTTCAGAGAAAGTGAAGTTATTATTCGCTTCATGGGTGTGGGATAATTGCTATGCACTTCTTTGAAGCCAAACTTTTTCAAAGGCAATTTAAAGCATCAAGTAAATTATATGTATTTTAAAAATAAAATACCTATTTTCTTGATACTTGGCCAGGAAGAAATCTATAAAAGGAGCAGATTTATTGGAAGGAGTGATAAGAAGGTTTTCTAAAGATTAGAACTCCATAACATAAATTTTTGTTGTTGTAGATGATTCTTACTGCAACTATTCTAACAAGATGATTTCAGTGGCAATTTGGCTCCTACGTGTCTGTGTATGTATGTATGTATGTATGTATCTCTCTGTCCATCTATCCAAAAGTGCCTGATTTTCCTCCCCATCAGCCCAGACCTTGGTAAAAGATAGTTCTCAGCCTGATTCACTTCACAGAGGAGATTCTCAGTACACTCTTTGAAACCTCTCTGCTCATTTTTTCGATTTATTTAAAGTAACATTTTCTTTTGGATACATAGTTGAATGATTTAATCACTTGAAACAGCTAATATGAGGGTTTACATTCTGCACATGTCCCAGGTGAGTCTTTTCACATAATTCTTGGAATTTATTTTTTGAGTCACAGATCAGTTAGTTTGTAAAACTGTGAAGGATCATCCACAGAATTTTTGGCCTGGTCAGCAAGCTTGTCTTTAGCCAATTACCTCATCTGCAAACAGAAAGTCTCTTCAGAATGAGAAATAGGAGATAAGAAGGGAACAGTTATGGCAAAGTTTCTATTGGAGAAGTGGGTGCATCATCTATGAAAAATATCCAGCACTGTCCCAGCTAGCTGATACTACCCAGAATCATGCAATACATATTCTTAAGGGATCACAATCAGCTTTAAAAGACTTAGCTTGAAAAATACCTCTTAAAAATGTTCTTCCTCCTCACCAGGCCAGAGATCTGAAGAAAAAAAGAGTAAGCATAGAAAACTAAGCTGAGTGCCAGCAGTTCCAGCAGAGCTCAAGAGCTGGGATCGCTGTATCTGGCTTTCATGGCTGCCTAAGGCAGCCTGCACTGACTGCTGCAACACCCACTGGTACTGGCAGACAGCCGGCATCCCTGTCACTGTAAGAAGCTTTCTGATCAACTTTCATATCCCCTGTCACAGAGAGGGAAATAGGCAAGATGCCACTGGTAGCAACAAATGGATGATTCGCAAGGACGTCTGCTCACAGAATGCTTACAAGCAGGATGCAGCTTTGCTGAATATGTTGGATAATTGATAAAATGAGTTTATATTGAGCACCAGAGGCCAGAACAGATGCGCTGTCATGGGGTCACATTTGGACATAAGTTCTGCGTTTTCCTTAGGGAGAGGAGATTGGCAGTTTCTTGTATGTAAAAATAAAAGGATACAATTAAGTCTCTCCAATTTTAAAAAGTTTTATTGCAACAACATTGACCAGTTATGAGCACGAAAGGACTGCGACCTGGGGGTGGATTAGAAAGAGAAGAAATTGCTAAATTCAGTTTTGCCCTCCTGATTTCCATGTCTATGAGATGCTATGTAAATCAAACTGATTGCCTATTAACATGTTAAACAAATCCACATGGTGATCACGTCAGAATGTAAAAGGAATGTAATTATTTATTAACTTTTTTTCCTCCTAAGTGCTTCTCAACAACATGCAGATGCCCCAATGTGGTGGTGATTCCTATATCAGGAATAGGCAACAATCTCCCACAGCCTGTCAGTTGCTTCTGTAAAAGTTGTGGAATTGCTTATGTAGGTATTTTGGATAGCCTATAGCTAAAATGGCACTAGATGTCTGTGTTTCGGTCCTTGAATATCTTCCAGTGTGTCATTTATCAACGTGTGTAGGAGATTGAATCTAAGAGTTCAGAATTTCAAGGTTTATTTGTGCAACCACTAGCTGTGTATACCCGGAGTAATTCAATGGCTGATCTTGATCTTATACCTTAGACATGCTTTTGATATTCAGTAAAATACAGAATAAAGCTACATCTAGCATTACATTTGGTAAGAGATCTGTTCCATTGCCAACAGTGAAGTATTTCAAATAGTCATTTTTCATTACTCTGAGTTAAGAGCAAAATGAATGATGACAATATCGCTGAGCGAGGAAGAAAAGATGCATACCAGTAAGACTGTGTCAGTAGATTGCTAATTGCTGTGTCAGTAGATTGCAAAGGTTTCAATTTCTCAGTGAAGGGCAGGGATTACATTCTTTAAAACTACACAGATGCTGAGAAGAAGCTGAATGGCTAAGGAAGAAATAAAATAGAAAGGAGGTACAACACAAAAGCTGATTTCTCCACCTGTAGAAAAGATAATCTTCCAAAGGTGTTTAGAAAATAAAGTACATTTTTGTTCTATTGCCTCAACCTCTTCAAATGGTATATCATAATTTATGAAAAACATCTGTCAATTAGTGGCAGGAGTGAAATGTGGAATAATCTGTGGTTTTGTTCTATTGTCATAATTTCCTACCTTCTCTTCTTTGATGCCAGAACAGTTGTAGCATAGGCCAGTAAACTAAGATTAAAAAAAAACAAAAAACACAGTCAGTGTTATTGAAGCTATAGGCATAAGAACTTTTCTCCGTTTTGCATGAATGACAATCATCTCCAGCTTCAGAGGCAGTAACCATTCCTGCTGGGATGGGAAAAAAGTTAGAAGACCCAGAGGTGACATTCATAGCCAGAGACTGCCAGAATTGTTTTAGGTGTATATGGACAGTACAGTTATTTTTGCAAATATGTTCTGTATTTTTCTACATGAACAGGCAGAAGTGATCTCTATCCTGAGGCACAGAGTTCCTAAGTAAGGTAGGACCCTTCTAAACTCACCTGTCAACTTTAAACAAGGTAATTTTCTTACTTTGCAGACTGAACTTAATCCACTGTGACTTGGCCTCCAGGTGAGGAAGAACAGTCAGGGTACAAACATTGACAGGGATAGAAGGGAAGACAGAAAGTGAATGGGTAAAGCTATATTTATTTTTTTGTTTGTTTCTCCTATAGGCCAAAAGGATTCCACATTGTAAGAAATATTTAGAAGTGGCAATTTCTTATTTCTTTGCAGTTTTTGCAAAGAAGCTCAGATAACTTATGTTGCAATTTGACAAGTTCCATAAGGTAAAGGAATATCCTGAGCAAAGGAATATGTATGTTCAGCTGCTGTGAAAGCATTTTGATGGTAGCTGAGAACACCTGCTGCAGGCTAAAATATGACATACAAATGCTGTCAGCTAGGGAGTAAGTAAATACCTTCCTTTTCCAATTCTTCTGGATGGATTTTGAAACGTTTGTGTGAGTAATTTCCAAAAGTTTTGTATGAATTTCAGAAACACGTGAAACCAAAAAGAAAAAGCAATTTGGCAGGCAGCTATGAGGCCTTTAAAAGTACACAAGCAAGCTCCACTCTCGAGCTGTACACACATATTTTTCCCACAGAATGAAAGGTCCTAGTCATGGACCAACCAGAGTCATGAATAAAAGATGGGAAAAATCCAGTAAGTCATAAAATTTTTTGCAGAGCCAGCTCCGTCCAGGTCTGGGTGTCCAAGACTATGGCACCTCTAACTCTCAAGGGACCATGGCTGGATGTCCTATTACTACCCAAGCTTCCTTAGTATTTTTGCCTTTCTTCCACATTTCTTCTTCTTCTTCAACATTTATTTCTTCTTTATTTGGCAGCTCCTTGTTGCATCCTCTTCAGTTAGAACAGATCTCCCTTACCCTTTTATCTCAATTGTTTGGGAAATGCAGACTGTCAATTCTTTGAAAGTATGAAGAAAACAAGGAATTCTTAGTGGTGGAGAAAGAGACATTGGATAGAGACAAATGGAAAACTCATTTGACATGAGTTTTCAACATAATGTTTAGCAAAATAAAACCAATACAAATCTGGCATGCATAAGAAATTACCTCATATAAAGAAGGAAGCAAGAGATTTTTCCATAAATGTATGCCTCTAACATAATGAGCAATCAATTCAACTAATATCTCTTTGTCCAGGACTGACGTAATGGACTACATTCCATTTGAGGAAAAAAACAAAAACCCTGAACCTCCTAATAACTCCAAGCCCCCTAAAACCCAGCTTGTTGAAAGAAAAGAATTTCAAAACACAATAAAAACAATGGGCTTGTGTTACAAGGGGAGGTTTTTCTTGAACAATTATCTTGTCAAGAAAAAAATAATAGCTGTTCACCTGCCACTTCTTCTAGATCATTCTATTTCTTTTTACTTTTCTCTTCATACAAATTGTTTTATAGCATGGTGTATGGAAATACCAGTCCTCAAATATATACTGTTCCAATTGATAAAGGAAATATTTTGTTGTGTGCCTCTCTGTGTAAGGCAGTTTCTTGAGATAACTATATAGAAACTAGAAGGAAAAAAATGGAGAAAAATACAGGACAAGTGAAGGGAAATCCTTCTCACAGGGAGAGCTTTTATAGGCCTGCAGGCTTCTTGCATGAATAGAAGGTACCACAGTCACCCTAGTCAGACAGATGAAACTTTTATACAATGAGGAATCCTGTTCTGGGAGTGCAAGGAGAGAAATGGTGTAAGAGATCTTTGCATCATTCTGTGATCCATTAGTAATGTTTCTGTTTACTGATGCAGTTGATTGAAGTTAATCAGATGATATACTTTACTACAAGCTCTGCAGTGAACCATTTTCCATTTTGAAGTTTCCTGACTGATAAGCAGAGATTGAACAGTTTGAGCACAAGCTATAGAAAACTATAGGTCATAGTTATTCATGCAGCTCCCCAGGAAACACTCAGCAGAATGATGACAAGACTTTTCATAAGTAGGGCAAAGAGCACATTATAGCTGTAATTCAGAGCACTTGACTATTTTTAGTTTCTAGTGCTTAAAAAGCAGGCTTTGATACATTAAGAATCAGAAAAAAACAGAACAGGATGTAATTTATCCTGCAAGGCCAAAAATGTTAGCCTAAAGATCCCTTTAATGTGATCTTAATGGCACTGTACTGACATTCATCTGATGTGAATGATTTTATTTAGGCAGACTAACAAAAAAATCTTGAAAGCCACAGAGCCTGCACTGTGGTTACAAATGAGTATGATCCCAGAAGCAGATAAGTAGCTGATTTGCTCCCAAACGTGCAGGATCTCAAAATACATTAATGGTGTGTGAGACTTTTTTAATCTCCAGCCAAGAGTTACTATTTTTTCTCCTTCTGCTACTAGGCAAGATGTGCCTGGACATTTTACAGTGTGTCATAAATTAAAGAACACCAAAGGGACCTTTTGTCTTTATTATATCAATCTCCACCAAAACCACAGTCTGATTTTTTTATTGTAAATAGAACAACATATCTGGTTTCTAATTCCAGCAAGCTGAGCAGCTAGTTTTTAAAGTGGCACTGAAAAAGCATTTCATGCATGACTTAAGAAGCTGAGTGTAGATAATTGTATCTGAAATTATACCAGTAAGAATATAGTATGGTAAATGAAAGGTCAAATACTAGCTCTTGAGCGATGGAAGAAGGGTCCTTCATCATTAACTGCATGCCATTTTTAAATAAGTGTTTCTCAAGTTTCGGATTACAACTAGGAAGTTATAAAAAGCTCCAAAGGCATAATTCCTCTAACGTGGGGAGTGACAACAGAACATGAGTGGGCTGTAATACCTGGCTGGGTATGTTTATCTTAGCCAGAGAATTGCTACCTACCTCTCACTGCTGGCAGTGGCTTGATTTCTCCTGGGCAGGAGAACTGACTTGGGGCTGCATGAAGATTGACAGACCAAAATGTTGTGAAAGATTGCTTTGAGGGAAGATGTGACTCAGAAGCAACCGGAGAAGAGAGAGAACTATTGCCAGGTTCTCAGCATGCAGGGGGCAGAGGAGGAAGAGTGATGACAAGGGACAGTCCCAAGATAGGTATTCTACTTGACAAGTCTAATGTAAGACTGATGGTCAAGGCCTAAAAAAAAANTCTAAAGCAGAATAGAGGACTGATATGCAACAATTCCCTTTATGCTGCAAAGCAGGAAAAGCTGTTTAAGCTAACACACATAAACATGTCTGTTAGTTATCTGTGTTATTTTCACTGTTCTGGGCTGCTGTAGCAGGAACCACTCACCAACAAGCCATGGGTAAAGATAGCAGCTGCCAGAGCAAGGAATGGAGAACAATGAGAAGTTACAAAGAATGGTAGCAAAGAAGTTTGTAAAAACTGCAAAAAGCAGATAAGCAACTTAGCAGCTGTTCAAATTGGGTCATGTTACCCAATAGATTTTATCGATTGAGGGCTGCTGCTTAAGTGGTATCTCAAAGTGGATGAGAGTTGACCTAGCAGTTGCCACATCAGAGGAAAACAGATTCTAAAATAGTGTGGTATTTGCTTTAGGCATTAGGCGTTATAAATCATCCTGTTTAACCAACTTACTGGAATTTTCTTTCTCACTGCCCCTCTCCCTTAAATAACAACTGCTAGGTGACCTGTGTCTGCAAGCATGGGAATCAGCTCATTTGGAACATGGAACAATTCAGATCAGTTACTCCAAGTTCCTAGGTGGAAGCTCCGCTGGTGTACTTGTTGCGAGGATCCACATTTGAATGCAGTCCTTCCTGCTGCCAGTTGAGCCCTGGCAGAAGGCTCCTCCTAGAACCACAAGGCTGTTGCATAAGAGGGAGTCACCAGTCAGACAAGTCTGGTCTAGGAGCTTACAGTTGACCCCGGGCCCTGTGGTGTGGAGAGCACTTTGCACTGCGGATCTCTTTGTAGTGCCTGTACAGGAGTCAAGAGTCTTGGCAGCAATTCTGAGCCATATTTGTCCTTTGTATATCCTATTAGTAACTTCAGCTACTGTGCAGTGCTGCTGCAGGAGTCTGGATACCTTGTTCCCTGATGAAATGGGCAACTACTCCAACCATGAAGCAACTGTTCTTGCTCTACAGATTCCCACAGGCTAAATTCTTCACCTGCCTTCGCCATGTGTTGTAGTGATTTCAAGGCATTCTCACACTATACTTCTGCCCTTACTGCAGAAGTAACACAGTTGTCTTCATTCAGAAGCAGCAGAGACTAAAAACTACACTTGATAATATCTAAACAATAAGCTCAAATTGGTCTCATTCTACTGGTATCTATCGGAGCAGGTTCTGTAAGATTTATATGACCTCTGAGAATGGGCAGGTAAGTCCAAATTAATACAAAAATACTCTAGTTCTAAAAATAAATAAAAGCAATGAAAAATGTTCAAGTTCACTCAGATCTGGATCTTTTGCCACATATTTCACATCTGTCCAGATTCTAGCAATGGGGCATGCTGACTTCAAAGCACTTTGAACTTCCACAAGTTTTGAAGTCACAGCTGAGTCAGAAAATCTGTACCTTTCTCATGTGTAGCAAGAAACATTTTAAATGCTGGTTTTAGATATCTGCAAAAAAAAGTGAAAGAATGGAACAAACATGACAAAGTCACTTCACACAGTTATATTTAAGGGGGAAAGTCAGAACTTAGAAGTATTTGATGCGGTTTATCTACATTCTTTAAACTGATCATTTCCACATTTTTGCTGCTTAATAATAAGATTCTTGATCTGAAGGTCCTATGATTGTTATTTTACTTTGCAATATTAAAATTGAAATATAAAGTTAGAAAAACTTTTCTTTGCCTGAGAACTTCCTTTTATTTATTTTACTAAGAACTATTGAGGGGCTGAAAGTAGATTTGAGCCATAAAGCTAAGTACATAAAAGTTTATGTACTGATTATAAGTCTAGGTCTGAAGTTTAACGCAGATCCTTCTTTATACTGAACGAGGTGTCACAGGCTCTTATTAGCCTTTCAAGTTTTGATTAGATGCCAATATAATTAAAACATTCTTTGGCACACGATCACGTGCCTTCATGATCACAGGCTGCTCTGTGTGCGTGCACGTGCACGTTACACAGCACTGCTACCACCACCCACCAGGGACTCACAAATGCTACACCACTTTGTTCAGTAATTTTAGGTACTTCTGCAAACAAAGGACTGCTCTACTTTTTATAGTGATTGGCAGTACTGTGAAGTCCTGACCAGGTCTTGGCATTGTATTTGGAGTTCACTGGCAGAAAGTAATTCTGCACTTACTCTGCAGTTCCACTTATAACTTGGAAGAGCAACTTGCACCTTCTAGAAAAACACCTGAGAGACAGTTATGAACATAATGTTGATGAGAACTTTCAATATTTATGCTTTAAAAAACATGTATGTATGTCAGTATAGACAGCTAAAATCAAAGAGAATGAACTCTCCCATGAGGCCATTTGTAACACATTTCAGATTCAGAGATCTTTCATCTACTGCAGATGTAAAACCAAGTATGAAGGTCATGCTGGTTTTTAATTTTGTTTGCAGGCTTTTATGTCCAAACCTCCATCCAAAACTGATTACATTTCTCCCCTCAAGAGCATGAAAAAGATGCTGATGAAGAGCTGAATGAATGTCCTAATTGATGGGCCATAGAGTATCCTGGGAATCCAGCATGTCCTCCCAAAGAATCCAACTGTCTTAAGCACATGTCCTAGATCCTAGACCAAAGGATACATTCCTTGCACTCTCACTCTCTCTGTTATTCATGAATTACTTCTTCCAAGTAGAATGACTTAAAAGGAGAGACTTTTTGATTTCAGGATATCCTACAAACCACTAAGGAGACCATTTCTTTCACATCCAAACTCCAAACAAAGTAGAGGATAGAGCTTGTTTTGCTTGCACATTAGTTCCTTTTGACAGATTTTTTGGCTGCTTTCTGTTGGACAAATTTTCTTGGTATGTTCTGAAAGCACATACTGGTTTTGGCCCCACAGAGATGCAGGAAACACCTGACATGCAAGTTTGAGGTCTTGGTAGCCAAGTAGCTCAGTATTGCCAGAATCTGAGCAGTAATGGAATAATCAAGGCAGCCAAGTAAGGACTCTTATGATTTAAATGTTGCTCTTTAATAAAGTGTGGATTATGACTTAGAAACTAGAAAAGAATACAAATAGCTTCAAACATCTTTCAAGTCCACTGAGAGTGACACCATCCTTTCTCTTCCTACACCTTCCCCTCAGAACTTTACTGACAAGTTTTACAAATTAATTTCATAATTTCTTCTAATTTAGCTCTTAGTTTTACTAACAAGGAGTCAAGTTCTACTTCATACCATACACCAACAGATGCCCACTAGTCTGTGTCATGGGAAGTCTGACTGTGCGTAACCAGCAAAAAGGAGAAAAATCTCATTCTGTAAGAATAGGAGGAACTTTTACATTTATTATTATTATTCCTAATATGCAGTATGAGGGACTCCAATAGTCCAAACATCCCTCAGGCATCCCCTACTGTTTTTATAATTTATTTTTTAATAATGAAACTTCTCAAAATTTTATAGATTTTCAGATGATTAGGATCACATACCACCTTCAAAATAACTGTTGAAGCTATTAATTTTGACGTTAATTTAGTAATTAATAAAAGCTATAAGCAGTGTTGCTTATACTTTTATTTGCATCCAGGCCAGATTCAAGAGAAGATAAGAGCCTGTTAGCTTCAGCACAAATCATAAAAAAGTTTAAGGTTGAGGAACACCTGTTTCTCAAAGGACACTAAGTGTAGATAGCTTTATTTAATACTAATAACATTGTGTGTTGGGCATTGAATAGAAAAGTCAGGTTATTAAGAAGAAAACTCATTATCTCATAAGACTGATCACATGTTTTATTTTACATATTTGGTTGACTCTTTGAAATTTTTTCACTTTGATACTGATGCCTTAATACTATAGTTCTTCTAAGAGGATTTATAGAATTTGGGTTCACCAGAGAAATCAATGCACCAGAATTTGCTAGAGTGAACAAATGGATGCCTTTCTGTAGACCTGGCTCAGATTCATGGATAAGCAATCAAAGCGAGCTTTGCTTCCTGGAGGGAACAGGAATGAAATGGGTGAAACTGAACAATGTCCCATGCTGGAAATTACATGCTTAGATTGTGCAAAGTATACAGTGGGGGGAATTTAATTTTTAGTTTAAGATGTCAACTTATATTTTGGACGCCTAAAGATTTTTTGGTCTTGTATTACGTAGAAGTACAAGTGTCAGCTAGTAGGGAAGGATATCTGGACACAGAGGAAAGAACGCAGGAAGATAATTTGTTCAATTAATCAATGACACAATAAAAATATTAGAAGTAGAATTAGGCTCTTACTTTAGATAGCAGAAGTTACTCTACTTAAAAAGCCAGTACTCAGATGAAAAAATTCACTTGAGAATAAAACAGTTCTCAGTTTAAGTATGTGAGTGGAAAACATGGTTCCTCACTAGGAAGATCTCCAAAATAGCTATTTGGAAAAGCTTGCTTTAGACAGAGCCTTGAGTAAGATGATGACTTCTACCAACAAATTGCCTGAGCTTTTGATGCAGTTCCCCTACTGCTGGTTTGGCATCACCATGGTTGTTAACTTTCAGGTTGAATTAGGGCAAAGAAAAACCTTCATAAATCATAAAGAAAATGGCTTCCTCCAGAAGAAAGTATCTCCTTCCTCTAAACAAAACTGGACAGTAAGGTCCTACGCTTCTGGGAACAGGTTGATATGTGGCTTGAAGGCGTACTCTTAATGAACGCAACAGACTACAAAGAAAAAGAGGACCAGTGTTGCTTATATTATTGCTTGATTATTTCCAGGTGTTACATTATAGATTTCCAGTCTTGTTTAATTATACTTGTACCTTTCGCATGCCTTTTGTGCAGTGCAAGGAGAGTAAACAGTAGGACTGGCATACAGAGTTCATAGCCTAGTACTGATTCCAGGTAAGACATTTGCCTTAATACATTTTACAGGACAATGGTGTAGTTCCAGCCAATTAAATTATTGTCCGTCAAGGTACTAAACAGAAGAACTATTGTGAATATGGTAAACTGCATAGGGAATTACAGTGAAACATTTGATTTAGCATTATAATTTAAAAGATTATCATGCAAAGCCAACAGAACACACAGGAAACAGTAATATTATCAAATATTATTAGAAATAAACTAATTGTTTTCTTAACTTAATGTCTATGAACTGAACAGTAAATACCAATATAATGTAAACACCAATGGCCAGCTACAGATCACAAAAGCAGCATCAATGCAGAAATCTGTTTCTGCCTCAGTACTGTTCAACCGTGAATTTACTGTGACTAAGCAGTGAATATACGAGCCTTCCAAATACTAATTGTGGCTTGCTATTTACAAACTTTATTTATAAACTCATTTTCATGCAAGTATAAAATACTAATTCCATGGACAAATACACATTTTTTTTCACCACTCTAAATTATTTATATACATTGTATTTGCATCTAATATTCAGAGAAGTGCAAAGTCCACAGTGACGTAAATAACAAGTTTTGTAAACTATTTTAGATGACAAGCTCTCAAAAGATATTAGTAACCATATGATAACGTATTTTTTTGTATACTGCTGAAATCAAACATTTTTGTAGTAAAAGAACATACATTTCAGCTACATTCAAGTGAATATTTTATTACCATGTATTACGTCTTACAAACGTTAGTGGAGATGAGCAAGAGCGCTACAGAACCATACCTTAACGCAAGAGGTGCATTGCATGGTATGTGCAGGCATAGCCAAGGAGAGAGAACTGGAAACAAAAACAAGGTAGGAAAGCTTGTACAGAAATGGACAGTAATACTGACTAACACTGGGTTATAATCTTACTTATAACAGACCTGAAGGGCTAATAGAGATCCAATTCAGAAACACCTGTGCACTGTAGGTACAGTTTGGTGCAGATCAAGAGTGCACTAATACAGTCAACGTTGTACGCATAAGATAATGCACAAAATACGCTGATATGCATATAAACAACTAACTTGCTTACATTAGGTAGGGCAGCACAGCTGTAGTACTGCATCCTTGGCACTTAGTGATAGGACAACATGTATTTGGTTTAACTAAATTCATAAACAGGATATATTATGGTTTGCAAGATGGAACACATATATAATCCCTTTCAACCTCTGGTTTTACAGCATTAATCTAATTTTCCAGTTCAAATGCAAACATGACACACTAGCTAGATATGGAAGACGTTTCAGATATTGGCTTAAAACATCACCTTCAATTAAAAAAAAAGACAGAATCAAGAATTAATTCAAATGACAGTGAATTTGTTACTGTTGTCTTGTGCTGATAACAAAATCTGAAACATGAAAAAAAAAAGCAACCTTATAATAAAACCCACAGTGTCTCTATGGGCTTTTCCTGAATAGTAACTGCTTCCTTAATGTCCCTTTCATATATGCTAATTTCACTTAAGAAAACCTGCTGAATTTATGAATCTGAAAAGTTGTAACTGAGTAAGAACTTTGGCCTAATGTATCACATCACACAGAATGGAAGAAAATATGCTCTTCTTCAAAGAAAGCATGTTTCAGCTATGAAAGGATTCCAATTTTAAGTGATTGTCCTTTATTAAACAATATTAACAACTATCTGGAGGGAGCCAATTTACTTTTGCCTGTTTCAAACAAACCAGCTAAATTGCAATTTTACATTATATATAACAAATGTAATAAAATTGTTCTTAACATATGATGTAATACTTTAAAATTAACTGTTTAAAATATTTTACAAAGACATTTTATTATATATGAACTATACAACACACAAGAGTATGAAATATTTTGAACATATACACATTTCTGTATTTTTCACATAGATTATTATTTTGCACCAAACATTGGTGTCTGCAATTTTACAGTCCTCAGATAAAAGTAAAACAAAACCCCAGAATGTTTAGTGGATATGTTTGGTTTGGGTTTTTTCCTGAAAATAAAATCTATTGCAAGGAGAATTACTCAAGTGATTTTTTTTTTTTTCTTTTCCCAATTTCATATTTTGCACAAAGCTTTTCAAATGGATCAACATACACAAGAAGAATAACCTCTGTTCTTTGCAGTGCAATTTTCCACGGATAAAACTGAAACCAAATTGACCTCTTCCCCACTGTTAACATTGAAAATTGCAGTCAAAATAATGTCTATGCCAATCACTATTGAGACTCCTTTACCCCTTTTATTGAAAATGCAATCCTTTTCAATATCCATTTTAATGAAAATATTTGCATAGAGCAGCCTTGTATTATTTCTAAAGAACATTATGAGCGTTTTAACACAAGATAAGGCACATGTTTTTCAGCATTAATAATCTAAAACTAATCCTGAGGATCTGCTCCTCCCTCTCAGCAAAATCTGCTTTTTTAATATACCCTGTATTACCTGAAGAAAGCAGAAAAGCAGTATAAACTCAAATTCTTTAGCTGAACTAAATTCAGAACATTAAGAACTCCTGATAATAGTGTAACAAATCCACAGGTGAATTAAGTCACTCTCTAAACAAATAATTGTTAGAGGGAAAGAAAAAAGATACAGCCAGTAGCACTGTTACCTAATAGTTCACATACTAGAGATGACATTTATAGTGAGTTTTGCCAAAATAAACTCCCATCAGAAACAAGGTAGCTAAATTGTGAGGCACTTAAGGTTGACATGAAAAGGAGGAATGCAAGGGGTCTGTTTCATAGAAAACCTGAAGTTGCATATCATATCCTTGTATTAAGCATTCTATTAAAGTGCTAGAAATGGAGACTTAAACCAAAAGGATTCAAATATAAAATAAGTGATTACAGAGTTTAGTATGCATTAAAATTAAGTGCTTTTGATTCTCATGAATTTAGAGCTTTTTAATAGTCTTTTAAAAATAAAGTCTGGAAATAATCCACGTGTGAAATCACCTTCCTTGTGCCATCAATGCTATTTGTAAAGTGCCCAATTATTTTCTCAACAACAAAACCATTTGCCTTATCTTATGTTGTATAGCATGACATAGTCTGTAGTATGTATGCAATCCATACTGCAAGGACACAGTCAGCGTGATGGAAAACAGCACATGCATACTTTTAATCAGATTTAATTCCACCTGTCATTCTAAAAAGCCAGGTCTTGAATTACATGTCCACCCGTATATAGTGCAACCAACCTCATATTCTCAAAATGTAATTTAGCTGTTAAAGTCTGATGCTCAAAGAGAGACTTATGAAGCTTTTCCTCAGGACAACCTGACACCCAGACAAAATCACAGATGGAGCTCTAGATCTGAGTCACATAAATCCACTAGATGCCAAATCTGAGAAGGATCTGGGTTCTTTTGGATGATGAAGAGGCTGAAGATGTGTGGCAGTCTGTGCATTACTGATCACGTCTAACTGAGAGGGATATGATTCATTTACATTTCCTCCATTGAAACCATTTTGGAACTGGCAGGAAAAAATAAAATACAAATGGTTAGTACAGGAAACCAATTTATTTATAAGCATTTAAAAATCCTCCTAAAGACACACTGGATTAAATAATTTTAAAACACATTGATTAGCTTTAATTGTTTTTTAAATTATGATTAATGAGAATGTAATTTGCATTAAAATAGGGACTGAATCATCAGTGAATCTTACCCATGTTGAAGTCAATGGAAGCCCTACTTCTGGGTAAGTGAAAAAAAAAATCTATTATCTAAAGTGCAATAGAGTTTCCATTTCTAGAAAGTACAGTCTGAGAACTCCTAATTGTCACATCCAGCTGTTACATTTTAAAAGCAACCTATTTACATCTTTCCATGCCTGCAGTGGGATCCAGACATGTCAGCTCCTCCAGGAATGCACATGCAGTCCTATCCTTAAGATGACATACTGGGTGCAATCCACTGGCTGAAATGTTGCAAGGTGGGCTTTTTGACAGTCTTCATATTGACAATGCCAAGTAAGAGCAATGAATGGCTTTCATTAGTCTTAAACATAATTGTTCATAGGATTATTTTAATCACCTAATGTAATGCTTCCTGTCATGCTATGGACTTTATCTACAAAATACTCCAGTCAGTCATGCAAAGAAAATACAACCAAGTATTCTAAACATTTCCATCATCTCTTGAGGAGTAGCTTATATTGTAAGTACCCATTCCTTCAAGGTTTGTCTTTAAGAACATGTCTTATACATTCATCCATTCATCTGTCAAATTATGCTGGGTATTAGTTCTTTTTTCCTTCTATGCAAACATTGAAATTTTACTGACTGTGAACAAGCCTAGCTTTTTAACAAGACTATAGCCATGTGAATTATGTTTTTAATCAAAGCTGACACACTTTTAAGAGTATCCATGAGGATTATTTCTGACAGAAGCAGGTTATTTCAATATTCTTCATTAATAAGATGACCACACTCATTAAATTTTTCAGGAATGCTAT
Source organism: Aegithalos caudatus (assembly GCA_013389925.1). Lineage (NCBI taxonomy): Eukaryota > Metazoa > Chordata > Aves > Passeriformes > Aegithalidae > Aegithalos > Aegithalos caudatus. The sequence goes on from WEIU01003775.1 coordinate 53,380, forward strand.
CAATATAGACTCAAGTACTTAGGAAGGTTTCTCCTGCTTAATAAAGGAATACTGATCCTAAACAAGCAGCCAAATGATCACAGGTCTTTCTATCCATGTCCACCACTGAAAGTGATTTTAGACCACACTGGCTATGCTCCTACCACTGTTATAAGATAGGCAGAAAGTCAAGGTACATGACCACAATAGACCTTTCGAATTCCATAGTATTTTCATGTAGAAATGGATGAAAGCTAGAAGTCTGAAAAGATACCAGTCAGGGCTTGTATATCAGCATCTGTCCTCTCACCACTGACAGGGATGTCAGTGTGCTAAACCCAGCCACCAAGGCTGCCCTACTTTGTTTTGGCTGTGTGAATGTTGGCTCAGACAGCAGTATTCTATCTGCTTAGTCACACGAGGCTTCTGTTTAAGCAGTGCTACTCAGCCCCATGCAGTACAGGAATACTCTAACAAGAGGGGCTGAATTTGCCTCTGAACAACTTAAGTAAGGACAATTTTCCACAAAGTGGCCTTTGTTCATTTTTGTTTACAAAACCAAACTAAATGTCCTATTATTACTGCAGCACAGCATTCTAGTAAATATTAGGCAATAGATGGATTCTTTTCAGAGGTACTGTTTTAGTCATTAAACTTTTTATAGATAGGTGTGAAGAAAATGCAAGGAAGAAAATTAAAAAATAAGTATCATAACAAAAATTATTAAGGAAGTGTAACAACAAAATAATCTGCAAAATAAATGCAATTGAAACCAGCCTTTAAAAATAAAGAAATGAAATTGTGAATGCAACAGCTGTTCAAAACTGATGCGTCACTTTAGTACAGCTTTAGTGAAAAGAGTAATTCTTTGTTTTTATAAAGCCAAACTTGGATGGCCCTGGAGCTGCTCTGCAGCCCTATTAAGAAGCACTCTGACAGACTAAACACCAAGCACAGCCAGGCAGGGTTTGCTCAGTGCAGTTTCTCAAAGTCACTTCATGCAATTTCAGCCCTGGGCACTCAGGGAGAAGCCATTCATCTAGCTGAACTGTGCTATATTTTAGGTAAATTTCTGCAAGTGCATTCTTTTCAGAAATTAAGCAGTTTTAAAAAGGGAATGTTTCATACTTGTATTAAACATGTAAAAAAAATGGGTATGGTCTAATTGCATTCCTCACCTTTGTCTTGCATAGGTTAAATGCCAATTAATACTTTAATTCAGTAAATGCTTATGCATGTGCATAAGCATTTTCAGGATCAGTACTTCAGAACATTAACTCATTGAGATAAAACAAAACCAAAAAGAATGGCTCTATACTTTTCACAGCATTAACAGAAATAATGGATTCAACAGAAAGTACTTAAACAAAGGTTATTCAGAATCAGGAACTAGTAATTGAATTATATTCCTAAGTTAATTTTACCAAGGAAGAACAGTGTATACAACTGCAGTCTGTGCTACAGCCAGGATCCTCTCTTCTATGGCTTTTATTGTGCATTCTCTTTGGTGAAAATCGATCAGCTTAGCTTACTGTGACTATAACTTTTTCAAACTCTTTTTCCTTCAGCAGTTAATTTAGATAGCAGCTTGAGAAACAAGCTGGCTTTCACTTATAGGAATGTATAAAAAACTTTAAACATTGTGTATAGGAGTGAAATAGATCATATTTCATGCCATTTTTATGATACTATAATCTAATATTTTCACTAATTCTAAAATTATTGAGGAATCTGAGTAGTAGACAATACTCACACTTCAAAACCATTTTTTTTTGGATCCTTACAACTTATTTAATGAAAATGGGTGTGCCAAGCAAACTCAAACTCCTCTCTAAAGGGTCTATTAGCAAATTCCAAGGCTTGGACCAACCTACTTTTCTTCTGCTCCTATCAGGAAAATTACTGGTATAGTACCAAAGACTTGTTCATTCACTCTTGATTAATATTGCCAAAGAGAGCTGTCAGATTGCAGGCACACATATATATAAACTTGACCAAATGCAACTCTCTTCATTCTAACGAACAAATAAAGCAAAGATATCCACACACTGCTAACCCATCCATTTCAAACTCAGCAATCCAGCCATGACAAACTCTGCCCCCAGCAATCACCAAAACAATATAAACTCAATCAAAATGCAAGCAATGCAGCAATGCTGTTTACCATACCTTGTTCCCCAATGTTTGTTGTTGTTGATTTGTCATCATAGGATCATATTGCATTTGATCCACACAGCTGGGCTGTGCCTCCTGCGTGCACGGGTACATGGAAACAGCGCCTGCATAGCATGTTTGAGGAGTGAGCATAACTGACTCAGAGTTTATCCCACACTCAAGGTTTTCAGGGACCTGCTGTAAACAACTGAGAAAATCCTCAAAGTTGGAAGAAGCTGAATAGGTCGATACATCAAAACCTGCTGCAGGAAAATCCATTTGAGCAAAATTAGCAAGCTCTGGCATCATCGCTGTAGGTTGCTTGTAAGGAACAAAGTCTTGCCTACACTCATAAGGGGCAGTGTTAACTTCTGATTTGTAGGAGAACTCAGATGTACTGGCATGCATGCCAGGGAACACGTATTGCTGGGGCTGCTGCTGTGAGCAGCTAAGAGGCATGCCAGAGCTCCAATTTGTGAACATGCCATTGACTTGCATATGTTTCATCTTTTGACAGAGCTGCTGTTGCTGCTGTTGTTGCTGTTCCACAAGCTGTTTCTGGTGCTGATGAAGTTGATGTGGATCTAAGTCTTGCTGTACCATGCAACCTTCATTCTGGACCAAGGGCTGCTGCTGATTACAGTCTGAATATAAGAAGTCAGATTTATTTAAGGAATCCTGAACATAAGTCAGGATTTCATCAGTTATGTTGATGTCCCCAATATCATCCACATCAGATAATTCAGTTTTAAAAAACTCCTCATCCTGCTGAATACACTTTAGATCTTCAAAGTCAATACCCAGATTTTTCATGATGCTGTACAAATCACTGGATTTGTTATCCTGAAATAGTGCTGCACTGTCTTCAGGAAGTGGAACAGCACTGTCTGGGGAACACTCCATCAGCTCCCGTTTGAGAATGTTGTGATTTCCAGAAGGTAGGAGATTGTCTGTCCAGCCACTGCTAACAACGCCACCCAGTTCATCCCTACTGTCTGCAAAGAAGTTCCGCTCAAAAGAAAGTTTATGTGATGCTGGAGGGCAAAGATAAACAGACTCATCTTGCCTTAACATGACACCTAGGAGGGAGTTTGGATCCACAGAATCATCGTGTAGCGTTGCTTTGGCTCCTTTTCCCACTGTGCTTTTACTCTTCGGTTGAGAGGGGTCCATAATGCTCGACATAGGGAAAGATACCTCATATAACACAGCCTCACCAGTGGCAAACATGAAGGGCAACTTCATGTTACGCTTCCGTAGATGTTCTGCCCCTTCTTCATCTCTGAAAATAAATCAGATATATAGCATGGTACTGCAATACTAAACAGTTACTCTAATCTTTTTGTCCCCTGGAATTAACATAAAAACTATTTTATTTGTAGGCATTTTTGGAATTCCTACCTATTCCAGCTCAACTTGGCTGAGTTGAACCAAGAGGCAGATTATGAAATAAGGAGCTTATGACTCTAATACCACATTTACATATTACATTTGTAATTAAATCTAGATAGCATACACCATTTTCTGTGCATTATGGGCTGAGGTAAAAATAAGTGGGCTTTGTTCCATGCATTAAGGTTTTCTTGGAATAGCAAGTAAATCAATACTTGAAGTATCTTTCTTTCTCCATTTTACAGAACCCTTAACAAAAATTATTTAACCTATTTAACAAGGCTGAATTCTATATTATGTAGAACTTAGATCTGAACTAAAATTTAGGACTGAATTTCTTTGTTATTTGTTGTTACTTCTACACAACTGCAGTTGCATTTCTCAAGTTTTTGCTCATTGGGATTGAATATGGTTGATGGAATAACTTCATGCTTCTGCTGCTGATCTTGTTCTTATAACACATCAATCTGTCTAAAGTTTTATGCAAAGCGACACAAGTTCTGAAATATCAGAGTTCTTTACATGTTTGTAAGCAAACTGAAAGAATTTGGGTATTTTGAATATAAAGGGTACTAATTTCAAAACAAAAATTCCTTTGTGAATATAAACAGCCTCAAACCAGTCTTCAGTTTTTGAAGCATACTACTTTATGAAATGATGACTTACGTAAGAGGTCTTTGCGTGGCAATGATGTAATCTGGTCTCCCGTTTTTGTAGACAAGACGTGCATTTGCCTGTACCCAGGCCCATCGATTTTCTTTGGTTAGAAGCCTAAATACAGTCATTCCACTCTCACCTGTCTTCATCACTAAAGAGGAAGCATACTGTTTACTGACCAGCAAACAAATTCATGAAAATCTGTATATCATGAAAGGAATCCCATCTGTAGAGAAATTTTACAAAACTCATGTCCTCAATCACCCAATTTGGTGCGGCACTAATGCATTCGCAGTGAATCAGGATGACTGATCACTTCAAGATGTCTAATTTACTCATAAAATAGAAGTCAAAACTGCAACATATCTGCTACAGATTGGCAGCATTTAATATTTATATTTATATGGGATTTTGTCCATTATTTCTTCTTGGACAGAAATTAAAAAATACTAGAATATGTAAATGACAAAAGCCCAAGGATATCTTACCTTCAAAAAGTAACTATTATTTTAGCAATTAGAAAACACATTAATCCTGAATCTAATTCTTTCATGTTTTGATTTATGCAGAGGTACTTAAAAATCTTACGTTTCATTCCAACTACCACTAGCAATGCCTGATAAACATACCTAATTTTCATGATACATTTCTTTATTGGGTTTATGTGGCCAGGTTTTGGTAGTGGCAGGGAGGGCTACAGGACTGGCTTCTGTGAGAAACTGACTGAAACTTCCTCCATTTCCAGCAGAGCAAATCCCTGGCAAGTCCAAGGTGGACATGCTGCTGGGCAAGGCTGGGACTATTAGAAGTTGTGGTAATGCCTCTGTGGTAACATTTAAGAAAAAAAAAGTTATTGTGCAGATATAACTGTGGCCAGAGGATGTGTGTTGAGAATGTGTGAGAGGAACAACTCTGCAGACACCAAGGTCAGTGAGGAAGGAAGGGCAGGAGGTGTTCCAGGTGCCAGAGCTGACATTCCCCTGCAGCCCTTGGTGCAGACCATGGTGAAGCAGCTGAGCCCATGCAGAGCCCATGGGGATGTAGAGATCCACCTGCAGTCCATGGAGGAGACCCATGCTGGAGCAGGTGGATGCCTTACAGGAGGCTCTGTACCCTAGGGAGTCCAGTGCTGGAACAGGCTCCTGGCAGAGACTTGCAGACCCATGGAAAGAGGAGCTCATGCTGGAGCAGGTTTCCTGGTGGAAGGTGTTTTTAAGGCCTTATTTTAGTTCTCTTATCCTGCTCTTGTTTTGTTAGTAATCAATGCAATTCAATTAATATGCCCAGATGAAGTCTGTTTTGCCTGTAACAGTATTTAGTCTCCTGGTCCTTATCTCAACCCCAGAACCCTTCATTGTATTTTCTCTCCCTTGTCCAGTTGTGGAGGGCACAGATAGAGAGGCTTTGGTGGGTGCCTGGTGAGAGGCTTTGGTGGCTGCCTAGCGTGCAGGCAGGCTCAACCCACTACAGTAGTTTTGGTGCTGAAACCCAGGATCATGAGGATTTTCAGATAAGGATAGTAACTGGGAGAGGTAACAGGCAAAACAAATACTGAACAATGTTAGAAAGTAGAATTATCATGGGGAAGCTTTGTTGTAATTGTGGTGAAAGGACAGGGGATGGATTTTGTCCAAATTGTCCAATTTTGTTATGTGTTGTGATGAAGTTATCTTGGTTTTTGTCTGGGGAGCTTTAGTTTATTTTGGCTGGTTTTGTTCTAAGTGAAGGTTGTGTGATGAATGTGGATTTTAAAGATAATTCTTAAATATGTGATTCACAGAAGTGAGGGGTGGAAGTAATACAATTGCCCAAAACCCTTGCATTGCTAGACAGAAAAAATAAATAAAATGTATTAGAAAGGTCTAAGAATCTAAACAAAAATGCTTGCTACAAAACTTCTTTTCTTTATTTTAATCTTAGCATCAAAAATGTAGCAAAACCAGATTTAAGACAAAGTTTTGAGCCAATCAAGTTTCATCCCCTTCTACTCTGGAACTATCTCCTTTTCTTTATGAAAGAAACAAAATCACTGACAAGCAACAATGACCGAGCTACACCTGAAACAGAAAATGTGCTTAAATAGGTTGAGAACAACTTGCTGAAGGGCATTATCTAATTGTCTGTGAGGGGGTAAGAGAAAAAAAAAATGAACTTTTCAAGAGAAGTCAGCAGAAAAGTACCATAATATTCTGAAGATGATTCTGTAAGTTCTGAAGATAATTACGTTATAACTAACAGCAAAGTAAAAAATGGAGTCCCCTAAATAGCTATGCATCAGAGAGCTGATGTTTATTTCCTTAACACTGTACTTTTCTCCATAATTGTTACTTAAACCAACACAAGCTGCCAAGAATCAAAACCCAGAAATGTTTGGATGCTAGCATGTTAAATCAGAGATTAATTTCTGGTAAAAATCTTACACCAATACCAAAAGAAAATGCTTTATTTAACTTGCTAACAGGAAAGCTATCTTTGGTAGTCTTCTTGCCCAAAGAAAGTTGTTGACATAGCAGAAGCTGGGTTGAGCAGAGAAGGAAGTGAGAAGAGCAAGATGTGACAGAGACTGGAATATTTATCCTAAAAGTGTCTAAATAGGGATATTAAACATTTCTTCTACCAGTGTAAGTTTTTAGAAGAACGAATTAAATTAATGAAATGAATTAAATTAAATGAACAGTATTTTTTTGTTAACAACCTCTTTTTCTCTGTAATTCATATTGAATTTATACTGAAAAAATACTCCATGCTTCGATTTTTCAGCCTTTCTTGGAAACAAAACTTACTTCGGATGTGATTTTCAGCACAATAAAGCATATCAGCTGCATGAATAAACTGGTATCCTGTTCCTCTCATACACAGCTCTGCTTCGGTGTAGCCCAGGACAATCTTTCCTCTGGAAGGAAAAATCAAAAAATTGCAACCTTGCTGATGAACCAACTCACAAAATGAATGTCAAGCAAGTTAATTATGGCTAGAACATTTCTGATGCAAGTGCTAACTACAGTTTGTTGCTATATCAATTGTATGCAGAAGCAGAACAGCTCTAATAAAAACAATCAACAAATCATTAAATTTTAACTAGTCTGCCAGGTTGCCTTCAGTGACTAGGACTGGGTTCACAAAACCATTAATAAAAGGTGAATGCCTACAGCTCAACTCTCAATTCCATACTACTAAACATATTCACTCCTAGCAGGCAGATCTCATTAGTTCCAAAGAAAGACTTTTTTTTGGCCCTGAATCTAATCATTTACCTATAGATGCTTGTGTGTAGAGCTAAGTAATGGTTTAACTTTAGTTATCTAATACTTCTTGCCTAAATTAGAACTTTTAGTAGCTTAAATTTCGAACCCAGATGTATCTCAGAATTACATCCCTTTTGCTATTGAGTGGTTTGGGACTCCTGTGTTTGCATTTAAACAAGATATTTCTAAGAGGACCATTAGTAAAAGTCAGGTTTGACCCTGGCAGCTAAAATTAGAGTACTTTACTAGAGGTTGGGGAGACACTTAACAGAATTCACGTGATGTCTGTGCAATACATGATAAAAAGACATAGACAAAAAGAGACCTAAACAGATTTGAAACAACGAAATGGAGATTCAAATACAAAAGGTTAAAAAAGGCAGAAAGCAGGAATGAGGAACAATATACATAAAACCGTAAAATATGACAAAACCTGAAAGAATCAAGTGAATAAACATATCAAACATAGGAAAGAAACACGTGTGTTGACATTTTGTTATTTTACTTTTATCAGCTTAGAGAAATAAAACATTTGGGTTTCTCAGTAGGCAAAATATCAAATAATTCAGTTCTATCCTGTAAGTAGGCATGCAAACCCATATGAAAGACTCCACTGAAAATGAAAGTATTGTCAGTCAAAAATAGGAGGGAGAAGAGAAGGAAGGAAGCCAGAGGCTTTTATTTTGATTAAAAAGCATCCTAATGGGCTTTTTGCCATTTTGATGCATAGCAACATTATTGTAATCTAGTATTGAAGTAGTGTTTCCAAATTTTACATAGGGAAAAGAATGATTTGGAAATGGGTAAAAGTTATATATAAAAAAGTATTCAATTTATTTTGAAGAGAAAAAAAAAATCCAATGTATTTTACATCTATTTGAACTGAAGGAGAAATGTAGAATGAAACACTTGTTCTATCTGTTCTAAAACCATATTTCAAACCAGCTTTAACAGGAAACTTTTCTTCTTCCCTAATTCATTAGTATGCTGTCTTTTGGTTTTTCTATTTTGTGTTGGTTTATTTTTGCAATTGAGAGTCAGACAGCAGTATGCCATTTCAAGGAAATAGTCAATGGCAAACCCATTTCTCTTGATAGCAGGGCTGGAGAAAAAAACCTTAAGAGCTCCTAAACAACCACCACTGAAACAGTTTATATACCAAAACTCGTAACCTGCTTTATATTTCAAATACTACTTGAAACCTACTGCATCAGCAAATTATTAGACAATTACATGGAATTATTTACACTTACTTTGCATCACAGCCAGTAGGTGTGAAATCCAGTTTGTGTTTAGTTCTGAAGATGAAGTTTTTGGTTCGTATCTCAAGGATAGATGGTGGCTGCAGGGGAGTAGCTACTGCAAACAGTGCAAGCTGAGGAGACAAAGTAGCCCCATCCTTCCCTTTCTTGTTTTGTCCATGGAGAAACTTCAGTCGTCCTTGAAAATTCATAGCCTTAGGATGAGGAAAAAAGTAAGTGCTATATGATGGAGATATTTAAAAGCAAGATATTCCTGTTATGATGTAAAACATGTATTTTTCATTTTTCTTAAGGTCCATCAGATTCAAGGATGGCATAAATAAAATTTAGCTAGCAAGTACAGAACACTTATTATACCCCTGAGTATGTCACTTCAATATCTCCTAATAAACTTACAGAAAAATTAATTAATGGGGAGATTAATATGAAAAAACAAACAAACAAAAACAAACAATAAGACCCACATAATATCTAATATCAACTGGGGCTTCTAATAATCTAATGAACACATATACATATAATTATATCAGTATTTCTTTTGCAAATTTGTATGTTCAATTTTGCAATTGTAAAGAATTATATTTTTTAAGACATCACAAAGAGGGCGATAAACCCATGCTTATTTTAAAAGCTAAATAATTGACAAACAAACAAACAAAAAAATGCATTTAAAAGAACAAGCGGAAATTTTTCCAAACAAGGAAAATCTATGGTCCTCTTAATTAATGTAACTTAGTGCATCTCAAGATACTTGATACAAGAAAACATACTCTTGTAATGCTCTTTGATCTACAAATGACACAGCACTTTATAAAACCAGTTGCTAATTTGCATTTCACTGAGGAAACTGGGCTATGAGAAATGAAAGAACTTGCACCAAGTTGTGAGACAGGGGAAACATTGTCATGAACTGAAACGTTGTGTTTCAAACAGCTCAGGTATCTTTGGAGACTTAACAAATAAAGTAAATCGCTGCACCTCTTGTTAGGATAATGCAGATTTCCAACTTTTAAGCATATGTGAAAGCTTTTATGTAACTTCATACTCACCAGAAATCCAGATGAATTATCCAGGAGACATCGTAACCTGCAGATGAAATTCCTTTCCATAAAGGAAGAATTCTCTGGAGGAAGTTGGTCTGGGTTATAATAGGTTGCTGGCTGTGAAAAGCCATTATCTCCTGCAGGAAAGGATTATTTATAAGGATTATTTTTAGAGGAACACCTAGTGAAGGCTATCTATAACAAACGATCTTCCGTCTCATAAACAGAGCATTAGGTCACGACCTGAGCAAGAACAATGTAAACTGGAAACATCCTCAGAACCTATAATGATTGTAACACTGAGGCTAAGCATCAATTCTTCTGATGGGATAATGCAGGCTATGGTATCTGAAAACTGAATATAATTAAGTGGGTTTTTTTTCTTTGGGGCTTTTGATTGTTTGGGTTTTTAATTTACTCATTATGTTTGTCATCAGCCTAGATTCTGGACCAGTTGAAAAGAGCAGAGCTCTCTGCAGAGAACATACCCATGTTCCTACAATGGCAGGATCTGCAAAAAGGCACAGCAACTACAGGAACTGAGTATTCAAAAACACAGTAATGGCATCCAACTTTGAAACTTAATTTCCAGACAGCCAGGTGAAACCCCTAGCAATAAATAAAAATCAGCAACTTTAGGAAACCACCACAGAAAATCAGCATTTTTCTCCAGTGAAGGCAAAATCACCCAACTAAATAATGAAAATATTTCTGGGCTCTACTGCACAAGCACCATATTTACCTCTCCAGGTATACCTGGAGTACTTGTGTTTTGGGGGTGGTTTGTTTCAAAAAATACTCAAAACCTCGACTGTTAACTAGAATAACAACATGGTATCCTTCCACCTCATCAGGACAAGCATTTGCTGCTAAGTGGTATTTACAAAACAGACTTAAACATTTGGAATATAGAGTAAAACCAGAAGGTAAATCAATAAAGTTCTGATAGAATACATATATTCTATATGAGACTAAATATACAGAGATACCAGAGCATGACTACTCACAGCAAATTTTAAAAAGCAATCTTGTTTGCAATACATATAAAAAAACCCCAGTCATTCCCTAGAAACTCATGCATGCAGAAAATTAAGAAAAATACAGCTTAAAAAGACATTTTATAATAAAATAATCTTTAATTTAAAAACCAGTCCATGTCCTCTTAGAGAACTGATTATCAAGTATGGACAAAATAATAATACAGATTTTAAGAACACATATTGGCCTTCCAGACATGGAGACAAGGTCAGGGAGAGTATGTCACTTAATAACACACCACATTATACTTTCTGAAATATAATTTTGTCTCATGAACAGCTGGAAAAACTTACAGATAGGCTAAGAGGTTAGTACACTGGCAAAACAAACACAAAGGTAAACAAATCATTACCAAAAGCCAGTTCAATATAATCTCCTGTGAATTCAAGGCACTGAATTGGAGCTAAATGAGATTGCTGAAGTCTTACCAATTGGCCTTGCAACCTAAGGCCATCTAAATCCTGCAAGTATGCTGAGTTATCCAGCTTTTCAGATAAAATCAGGACCTTTTTTCAATACCTTTTCAATACCTCAATACCTTTTTTCCCTAAAAGAACTGCTAGGCAAGGTCAATTTTTGCTGAATAAACTTTAAGGTATAAAGGAAAAGAAACCATTTTCTGTCCTAGCTGGTAGTGTCACGAAAAGGGATAATCTGAAATTACAGCTATCTGAAGATTTGCAGGCCACCATTATGTTCAGATCCCACAGGCAGACAAACTCAGGTATTTGTAGTCCAAGATAGTTACCATATAACTTTGAAATTAGAATCAAGAAATTCCCACACTTGTCATATGGATGGTTCTCAAGAGACAAAGCAAACTTTCTTACTTACTACTGCTGCAGATTTTTTTATGATAAATTGCTTAATGTAGGGAATTTTCAACACTTCTTTGATGGTGCTTCTCTAAGAAGCTCTCTGAAGGAGCAATGATTATGAAAAAAGAACATAAAAAAAAACCAGCTTGCAGATACTAAATATTTCAAAAATGGCAACTCTGACCAGGTGCAGATCCAGTACCCAATAAGCAGTGCCAGGGTTTCTGCCAGCATCCTTGGCACTGGTAGGTGTGTTCTTCAGCATTT
>WEIU01003777.1:0-17583 GCA_013389925.1 Aegithalos caudatus
TTTTCATACCACAGTTTCATGGGTATGAAACTGTTTTAGGAAGAAGGTTCATGAAACACGTGGGAAAAATAAGTGGGACATTACCTGGAGAAGAAAATTTGAATGTCACTAAGTCAAAGAAGTGAATATATTATTTCTGAGGAGAGATGGAGTAGATGGAGGCAAGGCAGAGGACTGGACATTAATGAGAACAGTGATCATTTTCCAGAAGGACAAAAGAGATAAAGATGCAGAGGGCTTGCATCACACACTAATAATCAGTTGCTGTGTTTGTAGTGTCAAACAGAAGCTATTGCTACTTTATAGGGGTGGATGATCAGAGTACTCTCTATTGGTGTAACTTTATGTAAGTCAGCTTTAACATGTACACAAGCCACTCAGGGTCCTGTATACCTGACTGGCCCTTTTACTAGCAATGAGAGGAGTGGGATACAGGGCCAGGAGTAAATTACACTCACCCCTTAGAATCACAGTTGTTGATCCTGTAAGTATTGCATGCATGCATGGGTAAACCTTGCTCTTTCAAACCCTGATGCTGATGTGTCCACATTTCAGAGCTTTTTTATGTGGTAACAACTTAAAAAAACAGGAAAGAATCTTTACCTAATTACTTCATTAAATAATAATGGAGTGTAGCAGGTGTCCCAAAAATTTGTCATTCGGTTGCAAGAGATCCTCCTGCAAGTCATAACTACTCATGCACGGAGATCAAATGAGTTTTCTAACATTATATACTAGGATGATGGTGGATCCAGGAACCTGAATTCACTGCTCCAATGGAAAATAAAACTTTGTCCTCGTGCAGTGTTGGGAAGCCTTGCAAAAGAGGGATATATGCTTAAACTCCTTTAAGTGGTGTGAAATCCACCTCATGTTCATGCAGTTCTAGAATTAAAAAAATCATATCCACGTATCCAGACTTTAGAAAATAATGCTCCAAAAACTCCTCCTGTAAATCTTGACATTAAACCAGTCTTAGCCACTCTTGTCTTGCCACTCGAATCATTTATTTAAGCGGTGATAATAAAAGGTGTCAGCAATTCAGTTGTAAGCTCTTGAAGATTTCTGTGCACATTGACCTTTAAGTGTTTGCATCTTGACAGGTGAGCCATTCCTAACGTCTCCTATGAGATATGGCCAGGGCAAGGGGTCAGGCACGCTAATGATAAAATTACCATTTACCTTTTACCTCACCAGCCTCAGTGCCTGACATTATAAATGTAGGTAACCTTTCACCTGAAGGCCCTCTTTCTTCTGCAGTGCTAGGGATTAGGAAGAAATGAATGTGCTCACAGCTGCAGAAGAAGCATAAGTCATGAAAAAAAGAAGGTGCTTTTTGTGATTATTTCACTTTAATTTCTTCTTTTTTATTTTTTTTTAAACCAAAATCAAGTTTTTTGGAAAAAGTATGGAGAATTTTGCCCTGTTTTATTTTAAGAGACAGATAGCTGGCTATTTCTATTCTAGCATTCCTAATCTAGTCAAGATTACTCTATTCTTTCTTATTAAGATGAAAGCACTATTTATTAATTGATTAGTGCAAATGATATCACAGCAATCTATAAAGTTTATTTCAGGGATAAGTGACCACATTAATGAGATTTTATTATGACCTTCATTGTTTGCCATAGCCCAAGAGAGTCAACCCGTTCACCTTCATATCCTGATCCAGATTTTCCTGAGCTTCCCCAGTTTTCTGACTTGAGTCAATATTCCTCTCCCAAAGGCAAGAACATTCAATCAGTGGTAACAGGTACACAGTGAGAGCTTTGGAAGTGTCTGTGTGACTCTGAAGACTGACCAAGGACTGCTGGTTTCCCTCCCACCTATGATGTGCCTGGTTGCTCACAAATAAACACTTAGACAATAGGATGTACTGTGAAGCTTAACAAGGGTGGTGTGTATTTACTTCTCCACACATGAAATATTTCTGATTTGTAAAATGCATGCATGTTGTGGATAGGACAACTATCATGCCTAGGAGAAATATTAAAGATAATGCTAGGTGCAGAGCCTGCATTTGGCTGATTCATGGACAGGTGATTCATATCCTGATTTGAAATCCGTATCCTTCTTGCCAGAGCTAAAGCATATGAGGGTGGAAAACATACGAAGAGACAGACACAGAAAATGAGATTCAGTTCATTTCACTGATCAAGAGCCAAATGATCACAAGCTTTAGAAGAATTACCTCCCAGAAGAACAGCCCCTTTCTGATAAATGCAGCCATGTAACCACTAGGGCATAAATTGTGCAAATTGAAGACTACAGTTCAAATATAAATCTTTATATTAAGTTTAGTGAAATTTGGTATTGAGTGAACATTATTCATGTCTATGAATCTTCAGGCACAAATCTTGTTGCATTTTATTTGTGTTATAAAGATATACATTTTGCAAAAGTTTCATTCAGTGAATATTGACCTTAATGAAATTGTGCTCTGGGAAGTCCATAAAAAATTGTTGCATCTCTCTCACATTGGAAAAACCTGAGCAGACCTATTTCTAGTTTTATCTATTCTTGTACACACACAGAGTTCAAGCATCATAAATGAAAGGTACAACTTCATTTCTGTGTTAAGCTGGCAGAGTAAGTAAAAGGATTGGTTAGAACATATTGAAAGTCAGGTTGCCAGCTGAAAAAAAAAAATAAAAAAACCCACAGAAGAACTATTGTGCCTTCTAGAAAAGTGTATAGCTCTTCTCTCACATTAGCCTGCACTGCTTCTGCCATCAGGGAGTTTCTGAAGTAGTGAAGCAGGACAGAAAGCACAGGAAAAGCCTTCCTCTGGGAAGCTTGTACTCAAATCAAATGTGTTGAAAGGACACAGACAGGGATGTAATTTGGGCTGGATAGCCTGACAGAGTTATTTCCAGGCTTATCAGATCATGTTCCACTTGTCTGAATACTCTTGTTTTACTTCTGCGCATCAACACAAACTCAGCCCCCAGCACCAAAACCAGATTCATTTCCACAATACAAAGGGCTTAACTGTGCTTTTCAGCAGGTTTTCCTACTCCTACCCCTCTGCCCACCTTTCTCCTGGAATGTAGTGCTGCTCCTACATTCAAATACTGCATTTACAGTGGTGTAGCAATTTCCTAGTTACGGCTTGGACCACGGAGCAAATGCAGTACCTTACAGAGATGTAGAAACTTTCACAACAGCATGAAAGGTTGCAGAGACTCCACAGGTGTTAGAAGTTGCTGGCAACATTTATAAATGGGTTTTATGGGTTATTACATAGTCCCATCCACTGATCCATTTCTCTGGGACTGAGACTAATATTCCATGCTTTTGCAAAGTTCCAAGCACATGGTATTAAATCTGTTGAGGGGTAAAAAGAATCTTGCCAGTAAAATATTTCTTTCCCCTTCTCTACACTGAAGCACTTTGAAGGACCAGTACAGGCCAGGCTCATGCAGTGGGCAGTCAGTTTCTGATTCTGAGTTAGGAAACAAAAGTACTGTGACCACTTGAAGTGCATATTCCTGCATTAGCAGAGAACACACATTTAGCCCTCACAAAACCTGCAGTGTTTCTCAGCATGGACTAACATGATCTTTGCAATATCATGCCAGTAAAATCCCTCAAATACTGGATTATGCTCTGTGTCATCCCCTTTGTGTTCATTGAATATATATGATGCTAGCTGGCTTGAAGGAATCTTTCTTTTGATTTCCCAGGGGATACCCACTGAAGGTTTGATCCTGCAATACACTGAATATGCTGAGCATTTAAGAAAGTCAGAGGAATTTGAGAATGTTATCTGCTGGCCAAAGACATGAAGAGATGTGTCTGTCACACTGGTTATGGTGTGCTCAATGTCATGCAAAATATTTCAAGGCAAGAAGAAATAGGAGTACTTCAAAAACAAACAAAATCTAATAAGAAGAATACTTTCTGGCGACCTGGAAGGAGAAAAAATTGTAGCAGATACACCACATTCCTGAATCTGCAAAGAGGATCTGGTTTCATGGCAAGGACAAGGTCAGATCAGAAGACCTTCTACATTATGACTATTTGCACCACTAACACCTATTAAGTCCAAGAGGAAACACATTTTGCAGATTGGCTGGAAAACTAAGTTAATAGGGCATATTTAAAATACAGGTGTTTCCATCTGAGCATATGTTTATTGATTCTTGAATTTTTCAAAGCCACATTAATCATGTGACAAAGATGTGACATACCAGTTTAGGAATGAAAGAAAAGGGAAGTGACTTTTTCACAGAAAGGGCTGTGTCAACATATTTCCACAAATCAATCAATAGTCAGGTAAGTCTAGTGAAGAATTGAGCATTCCTTCAGGGACTACAGGATGTACATTTTTTTTTTTCAGCTTTATGGAAGGTATAGTTTGCTAATATAAAGAATAAGTGGATAAGTCTGTTCTTATTTCAAAAAGGAATTCTGTTTTTCCAGTAAAAATAAAAATGTTTGCATTGCTAAGAAAACTTACTTATAATTTGGCAACACTTTGAAATATATTCAGTTTGAAAAACAAAGAAAGTTAAAGTAGTTTGTCCCCAGTATTCAAAGATTTTTCTCTTCTGGGTAAAGACTGAAATTGGCTTTAGAGAATGACAGTGAGTTCTGGATCTAGTCCTTACATTTAAAGCAACTGCATGACTTTTTGCTGTGCTTTATGCACCACGAAGCACATGGGAATTGTTTAAACATTAATACATGGATTTTTGTTTTATAAGTGTCTGTAGCATAAGGGATTTGTTTAAACAAAAAATGCGTACTTCATGTGTTCACTTTCCAGATTCCTCATCATGGACAAAATTTAATCAGGGGATGGGTTAAATTTCTTGCTTATGGTGTGATATGTGGTACAAATATTTCCCCAATGCAGAAGAACAGTGTGTATTTGTTTATACATACAAACACACAGATACATAAATAGGAATGCAGATACAATGTACATACATGTGAGCATGTGGAAGTGCACATCCTTAGCAGCAGCACAAAGAACAAATGCATATTGCAATTAAATGCAGTATGTAATTTCCCAGTTAAGATCAAGGAACTCTGTGTGCAGGGCTGGCAATCCTCTGGGGAAAAAGCCAGAAGAGTTGATACTTAAAATATTCATTCACTGCTTCTTTCTGCTCTGAAAATGCTGAATGGGAAACACAGGTGGCAGCATCTCCAAAAGCCTGCATCGACAGCACTCCTGCCTGAGGAGGAGGAACATGAGGGGAAGAGACCTTCAGCTTTCATGCAGATCCTGCTCCTTCAACCAGCCTTTTTGGAACTATTGGGAAGAAAGATGTAGAGATCCTGTGACTGTGATATCTGGGGGCAGAATCCTTCTATTAGACAGATGAAAATCCTTTTCTTCTAATGAGAAAACCTGTAAAACAGCTGAAATCCCACAGGTTTTTAGTCTTCATGGTTATCTTCTCATGGGTTTTCACTGAAGAATGTGGTGGGGGCTGGAGCTATCTGTGAGGACATAGTGTTGCTACCTCTTACTTGGCATTCCCATTTCTTCCAGCCTGGAAGCTTTCCCAAACCTTATTAGATTCATTCATGTGTGTTTATAATACTGCAGTTGTACTTTGATGATTTTAGGATGTCTGAGACTGGAAGGGAAAGGGATGATATTTCCAGTATAATTTGTTCTGCATAAAACCTGTTTCCATTAATATTCAAGTTCATTCTCTATTTGTGAAGCTACTGGACCAAATCAGCTCATGCCAACAGGCACGCTCTGCTGACAGCCCAAGAAGCTTTGCCAGTTGATACCAGCTAAGAATTTGGCTCCACTGTTCGAGGGAGGGTGGGACAAAGTTTAAATAAATGTTAGTGTAAATGTCAGATTGTATTTCCACTTCCATCAGATCAAGTCTAGAATAAGTTCATTTAAATCAAGGGATTTTTTTTTCTATTTTCTTCGGTGTAACAGAAGAGAATTTGTCCCTGAGAATTTATGTCTTCAAAAATCTCAGTGAGGCAGAAAAAAACACTTTTTAGCCAGTCTCTGAGATGCTGATGAAACCCAGAGCAAACCACTGATATGTAAAATACCTCATTTAATGAATTTACACACCCATACGTGTATGTGTGTATGTGTATGTATACACAGAAACACACAGTTTAACTGAAAAAAACCCAAACCCTAAGCAAAAGAAAAATCCTCAGGACTAGATACAGTACCCTTTAAGTACAGAGCTGTTTAAAATATCAATCTCCTTATTGTAATTTGATGTGTGAAATTCAGGCACGCATTTACAATTCAGATCCTATTCCTTAGGGATTCCCATTTAGGGCCTGTTCGTATGATTTATTTAGTGCCTTTCTTCACTTACTTACGCTTGAGATCGTTAGGTATAATGCACATATATGCACAGAGATAAAATGTTTATCATCATTACTTCAATGAAGTCATTTGCCATCCTTGACACCCTCTAATGTCCCAAGTGCTTCAACCCACTGGCTCATTTGCCCAGCTTTGCTCTCTCTTCACTTCTTCATCTCAAATTCTCAATGTATTCCCTTCATCAATCACAGATGTTTAGCTGGTAGCAGGAGGGAAGACAGCAGAATAATTATCCAAATATGACAGAAGAAGGTCCCCTTTGTGATTCAGGAGGGACATGGATGGTGGAGGGGGAGCAGAAGAATCATGAGTGTGGATTTCACGCTTCTTTGAAAACATTAATGATGTTTAATGGAAACCAAAGGACCCACTGGAAGTTATCATGGCCTCAAAATATGTGTCCCACATAGATAACCTGAGGACTTGGTCCCACTCAAGTGTCCTCTTTCTGCTCTGCCTCTCATTGCCCTAGGTTGCCAGCATTTCACCACCTCTGATGGTTGCAGTCAGGAACCAATTTGAATGTACCCTTTTGGATCTATTCTTAAAAAAAAACAGGATCCAAATCACTGTGCCCTGACTACATTCAGCTAATTGGCCCTTGCTTTCGCTGACATCCGTGGTGTGGGGATGAACAAATCGAAGATGAAAGGGTGGGCTGGGGTGGGGGCAGGGGGAAGGTAGCATGGCCTGGGGCATAGTGCTGTGCACAACTGGGGAGAGGCGAGAGACTGTGGGGTCCCCAGGTGGCTGTGTGCAAGGTGACTTCTTCACTTTGAAAGAAGATTGGTCTCACATTTCTCTGCCTCCCTGGTACAGGCACCAGCTGCAACGCGGTATTTCTCCATGATGTGAAGGAAGGAATATACACAAAGCCTTGCAGAGTCTAATGCTGGGGAGACAGATCCTGGAGATGTTCATGCTCAGGAAAACAAATGTTTTCAGTGGTGCTTCAGAGCTCGGTCAAACACTGGTTGCCAATGTGTGCTAGAGTTGGGACAAATTGAAACAGAAACATGTCACGTAGACCACAAGACCAATGCAGAGTAAAAAGCAATCCTTTTGAAACAGAATCAAACAATTCAAGATGGAAATGAAAAATTATTTATCTACTTTTTTTTTTTCCCCAATAAGTCCATGCTGGGCTTTGATCATTTACTCAAGCATTAACAGTTGCCCCACTCAAAATTCAATCAGAGTGAGAATTACCAAAAAGAAAACTCAGGGCTTCTGAATGCTGTCTGACACTCTAAAGTACACCAATAAACAAATAGATAGTCATAGGAAAAGCTTTATTTTTCTTTCAGTTCACCCTTTTCCCTTTCCCTAAATATGGAGGACTTTGCCGTGCACTTCGGTGGTGGATCTGACATAATCATGGAAACACTTCACAGAGAGATTGTATGTAGTCTTCATAGGAAACACAGCAGCAGTGGTTGTTTCTGATTATAAAAGGAAATTCTGCCCTTGAACATATCTACTGCATCAGCTGGTAGAGGCAAATGTTCTACCATGGTATTCCTGATCCCTTTTTTCACAGCTATAGGGAAAGAAGAGGAAGATGAACCACTGGTACTGAAATAAAGGCTAAAATCTATACCTCTACAGAAAATGAAATTTTTTTACTTGCCTTTTTTTTAAGGACCTATATATTACCTAGGATACTTATCCTCTACTCCAGTATAAAGTATGTGAGCTAGAGGTCTTATCTGGTCACCTGAGTCCCCATGGACTTCTCTAATCTTTTTGTCTCCACAACATTCTATGGTAATATATTCTACTGTTCAAAGAGGCAGTGTATGAAAAGCAAATAATGGAGTTTTCTGGATCTTTGATAGAGATTTGTCCATTTTGCTACCTGAAAGTGAAAAGATTGCAATTTTTCTTAGACATTTTTCATGCCATATTTTAGCACTTCAAAACCAAAGTAGAAGAGCCAGCCTTTCACAGCTCCTTCTCAGAATTATATGTTGGACCTTTTTCTGCTTTTCAGAAATGGTCACTTCCAGGTTAAAAAACATTCAACAGGCACTCACTCGCTTTTCCTGCTAAGTTGTTTTGTCTATTTTCTTCTCCTTTCTCGATCTACAGGAGGAGATTAGAAAGAAAGTGCTTGAAGATTATGAAAGAGATTACAGAATTTATCATAGCTGCTTTGAATCTTGCAGGGTTTGAAACATAGCTGGAGTCAAAACGTTAGCAAGGGGTGGTTTTTTAAATTTTTTTTCTGATCTGAAATATAAAAACAGTGCACTGTGGCCCAGAAATATTTTATAAAACTATGGAGAAAAAGCAGAAAGAAAATTCCTCCAAGGGGAAAATGAATCAGTATTCTTTCCAGGGGAATGGAGAGAAATGTAAAATCATACAAGCAGAGTACTTGTCTATGGAATTTATTTTTTGTTAATAATTTTTAAAGGAGTACTTGGAGTGATTTAAGCACTTTATGTTCACCATGAAATTTCCTGTCCTGAATTATCTGTCAGGACTGGTAAAAACAAACAAACAAACAAACAAAGACATTTCTTCAAAAACCATTCAGTGTTACTCATGTTCTGGAAATAAAAGGAATTTACAAACTTGGTCTGTTTTGGTTTTAACCTAATGCAAAATCCCTATCCTGCAGCATTTCTGTCTTTTCAAACTGGGACTTACAATTCATGGCACCTGATCTGTATCTTTTACTCTCCTGAATGCTTTTCCCAGGTAGCATGTGTCCAATGTATTGAAATCATACAAGACCATGACTCACATTTACTCCATGGCAGACCCATCTCTTCAGAGTGAAATGTGCTGTGTAAATAAGGGGTAGAGGAAGAGTAACAGCTTCTTGTTTAAAGGCTAGGATGCTCCATTTACTTTTTCTGAGTTACAGCAATAAAATTCCTCTTTCCTGACACACCAAGAGAATAAATGCAGCCTTGCAAGGCTCCTGGCTGAATCAGGATGTTAATGAGCAGGGAAACAGCAGTGAAGATGATGGCTAACCAATCAATAATGACTGAATTACAGTTTAAAAACTGGATGTGTTAGATAGTTATTAACAGTGTAATTATTCATAAATGTGCCTAATTATTCATAATTATTCAGAAACCTTATTACTTCCCTGATTGTCATAAGTGATCTCCGAGGCCAATTATTATTTGATTATGGCCACAGGACTCTATGTTGGTATTACTCCTTTTGTCCTAGAAAAGTATGGAGAAAGCTGGTGAAGTTAAATTCATGGAGGACTATCTGCATTGAGTAGTCCTTTAAGAACAAGAAGCCTGTGATTTGAAAGCCTCTGTTGTGTTTCCTCTTAGCTCTTTCTTCAGATTTCATTGATTCCTTTATTACAGAAGCTGCTGCCGCCTAATTAGGGTTTTCTTGTTGTAATTGCTGCATTTGATATCTTAATAGTGTTACAGTAAGTGTGAGGGAGGAAGGGGGAAAGGGGCAGAGGGACTATCAAAGCATGTGTTTGTGGAGAAACCGAAAGCTCCCCAGGCTGTGTGACTGAGCCAGAAAGGCCCAGGAGCCAAATCCCAGCTAGCTCAGGTATCTTGTAACTCAGCAGGGAGCTCTGTCAGATGCAGCTAGGGTAGTCTCTAGCTCCTGACAATAAGAATGACAGTGCCTTTCCCTTTAAACAAACAGCTGGGCTTGATTAGTCGTTTCCACAAAAAGAGGTGAGAAAATTGTATTTTACGTTTGCTCACGTTTGACTCACAGGAATGTAAACTCAAACCTAACTGCAATCTTGGTTAAGTGCTGAACCAGATGTATCCAGGGTGTTGATGCAATCAGACCGCATCATCAGAAAATCTGGGATTTTTGTCAGAAGACACTTCACTAATCAAACAGGACCCTCAGCTCCTTTCCACTCTCTTTCCCCCCCTGAAAACATTAGAGCCATTATATTGTGGGGCGGCATTAGTCATGTTAAATTAGCATATAGATGAGTTCTGGGGGTAGGAAGGAGGGGGAGATAGGTTATGATAACCTGATGCTGTAATGCAGGAATCTTTTGGCTTATATACTGGGCCCCACAGTGCCCTGAGCTTGTTGCACAGGGGAAATGCAATTTCCCAACAGGGTTGCAACCAGCTTCTTTTGTGTGATTTTACTGACAGTGTTTAATAAGAGGACACACATCCAAGCACTGAAGAATCATGAACCAAGCTCCACGGAATCATCCAATTGCCTTAAAAATCAAGAGATTCAAAACCCCGTATGCTGGGTTTTTTTTGNGATAAGAAGGGCAGGAAATCTCTTTGCATTGACAGCCAAGATTGTCATTCTAATAACTTGAAGGGGTAATAAGGAAAAGAGCCATTAGTGGCTGACAACCACTATGGATGTGAAAAGAAGGGCTGCCCAGCTCTGCGATCATTTTGGCATCCTAGATCAAAAAAATGAAAAATGTCCAGATCTTAGCAGGGGGTTCAATGGGAAGCATTATGGTTCCTCTAAGTCTTCCCCATCCCGTTATCACAAAGTCTGTGCCCAGGTACTGTCATGCAGGTATATTTGAGTACTGTCCTCACTTCAGGAGACAAGGCCAGGTTCTGGTTGTGGTTACAGCTCTGTACACCTGGAGTTTTTTCCCAGATGCAGTGGAATCTGGGAATGAGATCCCTGTCCTCTGATGGTATTCTCACAGTTGAAGATGTAGTAGAAAATAGTTTCATGCTGAGAGAGTGCTACCAAATGTAAGAAATGTAATAGTTCAGCAGCAGCTGAAATGTGTATAAACATAGTTCTGGGTTTCTTAAAATTGCCTGGAAAGTTTAACAGGGATATTCCTTCTTTTCGTCAGACTATGTGATATAAACAGTTAAATACTAGTAACCTGCTTGTTTTGCAGCATTCTCTAGAATTTCTCTGATAGGGAGTAAAACCATCAAACAACTAGAACCATTTGGTCTTTTGTGAAGGCTTCAATACACACAGGTCTCAATTAGCACAAGTTGCTGTGCTCAACAGTAACATGAAAGGAGTATACCTGATTTTTCAGTCTATCTCTGTGTAGGAATAAGAGTTTTGTGAGATGCATGCTTTCAGTCTGCATTTTCCCAAAGGTACAGAAGAGAAGGTTCTATTTTCTAGAATAGGTTTCTATTTTCTTTAGAATATATAATCAAAAAAAAAAAGGAAAATACTACTCTGTCAAAGACTGAAGACAACTTCCTCCTTCAGAATTCTTTACTTCACCATGAAAATGAAATTCCTTAGTCACACTTGCATACTTTTGGTCTTTTCTTATCAAAATTGTGTTGGAAATTCAATTTATACAAGTACTGTGGGGAAATCAGTGATCAATTTGCACACTGGGGATACTTCCAGGGGATTCCAGCACAACTTGACACAGTAGGACAGAATTCTTACCAAACTCTTTGACAAGATCTGTCAGAATGGAAGTCAAGAATCTTATTTTGTAACATTTCAGACTCTATCTTATTACAGCATCCAAGTCTCAGTGAGTCAGAATAAGATGTAACTTCAGATTCTGCAAATAGGATGGTGTATCTAGTAATTTTGTTATATGGACATAAATTGGTCTCTTTTCCTGTTCACCTAATATTACTGCAGCTAAGACCCACTGCAGGTATCCTTGGAATGACAACTCAGTCCAGGCCCAGAAATGCAAAGTTAAACTAGCTGCTAAAACCACTAGGTATGTTTTATCTGAAATTAAAAATGGAGTTCACATATGTGCACACTCTCTCTGAACTTTTTTGACTACTGAGTATGTTATTTATTTCTTATCAATGCAGAGAAGAAAGTGTGAAAACCTTAAATTCACATTTAATACTACAGCATAATTGCTAAGGCAGGGCAGAATATTTTATATATATCTTTTCTATCATGGCTGCAGTTTTCTGACTTGTAACACAAGCTAGCACGCTGTCTTCTGCCTCTCTGATTCTCAGTGAAGTACATTTCACTGCATGCTAAAGCGTTGATTGTTCTTAACTTACATAGAATGACAGCTTGATTTTGCTAAATCCTGAGCCTGAAAAATTAAGAAGACACTTCCTTTCCATGAATCTGAAAACCCAAGGCTGCTTTGCTGCAAAGCACAGCAAACAGCCATGATGCATTCTATTAAGCAAAGTTAAGCAAAGCTCTAAGCAAACCCTCATAGGCACTACAAGCTACAATCTTACTTTAGAAAAAAAAAAAACAAAAAACAAAAATACACAAGAGAAAATGGTTGCAAGTGTGTGTGTTACTTGTTCCCCCTCCCTTTGTGGCTTCAAAGGGTGAAAATGGAAGAATGTGACTGTAGAGCATAATGGGTCAACACTGCAGCTCTGATCGCTGGAGCATACACTCTAAATTTCACGCTACATTAGGTA
Source organism: Aegithalos caudatus (assembly GCA_013389925.1). NCBI lineage: Eukaryota > Metazoa > Chordata > Aves > Passeriformes > Aegithalidae > Aegithalos > Aegithalos caudatus. The sequence goes on from WEIU01003777.1 coordinate 12,676, forward strand.
GATTTTTAAACCTAATCTGCTGCTACGACTGTTTTATTGGTAATTCTATGAAGGTACAGATTTCTTGACAACAAGGGAGACATAAGAGAGGTACTTGGTAATCCACAACTTTGTGACACCCCAGTGACCCAGCAGTCCAGCACACTCAGCGCACCTTGGCTCAAGGGGGTGCACCATAACAAGCCTCCTTTCAGCTCTCATTTCCCTCTGTTATGACAGTGAAGGGCATTCATTTAACCAATTAGATTTTTTTTTTCCTTGGTGTCTGCATAACTCTGATGTATTGATCTAGTAAGGGTGTATTCTGCACTGAAATCTTTACAGATTGGCATAGTTTTAAAACCAGCTCCTGTATTCAGCCGAACACCATTTGAGACATAGAGAAGGCTTTGGTTTACTCTGCCTCATAGCTGTTAAAATGCTGTGCAACAGTGCCACTCACTTTTTTGTTTTTCCAATTTAAAATTCTCCAGTTTAAAATAAACCTTGGCCAGAGTAATGTAATTGCTGAGCAAGAGAGCCATGGTTATCCTTCCTGTGCCTGGCTCCACTGGTGTTTCAATGTTCTACTAAAAACAGAGCAGCAGCAACAAAAGCAACTGCAGCTTCAGAGAAGTCTTAAATATGAGCTAAGCATCTCTGCCACGATAGAAGCACTTCTGGTCACCTGTTGATGGTGAGTAAGCATTACTGCTGAAAACTATGGGACTGGAGATTTTGGGTGCCACAAGAGTCAGCTGGAAGTTTTGCAGGTGGCTTCAGGGTCAAACACGGTGTTAGACATCTAAAGGGAGGAGATTATAATATTCATGACTGTCTCTTCAACTAAATCAAGACTCAAGCCTACCCACAGGATTTAATTTGTCTTTGAGAAGTCAACCAGCAATCCTTTCTAACAGAACCGGGAATGCTGGATTGAACCCTCCTTTAGTAGGCCTCCCTCTCATACAATCTTTAACGTTTTGAAAACCTTCTCTTTCTGTTCTATGCTGGTTGTAATCCCAGCTGTCCTATAATAGCATAATTCTTATGGACAAACTTTAATTTACAGTGCTTTTTCTTTCTCTTTTTTATTGTAATAATTGTTTTACAGATGTATTACAAAAAATCTGGGTCCCGTACACCACAAACAATGGCACAAAGGCCCAGATTGAATAGTCAGGTTGTAATTCAGTCTTCAGGCTGAGAGGTTTGCTACCAGACCCAAACCCTTAAGCAATATTCTTCAGTGTGGGACATTAGCAGGATACCTCAATTGAATTACAGCATTGTATTCCATCTGGGACTCAGTATTGTAGTGTACTTAACATTGTACTACATAGGGAGGCATGAGAGTAATGGAATTTTACAGTAATAAGATTTTTTTTTATTAAATGAGAAGTAGGCATGTAAGATCCCCAACTATGTAGCATTAGTGGAGTTAGAAATAAAGATCCTGTAAAAGATACCTGCAAAATAAGGTTTTAAAAATTTATAAATATTGTAATGCGCTGTTAATATACAATACACAACTTAGAACACTAAGGCTTTCTCAAAATGTCCAACTTGCTATGCAGTTTTCATAGCAAGTGGATTTTCTTAATGATAATTATAATATATTGGGAAATGATTTTTGAAATGAAGTGTGTGTCATTATTCCTCCAGTTCAGTCAAGTGTTTTGGCAAAGGTTTAAATTCATCCTTATAAGCCCTAACTTCAAGTACATTAGCATGTTTCAGATACTTTATAGCAGATATAAAGTAGATATTGTATATATGAAATATATTAAAATGTTTATAAGATAGTGTAAAGCTTTTTCTTAAAACAGTGATGAAAGTAATTTTTTAATTTTTCATTCTGCTTAAAAAAATCCATATACCAGAATAGCATTGACAAGCAAGTAAAGCAAGTGCTAACATCAGTTGAAAATCTGCTGCTTCACTGCACTGACTTGGGTAATACCATACCAAGTAGTTAGTAAGAAAAAAAACTTGAAGAGCTCCAATTTTTAAAGGAAGACAAGAAGACATAAAAATGAGGCAGACACAACAGAAATAACTCCCTATCATATATTTTTATTTTAAATTAATATTTCATGACCAGTTCACCAGCAGTCTGTTATCTTCCTAATAAAGTAAAGGTATTATAACCAATAAAAAATATTTATTGCCACATTTTATGTTTTAATCAAGGGCAAACCCCTCAACATATTCTTTTTTAATTCCTTGACATGGTGAATGATTAAGTAGAAAAACCAGCTTTTTATGTTAAAAAGAAAATACTGTGCACTGATTAGTTAATTAACACAGCATCTTTTGGAAGTGCAATAAATATGGAGAATCACAAAGAAATAGAGACAAGAATCTGCAAGATAGAGCGTGCTACTCAAATTCTGGATTCGCTAGTATCAGTTTTGTCATTGGCTTCAGGGGCCAGAGTTTTCCCCTTAGCCCTCACTGCAGAGATAGGGAACGTTATGGGATCTCAGAAATCCCCGAGGAAGTGCTGGGACTTGAAGTTTCCGTAAACACAAACTGGTGTATTTGCAAATGCAAGCAGAATGGGCTGTATTGATCAAAATAAAATCTTAATGAGCCCCTGATGTGCAGTGGGAGAAATTTCCAAGTAGTGCTGGGTAATAATTAGGCAAAACAAAGTAAGTAGGAAACTCAGTTCAGACTTGAATTTGTATCCTCTAAGCCAAAAGAAAGTCATGTGTCTTAAGTGGCTGTTATTTAATTTACCCCTTCATTGTTGTCATCTTCCTGGCTATTGTTCGACTAACCAGTTTTTAACAGTTTCTCAAAACTCAGAAATTTTTACCTTGAGGCATAGACAAGGTATATTTATTTTACTACTACTATGTTTCTGTTGCTACTGCTGCTGCTACTGAAACTCCTGTTGTTACTGTTAACCATTAAATGAATAGGTATTTCTAAAAGCAATAAATTTGCGTTGACCAAAGTTTTGGCAAAAATATTTGGAATGTCTTGCCCCCTGTTTCACAGAAATACACTGGACAAGGATCCTGATCTTCTGGGTGGGATTTAATTGAGAAGGAATTAGATATTGCTCTCAGTTTACAGCTCTTCATGGGACTAAGATCTAAAATACCATGACAGCCTAAAGGATAAGACAAAGTTAAGCATCAGGTTAAAAAGGAAAAGATGAGGGATGTGGTATTAGAAACTTGCTGTTTTCCTGAGGAAGATGAACAAAAGATTTGCAAATCTTGCTGTCCAAAAATGTTACTGCTTCTCACTTCCATGTAATGCCCTAGGTAGTTGCCCTGTTACACAGCCAAGGGAATGATGTGAACCTGCACCTCAGGGTTAACCACGGACCACTGAAGGGTGGTGATGATGCAGAGCCTTACAATTTCTGTTCTGCAGCCACAGACACAGGGCAGAAACTTCTGGAGGAAGGATGGCACATGTGGCAAAAGGCAGTGTTGTTCTGCACTCCAGTAGCTGCATTTATCAGCTGGTCTGTCAGAGTCCCTAGGTAGAGCACAGTGAAGCCAACAGCCAGTTCATATAGAAAGATTTTATCCACTGTTAGCTTGGATAAGATAGAGTGGGTAATTTTGGCTGGTACAGAGACGTATGTCCCCTTTTATTTGCTACTACCTTTTTGAGTCTTTGCCCAGAATATATTTCCTTAAAAAAACAAACAAAAACCCAAAAACACACCCAAAAAAACACCTCAGGTTTAATCCTATCAAAAATGGGCAGAAAAAATGCACCTGATCCTATATTAAAATTTTTGTATATCCCGTTTCCCAGTTAGTGGTACAGTGGGAAAATGACAAAATGTTTTATACAACAGATCTTTCTTATACACATCTGCGTTTACAATATTCAAGTTTAATTCCTTAGGAATTTTTATCAAATGCTAATCCCTCCTGTTGTTTCAGGGGCTTGTTGCTCTCCCATAGTAAAGATTTTAAATCTCATGGATTAGTATCTAATTTAATAGATTCTAGAATTAAAATAACAATGATAAAATGGAATAATTTGTTAGGACCAACTCAAAATCAAATTAAACTGACTTGTACTGCTGAGAAAGTGGAATAATTTTCTTCCTTTTTTGGCCACACTTCATGTTATTCTTCCAGATATAAGAAGTGTAGAAAGAGTTACTAAATTATTTGCAGCTGTTTTAATAAATGGACTACAGCAGCCAAATACCACATAACCAACTTCAATTGCACATACTGATATGCATCTATTGCATGTACTGATCATATCTGAAATGTGCTTATAACATCCATTAATTATTTATTAACCTTTATAAACTGCTTAACAGTGGAATGCTAATATCGAGTGCAATCTTGTGGGAACCAGGGATAATTTTTCCCAGCAGATAAATGGTATTTTCAGCCTGATCATGTGATAATATTGTATGTCGTGAACAAAAATATAGAGAGAATCCATGTATTTTTGCATATTCCAGAGTAAAAATTCCCAGCTTATTGCATGCCTTAGTCATAGCTTCATTTAAGGATATAGCTCAGAGAGAGTGGCCATTTTGTACTTAGATGAGCTGCAGTAGAATTCAAAATCTTATTCATATGAGTTCTTTTATAAAAACAATACTTCTTTTCCAACATGTTATCATGTTTCTAGGACTCTGAATATTCGATACAAAGGTCCATTTTCTCTGAAAAAGTTGTCATTTACAAAGGTTTTCCTCTTTTTTAATTTCTCTGTCTGGGGATTTTTGAACTGCTTTGCTCTGACATCTGAAGTACAGAGGTGTTAGCAGATACAACTATTTGTGAGAAAGAAGGAAATGAACCAGTAGAAAACTGAATTTCCTTAATTTCTTCTTAAAGATACATCTTGCTTTTTCATATTTGCAGTAGCTCTTGAGCAGTAGCTCTCCTCTCCTCTCCTCTCCTCTCCTCTCCTCTCCTCTCCTCTCCT
>WEIU01003777.1:17988-33572 GCA_013389925.1 Aegithalos caudatus
CTCCCCTCCCCTCCCCTCCTCCCATCACACCACTGCTCTCAAGAGCTACACTTTTGTGATCAGGCCCAGAGTTTGCCTTGGTAGGAGCGACTAATTTTTAAGGTGCCGTCCATAACTGGTTTTTAAATACTATCTACAGTGAAATTATTTCAAGCAGAAATGCATTCTGAAGCAGAAAGAGCATGTATGATACACTCAGAACTTGCTTTTACATTCAAGCCTGGTGCAGGCTATCTGTGCAGGACTGACAGCATCCTTGTTATCATCTAAAGGACAGTCCTCAGCAGTCAATCAAAAGCCCAAGGTTGAAAGAGGCTGACATTATGCCCATCAAAGTCTTCTCATTAAAACTGATTTCAGATTGTAGGTTGACTCTCCTTGACCAGAATGACTCTGGATATTCATGTAGTGTGTGAGGCACTGCTCAGACAGCTAGTAGCTCCAGCATCAAATTGTGCAATATTCTGTGTTCAGATGAATTCTGGGATCTTCCTTGCATGTCCACTGAGGCCAAAGTGTTTGGTCTTCAGTTGTTTCTGTTTTATTAATGAGGGTAATATTGAAGTGCCTCTGAGAAGTCATGGGTAAGGATGACTTCTGCAATATCTGACTGCCTCTCAGGTTACAAATATCAACTGCTACAACCTCTCTCACTACACATATTTTTCTTCTTCCTATTTTTTTTTCTGATGCCATTCTCACCTTTTTCAAAAGTAATCCTACGTCCTTGATGTCAGGGTGTCTTGTCACTGAGGCTTTCTCTAGACTGTTCTACAGATCAATGCAATATATATATATTTTAATACATCATCATTTACTTCCATATTTTAGTACAATTAATGTCTACTCTTCCTGGTTATGCATTTTTGGTTTGTAATACAAGAAACATTGTATTGGTATCTTTTTTGTCTTATCTTCTTATTCTACAGAATTTCTTTTCCAGAGATTGAGTCAATTATTATTTTGAAAAACAAAGCAGCTTTGCTTTGGGTTTTTTTGGAGGGAGGAGACATTAATAGCAGAACTATACTAATCATACAATGTACAGGAAGGACATAAAGTACCCCGAGATTCTGAATATCAGTATATTTCCCTTGCTGCTTGCATTACAATGTTGTGTTTATAAAGCTGTAGTTCGTCCCTTGAAGTGACATTTTCCAATATCAAACCAGAGAACATCCTTAACTTAGGCAACTTTTATGCCACCTAGTGGCCCCTCCTCTCTGAGAAATGCATCTGGTGTTCCCTTGCCTAAAATTCTTCATGCTTCTGGTCTTTTAAGTATATAGAAAACCTTCAGTAGTAGTAAACTGTGAATTAAAGAGTCAAAATTACATCCTTTAACCATGAAGGTTATCTTTTGATATCTTTTCTTGCAGGTTTTTTTGGCCATTTACCCCTCATCTCTGCAGGCACTTATCCATGCCTGGCCTCTGCTATGCAGAGAGAATAATCACAAATGTGAATCTTTATTACTGGAGTTTATTTTGAGATGAAGTCTTGTCATTTTCAGTCACCTTACACTTCCCTATTTTGATGCTCTCAACAGATGAGTCCTCAATTGACCCTTACTCTTTAGGTCGTTGTAAATGGAACAAATTGGCACCACTTTGTCACTCAGCAGAGCTAAGTCAGTATACAGCAGGAAAGGTGTTGAACCTTTTCAAATAACTATGCTGTTAGCTGTCCTAGCCACAGCTTTTTGAGCCTTGCTGTTTGAAGTCAGTCACCTCCATCTATATTAGGGCAGCAAAACAACAGTAGAGCTAACAGATTCCCAGAGGCTGCAAAGATGGATAGATCCCATTGGCTTCAGAAGGAATTTGAGACGCTGACAATGCCAGCCCATCCCACATCTGATCTCAAGATAACTATTGTGAGGGTCCTAAAGGTGCATCTTGTTTCTGTGCTTCCAGTGATGCACTTCAGACACTAAACCCCAGTGTTCAGCCTAGCCAGGCTGGCTCCTATTCAGCAAACTCTTTGGGTTTAAACTCTTTATGTTAAATATAAGCCTAAGGCTAAGTGCAGAGTGCTTTCACAGGCAGCAATGGGCAATAAACAGGGGCTTCCAAGCACCAAGAAAATCTGCCTTGAGCTGTGTTTGAGAGGTTATGCACTTCAGTTACATCATCCCATAATAACAGAGTTTCACAGACCCACAGAGGACCACCATATATGAGGGAACTACTGCTGGACACGGGCAGTCTGACACATGTCTTTTTACACTACTAGCCAGATTTTCTCCTGCAGTCTGTGTCACAGTGCCATATGGATACAACTCAAAAATGCAGCATCTACTGATGTAGTCAGGAAGAACCAGGTCATGGTTTCTTTTTGTAGCTGTCCTTTTGGCATTCACCTGACAGAGTCTGACAAGTGGCACTACAATGTTTATTTCAATTAGAAAATCTAACCCCTTCTTTCCCAAGTCTTTACGGTACCCAGGGATACTCTATTTGAAAAAGGACTTAATTATGATGATATTCATTTACAAAGACCACTGATTTGAGAAATGGCCCAAATAATAAATGCTGTCAGAATAAATACAAGACTATGAGGCTAGCAGTGGTGGTGTTTGCTCTGCTAATTGTACTTAATTTACTGTGAAGTTTTACAGTGGCTCCTGTAGCTTTGAGTGCACTGAGTTGTGGTGCTGCTGTATATACCAGGGGGAGAAGATTATCAGCGAGGTAGCCCAGTGAGAACCATTTCTGAAATGGCCCCAAGTGGCAGATTCTCCAGTGCTTTCATTACACACAGCCAATGACGTGGGTGACACTCTCCCTGGAGCTCTTGGGGATACAGTGGCTGCTCACAAGGTGCAATGGGACAAGTTCCAATCTGCCAAGCTACCACTGGGTGCACGTGTGAAGACTTTATTCTATTTCCTTCCTTGTTTAAGGCCTTGAACTGGTCTTTCCCATCATGGAAAATTATGGACAGTCATGGTCAGACCTAGATGCTGATACACAGCACTGCTGGGACAGTCACATACCTATCAAACACCATGTGCCTATGCATACATTCTCCATTTCTTGTCTCAGGCAACCTCATGGGAGTTCTTCAAAAGGGAAAACCCCATCTTGCGGGAAAGGAAAAAAAATTTGGGATGTTAAGGAAAAAAAAAAGTAGAGGAGTAAAAGAAGACTTAGAAAAAAAGGGGGGAACACACTGAACCACAACCCCAGCTTGCCAATGGATGATTTTCAGGCTACTTGACAAGGAGCAAGCTCATGGAATAATTAGTTTCCCTCTTATTGTGCAAGTGTATATATATCTCCCTCCTTGGTTGAATCTTTTACCAATATCAGCATAATTTAATGGAACAGTAGAGATCTCTGAGAGATTAAGCAACTTTTATGTGAGCAGGTTGGAGGACAAAGATCCTACTGATGTTTCAGTCTAGGCAAAATGCTTAAATCAGAGCTTACATCTTCTCAGACAGCAAAATATACAAATCTGTACACAGTCAATTGTAATGTTCATGGCCTTATTAAAAAAATAAGATAAAATTAAGAGCTTTTTGTCTTTTAAAATCAAGGTAGGGCTATAGTGAATGTGGCCAGACTAAGTTCCCTGAAATCACTATTTTGATTTAGATTAGTAGAGCTGACAGTGTCTGAACTCTGTTTACCTTCCTGCTTCTTCTCCCAGTAGAACAATGGACTAAGCTATGCAGGAGGTCAACAGTGTTAAAATCTTTTAATGGATGGACTCATGACCATCCAGCTCATCTGACATCTGAGTGTGGGCTGGAAAGAATCCAGTGTTATGACATATGCCAAGCTCCTCTCAAATCTCAAGGCAGGTGACAGGAGCTATTGCACAGTTTAAACCTTCTCCTTTTTGTCTCTTCTGCCTGTTACCTGTTTTGCATTACTGAGGCTGACAAGACCCATAATAAGATCACCTGCCTGTTGCTTTTGCCCCTCCTCCCCCCACTAGATAGAGATCAGTGCAGGCAAGGGGAAGAAAGAGGATTGATTTAGATGGACCTAAGAAAAGCATTCTCATCTGAAACCAGGTGTTCCTAATGCCTGCCATAAGATTTATTGCAGTCTGCATCAGGCAGCCCACACTGAGCATTCCTGAGTAATTAGGATTCTGTATCCTACCATCTGATGGACACTGACCTCTCCTTGCAATCTCTCCTAAGTGTCTGAGCCTCCTTATTCCATCTTCCATCCCCCAGCCTACGTCTTCTGTCATATCCCAGCAGATACTTTATGACATGTTGCCATGCCAGGAAGCCGGCATGAACAATATTACTCTGCACCCAGCCTGGGGCTACTCTGAGAAATGGTCAAGTATCTGAAGTTTAAGCTAAATAATATGATCTTAATGAGCACATGTGGGCTACAGATCAAAAGAATAACCAAAAGGTAAAAAGTTCAATCAGCTTCTTTCTGTGTGTAGTAAGAATGACCACAGTAACTTTGCACTGAGTCTTTTTGCAAGTTTGCTAGAGAAAAAGTGGCTCAGAGGGAATGGGTAGAAAGAGATATTTCTCTTGAGCAGTTTTGACCTCAAATTAATGCAGAGAAACTGTTACCCACTGCTATAAAAATGAACCTGACAGATCTGTGCAGGTACTGTCTATCCTTTTGTCTAAACTCAGAGTCCAACATGGACTCACTGTAGTTTACATCAGGAAATTTACTTTTGTTTCACATCTCTTTTTGGAAACTTTATGCACTGGATGATTTTTCTAAGCTGCTTTGCCCAGAGAAACTAAGTCCTCTGTGTGTAAAAATACTTGTAACTGGCTTGTGCCAATAACAGCATAACTCAGTTCAACTGATCCTCTTGTAAAGAGTCCTAATGATCACTGGCTCTCAGTCATTATCTTTTCAAGAATTTATTTTCCAGTCCTGCAGGTCAAAGAACATTTCAGTAGCACCTGTGAATACATAAGATTGGTTTGACTCAGTCGGAAACTTGTGCCTGTGCTACTTCCTTGCTTTCAGACTTTCACCATCATGGTAAACTAACACCTGCAGAGCCAAATAACCTGCAGAACCTTGTAGGAGTTTGCCACTGAGCATAACATTCTGGAAGCTGCTGGAGCTGAAATCTGGACTTAGCATACCTACAGCTCATTTTTCACCATTTGGAGGCATAATCACCTATGTTTTGACATTCATGCCCTAGGTTTACACTGGTCTTTCTCTCTCCAAGCCAGAAGTGTACTTGGTCTTTATATTGGAAGTCACATTTTGCTGAGTAATGTACAAAAGATCCACCTACACTAGTAAAAGTGTGGTTTTTCTGAGAATCACAGGACAACACAGGACAACTAGAGAAAAGAAGCAGCAGGAAGGCTGTGCTTGCTCTATGAATTTACACTGATACTCCTACCCCCCTACTGTGTCACTTCCATAATGTTACCATTGAAACTCACACTTTCACAGAACTTTTATGTGTAGGCCAGCTTTGAATTCAGCAAAAGTCCCTGGCAATCTTTGGTGTTAATGAATACCAAAAGCAGGTACCTTTGAAAGTTAATAGATATTTAATACCCTATCTTGGTGTAGAGACAGAGCCTGCCGTGCTGATTTAACTTTTACAACAGATTAACATTTTGATGTTCAGGAAGATATCAGAAGACTAAACTCAATTAGCCAAAATATATTGTACTAAAGCTGATCTTTTGTTCATGACAAACATCCTGCTGGTGTTATTTAAAATCAACAAGTAAGATCAAACAACAACTGTGCAAATTGCTGGGTTCCCTGCACATAACTATTAAATATTGTCAAACTAAAGACATCGCTAGACACCGTGTGTGCAGACATTTAAATTTTTATGCAAGTGGAGCTTGTTTCAGGACACTACCAATAATGTCTATGACACCCACTATCACAGTTTTTAAATAGATTTTCCTGGTTAAATGCATTTACCTCCTTAGATGTATCATGCAGAAAAATTGCTCCAGCTTCATGAGATAGGCAAAGACTAATGTTTGATCACTCTGTCCTCTACAGTCCTCATGTGATACACAACCTCCTCCAATATCTGTATCCTTAGTGATAAGTCTGTTTTGGAAGTTAGTATGCAAGTGTGAGGACTGAACAAGGACATTCAAATTCCCCTCTTTGGTACCAAGATCAGAAAGCAGTACTGAGGTGCCCATTTTATCTGCTGCTCCAGACAACAACTAAGTATAGGTATTTTGGTCATTTTATTAGACACATAACTGAAGTGAAAGAGAGGGCATTGTGTTAATACAGTGAGAGCTTGCTGAGGTATCCCTGCTTAGAATGTGTTTTTAAAATCCTGCTATATTCTGGACAACTTGCAACCACTGCAGTTTTTATGCTATTTTATAGCTCTGCATCATTGCCCCTTTCCCCTCACATTTAAACACCATTAATTGGGAAAATGCAAATACCAAGGCAAAAAGGTAAGCATCACAAAAGGTTAAAAGCAGGATTAGAACCCTGTCTTTCAGGAGAGCAGACTTTGGGCTTTTCAGGGATCTGCTTGAAAAAAATCCTGTATGAAATGGCTCTGGAGAGAAGATAAGTCTAAGAAGGGTTTTTGATCTGACTGATTTTGAGGGATCACATTCTCCAAACTCAATAATGATTTATCTCTATGCACAGGAAATGAAGAAAAGGTGGCAGGAGGCCTGCACAGATGAGCAAGGAGCTCGTGTCAAAATTCAAATGTAAAAAAGAAAGTGCATAGGAAATGGAAGCAGGGGCAGATGACCTAGGAGGAATATATGGACACTGTCTGGGTGATCAGATAAGAAAACCAAGGCCCATTTATTTGAATCTGATGAGGAATGTGAAGGGCAATAAGATCTGCTAGGATATCACTAGCAAAAGGAAGAGTATAGAGAATATGCAAACACTCTGATGCATGGGACAGTTAATCTGGTGTCAGAGAACAGCAAATAGATCAAGGTACTCAATGGCTTCTTCACCTTGTTCTTAAAGGCGTGACTGAGTTTAAGGCATCCCAGCTGCCTCAGATCATTGTGAAAGTTCCAGAGCAAGAAATACCTACCCTCAGTAGAAGAGGGCTGGGTTAGGGGTTATATAAATAAATGGACGTACATAAATGCCTGGGACTGATGGGATACTCTCACATGGTGAATTGAGATCAGCTTCATCTCAATCCCAGGGAAGGTCAAGTAATGAATCCTCCAGCAAACCATTTCTGAAAACGTGGAGGAAGAGGAGCATGCATTTACAAAGGAGAAACCACACTTCACCAACCTGATTGCTTTTGTGATGAGAGGACTAGCTTGGTGGTTGAGAGGAGAGCAGTGGTTCTTGTTCATATTGGCTATAGTAAGGATTCTGACACTTTTGACACTCTAACATCTTCATAGAAAAGTTGCAGAAGTATAAATTAGATGAATGAGCAGTGGGTGGGATGTGACAGCCCTGATAGAATCAGTTTGGAGTGTTGGATGCAGTTTAGAGCTTTTAAGTGCAAGAAACATTGGAACAAGTCCAGCATAGGACCATGAAGATGAATAAGGGTGTAGAGCATTGTATGGGAAGAGTCTAGGAGAGCTGGGACTGTTCCACCTCAAGAACAGAAGATGCAAGGGAACCTTATCCAGGGAGATTGAACTAGCCTATCTCCAGAGGCCCCTTCCATCCTAAATGCTTCTATGATTCTGTGAAAATTTCCATACAAATACTTCTGTTGCCATGTAGCAACAGTGAGAAAAGATTAAAACACTCTAGGGAATGTCTAGACTATTTAAAGTAAAACTGTGAATGAAAAAAATTCAAAAAGTCTTCTTTTTGTGGCCCATATTTAACATTAGATTTAACCATAAGTGATTTTTGTAAGAAGTACTGGCTTTTATTTTACATTAAACACATTGTTCACTAAAAATCATGTAGTTACTTACACTAGGTCTGATAAAACAAAAACCTCCCAGCCCAAATTTAGACTAGGAAAAGATTAGCGTGAAGACAGAGTGAAATTCATGGTGCCATTTATCATTTTTAGTGACAGCTATTTGGGAATAAAATACAGATTTTGTAACTCTGGCATTAAAATTCCTCTTCAGGAGAAACCTGTGAACATTTGGCCACTCTTGTGTACAAAGATTTTGCTTTCTGGCAGAGAAGCACTCTGGTTCCATGGCCTTTATTGAAGTTTAAAAGAAGTGTTGACTTTCCCTGTATTTCATGCTGTGGAGGGAAGAAACAAACTTCTCTCTGAGCTGACCTTTAGGAGATGTTGTGTTGCCTAAAGCCCTGTCATTAAACGTAGCAGTGAGCACTAATGTTTATGATAGAATGCTAAAATAGAATCTAGACAATAGGAAACCCTCTTTACTTTTCTGCTGCATCCTGCTGGCCAAATATATATATCTGTATGTTGACCAGGGTCACTTAGTAATTTGTATGTATGGATATATTTTATGCACATAGAAAAATAGTATGAGCAATCTGTAAACATGTATGGATGTTCTAAAAATCAAAATCATTTCTTCAGGGCTGGTACTGAGCAGAACCATGTGCCTGTGGTTTCAGTAGTATCTTGCTCTTTGTTTATATCAGTAAAACTTCAGACCCTGGTTTCCCTTTTGCCCTCAAAGCATTATGATCAACAACAGAACAGGGTAAAATAACAATTGAAAAATAAAATTCTTCTGCCAAATATCTGCTGCCTTCATAAGATCACATCTTATGATTTTTTTCTTGACTTTTTTTTTGGTGCATTTAAGGCCTGAAAGCAGTGACCTTGTTGCTAAGCAACTGAGATGCTTAGGCCTCAGCCCTGGTGGTTGAGATGACAAAGGTCAATTAATGTGGCAGGCCTGTCCTTATCAATATGCTACTGTGGCACCAACTTTTATTTCTTTACAGTAATATATCATAATAAGTTTTGTAGGTCTTTATACTGCAGATCTCCTTTTGAATAAAAGCATAACTGAGACTTGAGGGTATGTCTGATATAACAGAAAATGTAACCATAAAAAAAAGAAACCCAGAATAGAAATCATCTGACTGCTGACTATCCTGCTGTGCTGCCTGAGGCAGTTACACATTTCCATTGAGTTATTTTATGATCAGGCCAGTATGTTATTGAAATATTATCTCTTTAGCCTTTCTCATTCTGATAAGAAATGACAGGCTCTCAGAACACTAATACACATGGAGAACAAAATATGGAGCTGTGGAGAAAATTCAACTGGGGCAAGGAACAGCAGCTCAATATACTCCTGTTAAAACTTCCTCACCAATCTTGTGTTGGATTTTAAATAACTGTCCCTATTTTTATGCCAAAGTGAGCATCAGAAACCTTTACTCCTATTACTATAACTATTACTATTACTATTACTTACTATTACTATTACTACTACTGCTGCTACTACTACTACTATCACTACCACAAAATTTTGTCAAATAGTTTAGCAATATGAAATACTTGCTATGTGGAAAGCCTCCCTAATTGAGAAACATTTAAAAGGCAGTCAACTTCCCATTACTCTATTTTTAAAGCATTTTGAGAACCTAAAATCCTCTGGCTGTTCCTTTTGTTCTCCTCTGCCCTTTGACCAGGCTCCTGGCTGAGAACATCCTTCCCCTTTGGGAAACTTTCAAAGGTAGACACCCACAAAGGCTTCTATGGAGGAGGCTGCTGGCAGTTGTTGTGGTCACTTTGGGATCAGTGGGTGACAAAGGCAGCCACCTTCCTCTCTTCCAGGGTGCATAGTGTCTGGGTTAGTGTGAGCAGGTTCCTCCTCCTTTCACACATGCACAGGGTGGGATGGAAGAAGCACTCTGGATGCCCCAGGAATTTAGAAGCACCCTCTTCAGAATCAGGCACAGCCAGTAGGGTAAAGTGTGTGGCATCATGCATTAGCTGGTACTGGGATGAGCAGTATCCAGACAAACTGCCATAAAGAGAAAAACGATTTTCACATGAAGACACAAAATTTTACACTTGAAAACACAAAAAATTATTTATCTGCATTACTGACTTTTATTTCTGTCCATATGCTAGTAGGGTCAGAAAAAAACTTAATTTTCCATATTTTTGACAGTCTTCTTTGCTCAAATGCTGCACTATCAAAATTGAAGCTCAGCGCAGTTGTTGATGGATGGGGAGTGCCATTTTTTGCCCGCTTTTTGCCCTTCTTTCAAGCTTATCCTTTTGTGTAGGGCACAAAAAAACAGTCTGAGCAAGGTCGGAGTACTTAATTTTATATTCATTCCAGCAGTAATTAAGGGTTGCATCTAGTTAGTGATGTTGGTTTCCATGAGTGATCCTTTTTATGGGTAAGATAGTGTGGAAGAAGCTTGGTGAGGATCTTTCTAATGCCTACTAGCATCCCATTAACCTATCCTATTCTGCACAAAATAGGACTTAAAAGCCAGAAAGGCATCCTGGTCTTAATCCTACTACTGCAGAGAGGAATTCTCCAGAAGATCATTTTGCTGTTGTCAGATGAAAGAAATTTGAACTGTAACCTTTTACATCTTATTTGCAGTCACTTCGTGATTTCAGTTACCTGAAATGTTACCTGGTTAATGACTGTTTATAGATAAGAATAAAATAAAAGGTCTCACTCCCTGTTCTGAAAGCATGACTATCCCTTCTTTTCCCCACACCTCCTATCCAAGTTAAATGTTCTTTCATGAAATTCCCCCGACTTTACATTAATGTGAGACTAAACACAAGCCCTACAGTTGTCACCCTGCTTCAGAGAGGGATTTCATATTCCCTCAGTTCTTATACCCCATGTACAGTGTGGCATAAACTGACCTCCAACTAATTTGGAGTGAGTATTCTCAGCTGCTCAGCCCAGTTTCCCTGCAGTTACAGTGCTCATGTGTGTTTTACTTCCTTGTTTTATGGCATTAATGGAGAAGCAGATGTTGCCTTTCTCCCTGCAAATGCTATATACAGTGAATCATCCTAGCCTCTCTGTAAAATTTCAACTTAATGGAGTCCTGGAATTTGTGATGAGCTGAGGAACTTAATTTTATAGAACAACCTATTGAACAAGCTGTTCTTGGACATTCCCATCTCAACTAAATGTTAAAAGTATTAAAATTCACATTAGCACAAAAGGAAATTTTGCATGGGTAATCCTTTAATACAGTGTTTTATGGCTCTATTAGCTGCACAGCAGCTGGTGACATGATGAATTTAATCCATTAAAAAATTCAGTAAGAGGTTTAAAAGTCAGATTTTAAAAACATAATCTTGCTGCAAGGAAAGAGAACTTCTCCTCAGGGCCAGAGACATGGTGAGTTCACAGTATGGCAGGTATACAAAGTACACCTGCATGACAGGCTTTCATATGCTCATAGTTTCACACCTAGCAGAGAGCTTATGGTGATGAAAAAGAACTCAAGAGCACACAGGAATCCCTAAAGGAGCGTATTTCATCTCTCCAGCTTTTGCTCCATCGCTGTATTTTTCTATTAAGGGGTTTAACACTGTAGAGTTAAAAGTTTGCCTTCCTACTTCTTATATATGTATTCCATAAAAAGACCATAGTACAGGAAATATTTACTTCTTTTTTGAAGATTTACTACCTACCAAAGCCTGGTAGAAAATTTACTACATGAAGAAAAATTATAGATTTCTGAAAAGCCCCTTGCTTTTCTTTTTTTTTTTCCATATAAAGATAGAGGTTAGCGTGTTTGTGTGTCACATGTGTTTTATAAATGTGCATGAATATACAGTCTTGCCAAATTCTTATTTTACCATTATATTTAGTGGCCTTCTTGAGCAAACTCTTACAGTCACACAGGCTTAATAAAAATCTGAGCTTCCATTCACTAGTTTTTTAAAAAGTTTCTTTGCAGATGCAAAGAACCACATGAAAACATGAATTAAATTCCTACAGGCTTGTAACCTTAAAAGTTAATAAAAAGTACCTAAAAATTAATTATTATTATTTTAAGCTGTGTTATTTTTAGGACATTTTAATTATTTTTGAAGCCCTCTTCCAACACTGCTGGCAGTGTTATTATCATATATCCTTGTTCCTTGCCAGCCTTCCGGAAGCAGCCCTTTACAGAATTAGATGGACTAAAATTAACTTTCCTCTTCTGTGCAGTTTCAATCATGATTTCCCCATACAAATATTTCACCAATATTAGCATTCTTCTGGATGACTTATTTTGCCAGGCATAAATACCTTCTAGCTTCCCTTCCCAAACATTCACCTTTGCTGGGGTTCCCTGGGGAAACACTACATGGACTTTAAATCAGGGTAAGCACATCTCTTTATGCAATTTTTATTTATTGTACATCTGATTATGATCTATGATGTACTGTTGCAGATCATAAAACAATAAAGGACACTTTAAATAAGTAAGAAATCAGTTCTTTAGTCAATCTAACTATGCTAAAGGAAGATTCCACAGTACTTTAGTAACATTGCCCTTTACAAACTTTATCAAGTTTAAGAAAAAGTCCAGTGGCATAAAATGCTTTTCTTTTGTGTATCCTACTTCTTCTTCCATCTACCTTTGGAAATGGTTGAAATGTAGATGAGAAAGTACTGTACAGAGACAATACATTCAGATTGATTCAAAACAAAACCAAGGGAAACACTTTTTTTCTTCATTTTATTTGAAACTGTGTGATATAATTTTATTTACTTTTCCTGTAATTGACTTTGTGGTTCTTACTCTTCATCTGGGTACATATAACAGTAAGCTTCATTAAAAAATGAAGTAAATAAAAAGAAATTCCTGAAGAAATTGCATTTAGTTAAAAAAACCCATACAAACGCCAAGGCCCAACAGCAATGTATGCTCTAATTTGAGCTAGCTAAAAGCATATCTCCATGCCTGATGTTGTGCAGTGGCTGTGCCTATATTTAAAATAAAATCATGACTTGGAGTCTAGGAACATCCAGAGATGAACTGTCAACTGCTATATGTAGATATGCAGAGAGATTTATTAATAGAAAGCCATTATAGTATTCAACATCCTTTTACCTTGTTTATGGGGGGATCCCTCATCATGTACTTTCTGCACACCTGGGGACTGTATTTCACTAGATAAACTCATGTAGGTGCTCTATTTTGTCCTAGTACATCCACTGTACTAAGACAGGAACCATGAAGCGCCATTCTCATATTTTGGGAGAACTTTAGGACATGAAGGTCTGTAGAATGCTGCATTGCAATGTCCTACTTCCCCACCTGCTTCATGGTGTGTAAACTGGGGGATGTGGTGTGTGTGTGTATGGGGGGGATTATGGGTGTCTTAGAGCCCATCCTGCCTCTACACTTGCTTTGCATATACTTTTATGGCCATGCCTGACATTATTTCTCCATTGCCATTCACTCTCTTCTGACTTACTGTCACATCATTTGAACAGCTGTCATGAGTGCAGTTAGTTAGATGAGTTATTATGGACAGTAAAGACACACATTATGGAAGTGTGTCTTTACTGATCTGACTTCCAGAGTGTGGAGGTTATTATGGTGGTATATTTAACAATCATGAAACTTGTACCTGGCTGTCCTTAAAAAAAATCTTGAGATTTTGNGCTGTCAAAATATCAAGCAAAAGCTGGTTTAGAAACACACATGCTCCTAAAGATCTCTGCCATGCTTTTCCTTAAAACCTATCTCCAGATAAACTGGTGTGAAGGTTGCAACATTGGCTAAGAGAATACATAATTTCTTGTCCCCTAAAGTGCTCTGGTTGTCTAAAACACAGTGATTTGCATGGCTTTTTTGGTTTCTTGATTACAGTGGTGCACAATGCAATTAACGTCTCCAAAAGCACAGAACGAACGTTCTTGAGATTAATGTAATTACCATGGAAGTAAAAATCTAAATTCAAACTACTCTAAGTCATCACATGCAGTGCAATTAATAAAGATAGAAATAACTTATTTGCCTACTTAGAGTCCTGAATCATGTTATAATACATCTGTAGTGATATCTTATACTTAAAATTAGATTTATCAGAGTAGCATTTCCTGGCAAACTCGATTCCATATTTTTGTTGTTACAGTGTGTGTCACAGATGGCTGATTTATAGACATTCAAATAGCTGACTGTATTTCACACCATCAGTACCAATGATTTTTAAAACATGATTTTGATGCAGGGAGCAGGAACTGAAGAAAGATTTAGAATGGCAAGTTTAAGACATTCACTGCATGATTTGCATGTATATGCAATATATACATGCAGACACATACAACATAAATGCTTTGCATTTTAGAACTGTGAAAACTTGACAAAACATCAATTAATTGATGTCCACATCATATCTCTGGTGTAGACATTGTTATTTCACTCACATAAAATAACAGGGAAGAGCTTATCAAATGTAAATGGGTGGTTATTAATGTTTTTATTACTGAAACACACAGTTTAAAGTGTTTACTGTGTAGCATAAAAGTGT
The DNA here is from genome assembly GCA_013389925.1 of Aegithalos caudatus. Classification (NCBI taxonomy): domain Eukaryota; kingdom Metazoa; phylum Chordata; class Aves; order Passeriformes; family Aegithalidae; genus Aegithalos; species Aegithalos caudatus. Next base: position 32,359 of record WEIU01003777.1, read on the forward strand.
GTGCCTATAGGCAATTTTTGAAAGCATGCATTCTATCAACAATAATAAAATATTACATCTTTATTTTGTCACTGGAAACTGCCTGATATGGAGAAGAGCATTTTAAAGACTTCTAATACATCTTATTTGAAAATGTCAGTTAACTTTTTTCTAAGTTTAGATTATAAATTCTTTTGAATCTTTCATTTGAATCATGTTTGAATTGGGTAAGACAGATTTGTCTGTTTGGCAACTCCATTTTGTGTAAAAACTGCAAGAACATTGTGATATGAATTAACATTATGACTTCATCTATCACTTGTTTGTCATTTAGCCAGTTACTGAAAATACATTTCTAACTTTAAGAACACATACTCTCCCTATAAAATTTACGTAAAAACCAGGTAATCACTTTGATTAGACAGAGGTCATTGAATGAGCAATCTCAGTGCACTACATTAAAGGAAGAACTGTGACAGATGAGACAAATATGACTATTCATTCTGCTTTGTGCTAGCAGCTTCTCAGGTGGGCCAGGAATAAACAAACAAACAAAAAATTACTAATAAAATAAAGTAGTGTAATAAAAACCCCAAACTGTCTAGAAAGGACAATTTTACTTGTAAGTGGTCCAAGGTAGACTAGTCCACCTCAGCAATGGGAGGCCTTTATTATCTGCTTCTAATTTGTGATATAATTTTGATATTAAATTAATACAAGCTATATTTTAAAGAGAAAAGAATTGAAAAAAGTCACACACAGAAGGAGAAATAGGAGTTATTTAGGAGTTATTTAAATGACCATATTTTTCTTAATTTCATTACTCAGATAAGGAATTACGTGCCGCCATCATATGCAATTTGAACAGTACCTGCACACTACCTCAGCTCTTATTGAAGTCTTTACTGCAGATGTCCAAGCATATGAGTAACAGAGCCAGGAACATGGGTTATTTCAACCTTCATGACCACTTGGAAGGCAGCAATTCCTTTTATGTTTTGGTTGTATTCCCTAGAACCAACTTCAAAGACCACTGAGCAGCTATGAGGGGCACAGCCTGATGTTCCCTGCATTTATGAACAACAGACTGGCAAGAGTGTTTCCATGCTCTCTGTTTCCTGCTGTTTCACTTCCAGATGAGAGGAGAGGTGGTGGTCAGTGATTTGAATAGCCTTTTTGTCCATGCCCCATCACAAATAACACTACTTGGACTCCTACAGTAGAAGCAGGAGGGC
>WEIU01003777.1:45002-63822 GCA_013389925.1 Aegithalos caudatus
GCCAACATGTGTTTCAACTAACATTTTTCAGGTGATGATGTTAGGGCACCCACACGAGACATAAAGTGCTGCATAGACAATAGGAACTTCTCAGACTTTTTTGAATTGCCCTGGAAACAGTGCAGCTACACTTACTGCTACAGGTAAATGGGTTGTGCAGAATTGCTGTGCTTTAGCCTCAGCAGTGTAATCTATTTCAGAAGCTCATTTAAGAATAAACACAAAACTAGGATATTTCCCACTTCAGTGGGAATCTTTCTTTTTCTTCTCCTGAAATTTAAAAAAAAAAAAAAAAAAAAAANCAAAATGGTTAAAAAAACAAAACAAAAAAAAAAAACTCCAAAAAAAACCCCAAAAAAACCCCAAAAAAACCGCACTGTATTTTGTTACCTAATATTGAAAAAAGGCACTTCACTTCTGTTAGAGGCATTGGAAATTGGAACAGGAGTCACAGGATAGCAGGTGGAAGGGAGTAGGTAAGGATGATGTTATCTAGAGTTACAGGCAAATGGCTTTACAGATGTTATGGCCATCAGTGTAAAGCAATGATGAATGCAATGATTGAAAATGACCACAAAGGGATGATCATAACAGATATGTAAGAGGAAAATAGTCAAACATGGGATGCAGTTGTGCCAAACTAATGGCTTCATCCCTTTGGTCAGGAATAATTACAGTTCTCTCTATGTCTTCTCGAAAAATGATTGAGTGAAGTTTGTGCCTGATTCTGACAGGGCTAATGGGAAAAGAGGCGAGCAACATATTTTTAAATGATAGTACAGTAAATGGAAGTGGATCTGCTCATGTAGTAATGCTCTATTAATTAAAATCATCAGGAGGCATGAGGAAGGAGAAGTAGGAGAGACGGAAATGTTTAAAAAAATTATTCAAGATATTATTTATGAGCTCTATTTCCAGGACTGCAGCTAGTGTGGTACCTCTTTCAAAAATAAATGATGGAGACTGATTCTGCATAATGGGATAATTTACAAATAGAAATGAAAGAAATGTTTATAATTTTGACCTTAGTGACTCCAGTAAGATCAGTTCTTTGCTGGTTTAATATTGTTTCACAGTTTGTGCTGTTAAATCAAAAGGTTATCTATAATACATCTGGTACTATTAATGCAAAGGATCAGGGGTATTCAACAGACATTTATTCATTATTAATATAGATAATAAAGGATCATTTATGAGGTTACAGATGAGATTTTTATCATCAAAAGCTTAAAAAGGGAAATGTATTTTTGCTCTAGGACAGAGATGAAAAGAGTCAGTAATGGGAAATGTAAGAGTCAACATGAAACTGTCAAATTCGTTCTTTTCCTGAAGACAGCTAGGACTTTATGGCAATAAATGAAAAACAAAATAAAACTAAATGTTTTTGCTCTAAAACTGCTTTATTGACAGGGAGGAGCTTTCAGTGGCAGTGTGGTTTACTCTGTTTTTCCTCCTTTAACAAGACAGTTGCGATGCTTTTCCCTCATACAGCTGAGCTTTCCACTGACATTTAAGAAGACCTAGAGTGGGAATATCTGTGTCTCAAGAACTTCTGGAAGCTGTTTGAAATTGAACAGGACTAGAGTGGAAGGCATGGCTCTAGGGCCCCTTCATTGTTGGGTGCAGATATCCCATTCAAATGTTTTGTGGTGTATGTGTGTAAATCTGTACCATAAAGTGGTACAATTGCAGTTAGTAGTAGAAAGATATGCACATGTGAACCAGGAGTAATGACAAGAGAAAAATACTGAATTTTTTGGTGTCTTGTGATTGCTGGTGTTACAGAGGTAGAAAAACCCTCTAGTGCTACTGAGGAGGCTTATGAAGTGACAGAACTTGATTCATTGAGCCAGTGGAAATTTCTTAATATCACAGGACTCATAACATTTGTGGAGACTGCCCCCTGCATTCCCAAGGCTGCAGTTGCCTAGTGAAGTATTGCCTGTATGAATGGTGGATGCCGGGATATTCAGAGTTAAGGCTAAAACTCTCTCCTTGTTTCACCTATCAGGCTTATCTAGGGCACTTTCTTGAATCTGCTTCTAGGGTTCTCAGAACATTCAATTATCTTGTTTCCCATATGATCTGCAATACCCAAGGGTGAATTTGGAATCTGATGAAGTTGTTTCTGATCTGAGGGTATGGACTGACCAGTCTGCTTGAGATGACCTCAAATCCTCACTAGGAACAGTGGTAGTAGTAAAATAGAAATAGTTGCATTGGAAAATTAATTTCATTACTTAGATAGTTCGCATTATCTAGAGTTTGGGTACAATTCTGAAAATCCTTATTTGAAATTGCCTTTTCCCTTGTTTGCTTAGGCCTTTTTCATGCCAGAAAAAAAGAGTTTGCATTCCCCTTGCTATTTGTGGGATCTTAAAGAAATTGTGTAGCCTTTTCTCAATCAAGGAGATGAATCCTATAGGCATTAGAGAAATGAGTAAATCTGAGTTATGTGACCCAAAGTGTTTTGCTTGTTTGTTTTTAAGTTCCTGCCTTTCTGTTCATATTCTCGTTGAAGAAAAAATATCTGAGGATGTGGAAAACCAGCTCTTTTTGAAACTTGATCTAATAGAGAAAAACCCACAGCATTATTATCTGCATGTGAAAACTGGATCCACTTTCCCCTTCCTCCAAACCAAAGAGTGTTTGAATGTTTTAGATTTGAAACTGAAAATAACACTTGAATATAAAGTAAATATTTTATAAGCAAACAAATTAATTTTCCCTGAAGGTGGAGAAGGGTGAATAATCCCTGGATGAGCTTGAGAACTCAGATTTTTCATCACTTGTCAGAGTTTGTTGCAACATGATGTATCAGAGGGGGTCAATGAGAAATGGAGTGGAGCACAATGGGAATTTCCTTGTCAAACTTTCTCTTTTAGTTGGCATTGCAGCCTCTAACTCAAGCACGATGACAGGTAAGCCCTGATTAATCCAGCAGAGCCTTACAAGCTCCCCAGCTTCCGTTTCAGCCTTCTATAAATATTACTGTTACCACAATGAGTTAGCAGGATTTAATTTGTGTGTGTCTCACTCAGCTGCTTTCCCACAAAGTCCACTGAACTGAGTTACTTGTCTGAGTTACTGGAGAAGCAGCTGTAGGGTGACCACTTTTCAGGCTCTTATGTGGGATTTTTAATCCTTACACAACTTGTAAAATCTTGTAAGATTAGTCTTCCTTGAATATATGACACTGAACAAAAGGACTGTAAACAAACATTCGGCTGCAGGACATCTCTGGTATTGCAGATGAGTTTTAACTTTTGATTATCTGTCAGTTTATATAGAAAATAGAGCATTTTGAATAACAAGTCAATTTAGACAGGTCATCAAGTTTTAAAAGTTCCTTCTCCTTGATTACTTCAACTCTCTAACAGGAATAGATTAACATATTACAGAAAGTCATTTTTAGTCCCAGGTGCAGCATATTCTGCCAATGAACAGCTACTTATCTAATTAAAGAAATCACCTTAGCAACATCTGTAGTCACCCCTGGATGCTGATGGAGACCTGTGAACATGCACTGATGACCTCCAAGATGCAGAAGCCATGAGAGGGCATCAGAAAGACAAAGAAGCAAAGCAGCTGGCAAGTTTGAGAACAACGAGGACTAATGTTTTAGCTGGGCAGTGCCCTGTATTTCAGTCACAAAAGATTAAATCCTACATGACATGCAATACAGATGCCAAGGCCTTTTTATCAAAGGAGCTTCTTAAAATTCATGAGAAGCAATCAGAAAGATTTTATATGTGTAGAAAGTGAGGAGAAAGTGATTGATACATCAGGCAAATACATACCTGCCCAAGTCATTAACATGAGGGAGGGAGAAAGGATACCATGGTTCACAGAGAAAATGCAGTTTATAGAAATATGTCTGAAAGCATTCAGCTAATTAAAGGCCTGACAAAGGAAAGTATTACTCACATGAGTAGTCAAAATGGTAATCAAACCACCACTGTAAGGACAACTCATGAGTAAAGGTTTGCTGTCAAGACCTGAATGAAGCAAATGCGTGAAAAACCTGCACTGATGATTAAATCCTGTGCTTGTTAAAATGTAATCATTCCAGTGACAGGGAAGAGATTTGATTAGTGTGCTTGGACAGGAAGGCATTATTATGGAGGAGTGATTTATAGTATAGAGAGGCACAAAATTTGCAAATTTTTTTGGTGCATGTTCAAACAAAATCCAAGGTTATTCTTTTTCACAAAGCAAAGCCTTGTGAAATTCAAAGAATTTTTTTTATTTTACTGAAGTGGATAGATATTTCTACTGGCTACTTGTAAAAAAAAATACCTTTCTAGTTTATAAGTGTTGGGTTGGTGGTTTGATCGATTTATTTTCCATATTAAACAAAGTTCAAAAGGACTTTGCTCTTGAATAATTGAGACTCTGTGCACATAGGTCATATAAGATCTGTGTCAGAGTGACTTCTTGTGCTGAAGATTATGAGGAATAATAGTACCTGACAATTGAGTGTACATTTCATGAAAAAGTTAAATATGGTCCACTTAAATCACTGGGAATCTTTCTGTTGGTGCTGTGTACTTTCCTCCGTCAGCAGATCTACTAGACCATCAGAGTGTATTTTTCTTCTACATTTAAATGCCAATTAGTAAGGATTTACTCTATTAATGGGGTCACTGAGAAAAAGAAATAAAGTTTCTGTGACTGGCTTTAGAATGCTCCCATGGCTTGGGCAGCACATCATTACCTTCACAGCTAATACAAATGTGTACGCTTCCATAGCCTTGCATGCAGTTGTGACCTCCAGTTACTTCTTCCAATGAGCCAGTAACTTTCCCAGTGCTCTCATTCCATGCCTATTCACTAACAACAAATATAAAACCTTTGTCTAGGTGTCTGGGGCCCCTGGGACACTACTTGGAAGTAAAAATAATGAACATATCCCTATAATTACCCACGAGACTGGATCTTGAGCACTGTCTTTGGTTTTGGTCTTCCCACTATAAAAAGGACATTGTGACACTGATATGAGCTCAGTGCAGGGCCAACGAGATGGTTGGAGGTGGAAACACAGGATAGATGAGGGGTGGCTGAGGAGTTAACTAGGTGATTTCACTTGGAAAGAGGCCATCTGTGGTGAGATTTTATTTCTGTCTTCTACTATGCAAGAAAGTATAAGGATGGTTCATACTTAAAGGATGATAGGCAGTGGGACCTGTTCAGATATTAAGACACAAATTTTCACAATGAGAACCGTCAAATATTGGAGCATGTTACCAGAGAGGCTGCACACTTTTCATCTTTGGTGATATTCCGAACTTGCCAGGCCAAGTCTCTGAGCACCCAGTGGGAACTGCTTTGTGCTGGAGTTAAACCATTCTAAACTATCCTATGGTTCTGTGTAAGTCTTTTTAATTTCACAAGCAAAAATTTCTTACCACTGAAATGCCACTTTTATATATTATCATGCATTAGAAGAACATCATATGTTCATCTCTGGGTTTTGACTAGACTCAACTTCTTTTTATGCAGAATGAAAGTTAAAACCATAGACAGATTTGTTTATCTTCCAACACACCAGCTATTGGGATATTAAAGGAATAGGAACAAATTCAAAACAAAAGAAAGAGGGTTTGTCATAACAATTCTTTCAGTACTATTAAAGCTTGGGGTTCACTCGGAGTCCAGGACTGGACAGGTTCATCAAGTAGAAATCTGGTGATGATTTCATAAACAGAAACCACCTCTGACTCCAGAAGTTCCAGAGGTGCAAATTTTCAGAAAACTGAAGTATAGTCAAGGCTACTATTGTTACTATATTCTTGTACTTTTCCTTATGCATTTACTATTTATTGCTGTCAGAAAAAAGGTATTGGATTAGATGATCTTTTGATCTGACTTAATATAGCTGTTCTTTTGGTCTTTTCTCCTTTTCTGGTATGTTGAGATAATTTTTTTTCTTCTCCCCTGGAGCTCTTGGCTAAAGAATGCCCAGCCCTCTGGGAGCAGTGCACGTGCACCTTGCTCATTGCATGGGGCTGCTTAATGCAGTCAGGCTCTTTAGAGATTTCAGCTGTCAAAATCTTTCCAGTTCTTGACAGCAAACTTCACAGAGGGTTTACAGAGATTTGAGATTTGAGATTTGATCAAATTTGTGCTAAAGGCATATATCTAGTATGTTCTTCCCACTTTCCAACTTTTGCACTAGAGCATAAAATGTGGGGCATATAATCAACGAGTAAGTGCAAGATTCTTTTATTAGAACCAGAAAACCAAATTTTGTCTCAATAATATTTAGCCTTTTTTGCTTTAAAACTATTAGTGAGACAGAGATTCTTTCCCTGAAAAATGATTTCACTACAGTTAATTAATTAAATGAAAAAAGGTGATGAGCAAATGAAAAATATGGTCTCATACTGGAAGGTGTTGGACAGGTTTAATGTCATATGTCACATATACCAATACTTTGAGTTATGCTGGTTTTTAAACCATAAAAGTTAGTCTGGACTTCCAGGGTTCACATTCTGTAGAACAGTGCAGTTTAAATCCCATTTAGCTTAGTTAACAAGATGCAGAACTGGGATGAAGAAGCTACAGAATGAAAACAAAATAAAATATGGAGAACAGGCTCCTAAGCTTGTGTTGTTCATGACCATCCAATACCTTGAATCACATTCAGCTTCAGATTCATCAGGTAAGATTACAGACAGATACAGCCATGTTAGTTCAACATTATAATTCCCTGGGGGCTGGGTTGAGGGAAGGAGACTTCATGAACCCTCTGAAGCTATTTTTAGCAACTACATGCTCGTGAGAGATGGGACACTTTGCAGGCCATGCAGAGCCAGCAAACACAAACCAATTTTGCCATGCAGAATCCCTGGTCTGTCCAGGCAGCCCACAACCCACAGCCTGCTGACCAGGCAACAGGAAGTGGAGCAACAGAGGAGTGATGCAGGAATGAGAGCCACACTGCATGACACGACGTCATTGAAACCAGGCCTTGTCACAGCTGCAGATTGTGAAACTTCCTACTGCTCACACACTTCAGTGCAGTCCTGTAGCCTAGGGTTAAGTCCCCATCTCTTTGAGAGGGATTCTGAGCTCACAGCATGTGAGAAGGCTAGTGATTAATTTCTCCTAGTCCTTCTCTTTGTAGTGCCTGCCAAGTTTTTGGTGGGAACTATTTCTTAATGGGTATTAATATAGTGTAGGTCCCATTATGGTTATGATTTCATGTGAGGCCAGAAATGCAAGTAAGCTAGTGACTACATGATTCAAGTAATATTTTCTGGGTAGTTGAGAAGAAGGCAAATAAAATATCCAGATCTGATACAATTTATTCAAATGTGTTTCACTGGAAAATATTTCTTGATGTGCAGTCACTGTGGCCTAATCTAGCCTGTTTCTTGTGCAGTGCTGTTAAAACAATTGATGGTTCAATCAGGTCCATGTAGACAAACAGGTGGCAGAACCCAGTGCAGTTATAAACTGTTTATAACAGAAAATAAAATCAGCAGTGTAGAGAAAAAAGAAATCTTATTTTAATTTTTTGTTTGTTTGTTTTTTAATTTATTTTTTCATTCTGATAACAGATAAAACAAGAACTTGTTTTGTAAAATATACTAGTGTCCTACTGTGTTATATACAAAATTAAGGGAAACCAGTCATTCAGTTAGTTCAGTTCTTTTTTCCTTCTAACTCTGAATCTCAGTTTCCAATTTCAGAGGAGCTCATTTTGGTCCACAAACCAAATAGTATTTGGACATTATATCACACTGGAATAAGCCTTTGTGACAAAGAGGTATTCAAAGCTCAGTGAAGTGAGAAGTATATTCAAACTGGTATGTCCGACATATCCATGTGCATTCCTGAGATATATATCTATATATTCTTTATTACTAATACTAATAAAAGGCAGGGCACGGGTGCAGCAGGCCTTAGTTTCTGTCTTTGGGGACTTTCATCTTTAATATAGTCTCTTAAAAATACATGCATTGCTACATTTTTCATTACCCTTAATTTTTTCATCAATCATGTTAATTTATACAGGGGGCACTTAATAATAGCTAATTAACACTTATGACTTTTTAAATTAAAAGACCTTTGGAGAGATTACTGCTGATTGTGAAAAGATTTTTGTTCCTCCCATTAAAAAGAGGAGGAAAGAGAGACTGAAGATCTGGCTCGGGCATATGAGGGGAACTTCTCTCTTGCTTCACTGATCGTACAACAAATGAAAACAGCAAAGGCAATGCTGCTATTAGCCTACACTCCTGAAAGGTGCCTTTATTTTAACTGATTATTAAGCAGCATATATATTATTCAGAGTGACCTTTAAATAGCTGAAAATTAAATTATAATTTACTGGGGAGATATCTAAACCCATGTAACTATTATTACCAAAAAATCCCCCATGATGTCATGTAATGTCCTGAAAATATATTTTTATTATTACTAAATGAAATGAAAAGAGAAAAACCATTAGATTTTGACAGTAAGAAGGCTCTTACGGATTAGACCAATATTTTTTTATAACCCCCTCATTATTACAGTGAGAAATAGATCGTGTTTAGCTTTTGACTGCAATCACTTTTGGATATATCGGGGTGCTGTTGGGATTCACATCACTTTCCTTCTCTAGTAATGACAGTACGATTCCTTCCTTTTAACAAACAAATGTGGCCCTCAAAATTGAGCATATGTGCTAAACACTTACAGTGTTATCTAAATCTCAATGATGTGTCCAGAAAACTTTGTTTCAAAGTGAGGACTTTTTCTCTTTTTTGCGGTTGCTATTGTCATTGTTATAACTATTACTATAATAACAGTGATATTTTACGGTGACAATGATGATGAAGAAGATTATGATGATTATATCCCACCAATAGGTGTCCCCATTCCCTGACAGAGGCCACAGAAATACTTGATATGTGGAACATCTGTAAGATTTTACCTCATTCTGGTGACGATAGCAGGGAATCCAGTCTAGAAGGACAATATTCCATCCCTGAGGTAGCCTCTGGCCACCTGCCTTGCAATGGCCACCCTTCAGCTGCCCAGGATCTGAGGGAAGTCTGTATAACATGCACAGTGCTTCCTCCCAGATTCACCCTAGGTCATGATGCTTTTACTCTTTACAGGTGAGCATATCTGGCTGCCAGTAGCAACTAGTGTTTTATGAATATCCTTTCTAGTTAAGATGAAGGTATGCAGTATAAAAAGACCAACATCATCCCTGTTTGGGAGTTTCACTACTTTTTTTTAGGAGTGGTGGCAGCATTCTGTAGGCCATATCTCACTGTGTTTTGCACAGTCTGCTTATCATGAATTTAAATCACATGGGATGGTTTGCTGCTGCACCTCAGACTCAATAAAAATTGAAGCCAATTGAAATGACCTTAGTTTCTCCTTGTAAGGCTTCACCTCCAGGCCCTTCACCATCTTTGTTACCCTCCTTGGAAGCTTTCTAGCAGCTTGACATCTTTTTCATATTGTGGCACCCAGAACTGCTCCCAGCACTGGAGATGAGGCTGCCCCAGATCAGATCAGAGCAGGACAATCTCCTCCCTTGCCCACCTGGCCAGGCTGTGTCTAATGCACCCCAGGACAGGCTTGGCCCTCCTAGCTGCCAGGGCACTGCTGGCTCATGTTCAACTTGTCATCAGCCAAGGACCCCCAGGTTCCTTTCCATGGGACTGCTTTCCAACCTCTCTTCCCAGTCTGTCTGTACATCCAGGGTTGCCCCTTCCCAGAATCTGTCACCTTTCCTCTTGGAATTTCAGCTGGTGATTGTCCAGTCCTCTAATTTGTTGAGGTGTCTTTGAAGGACCTCTCTGCCCTCAAGGAAGTTGACAGCTCCTCCAATTTAGTGTTATCTGCAAACTTAGTATTTCTTCAAGTCCTGCATCTAAGTTGTTTATGAAGATATCAAAGAGCACAGGGCCAAGGGTGGAGCCCTGCAGAACCCCCGTAGGGACAGTGCTACACAAGGTGATGTCTCACCTCCCTCACAGCTCCAAACTGGAGAAAGGAGACAGCCAACAGGGGTGCCAGTTCAGAACACTGCATGCCTGTTCTCCCATTTCAGTCAAGGTTTTCTGCAGTAAAGGAGTGCTGAGTCACCAAAAAAACGAGGGAAAAATTATTCTGAGATGCCAAGGCAGAGCTGGGGCAGCAGCAGTCAGCAGCAGTGTTAGCAGAGGCAACATGTACCAGCCGAGCTGAGTGATGGGACTTGCATGGTGGGGGCATTTGCTCACTTCTCATCCAAGGAAGGATGCCAGCCTGTACCAGGAATCAAAGCAGTGTAACAGAAGAAACTCCTGTGAGAGGGTAACAAGGCTCTGAAATTGCCTAACATTTCGATGAACTGGAGCAGGATTTACATATAAATGATGTCAAACAAACATACTCTCCATAATGCTTTGCCAGTAACCACCTCAACATTATTCATTTTGATATCGTTCCACGCTGTGAAAACATGCATGAGCCAGAAGAGTTTTACTGTGTTCTACAGGGTAGAAAAAACAATTATAAATAAAACCAAAAAGCAAATAGTCATTATTATATATTGGCAATTTACTTGATAATGGCCCACAGAGTTACAACGTACATCCCTTATGTCAGAATTTCATTCCATAAGTGCCCTCGCAGTTTAAAATAGAACTGCTATAGTATGTTCTGTTGAATTACTAAATAACTGAATAATAATAATTAAAAAGGAATTTGAAAAAACTAAGCTTCAATTTACAATGATTTGCAATTGAACATTGAAAATTTTAAACCTCTCAGCACCTTAATCCATATTTCCAGAAAATTCCTGATTTTTTTCTCTGCCTACAAACAAGTGTTTTTGCATCATTATCAGTAATAGCACCAGTGATTCAGACTTAGTTTACTCTCTCAGAAAGCCTCAAATGCTCAGCAGATTGAAGTGTATGGAATTCTGATCCTGCATATAAAAACAGGCAGTGGAATCATCATCTGTAAACATCAGGAAGAGGGACATATGTTTAATCTCTTGATTTTTCTGCTGAGAGAAAGGTTACAGCAATACTTAACACAACTTGAGACGAGGGAAGATGGAATTCATGGTAATTGGTAGTGTGGTCTCAGAGAATGTATTTTTTCCCCATACTATCTTTTTAATTAAAGAGCAAAGACACTTTACGAACTAATTCATCTCTCTACTTATCTGTTCAACAATTTAAAATCATCATCCATTGTTTTTTATATGACAGCAATAGACATGATGAAACCCCTGGTGGATTTCATCAAGTCTTTGGCAAATCTTCCCTTTTTGGGATTAAATCTCTTCTTTGTCTCTTTTTGGGAAGTGGGTGGACTTTTAAGGTTTAGAGTGAATAGACAGTTAAGCTTCAGGGGCTTAAACTACATGTATGGCTCAAAGTGGAGTTTCTCAGAAGGCTTGGCTGTTTTCCCTGGAGATTTAACATCTGTTTGATCTCTACTGGAAGACTATGCACTGTGAGATCCCCTTAACTGAAGATGTCCCCAGCATTTAGATGCTGCTTCTGGGACTTTGTGAACTGTCTTGTCCCCAGGAGGCACTGCTATCATGGCAGTGCATAAATCAGAACTGGAACTTTGATGTAAATGGGGCTGAATCCATTAATTGCTTTAAAAGTCTTTGTGATTTGCATTGTCCCAGAGGACATGCAGTTATAGTGATTCAAAGATCATACCACGCTTTGATGTTGCCAGGGCTGGATTCATTATTGCATGAAATGGTAAGAACAAAGCTTTACATGGACACTGGAAATTAGCTGGGAGCCAGTGTGAGGATGGGATCCATACTACTTCCTTCTCCAAGCTTAATGAGCCTTGGAAGACCCTAGCACTTGCTTGGTACAGAGGACTTTAGTTTATTTTCTGGATTGCTGTCAGCCTGGTTTGTGAAGTATCAGGATAACAGCCTGTGCACAAGTCTGCCTTATTGCATACACGAGGTAGCCTCTCTGAACATCTTTTAGTTGTAAATCACCCTTCAGCTCTGTGCTTAGTCTCCAAAAGCTGTAAAGATATCTTTGCTCATAGATAGACCCTCGAACTCCAGAGTTCAAGCCCATTGTTCAGAAATTGTACTCAGACTTCAGAGCCCAAAGTTACAGTGTATGTACAAATTTTAGTTTAGCTCTGTGGACCAGAAAAACAAGTCTATTAATTTTTCAGGATTAAGTTAATTCATTGTATTGTGTAGAAAGCTAACACACATGTACGAAAGAAATCAGATTCATCTTGTAGCCTGCACAGAAATAATTTTAAAATATACACATAGAATGGAAAAATGGACAACAAAGTAACAGTAATGAAATCAATAATAATAATAATAGTAATTAGCCATTCCTTTCAGTTTTCCAGACTGGGCAAGGAAGAGTTAAAACAGTTTGTACCAATTATTGACTACAAGATCTGCAAATGATTGCATAAAATTTCCAAAATATGCCTGCAAGCTTCTATTATTGATGTTATGCCCCAGGACATGCACATATGGATTTAATTGTCTAAAGTGTTTTATTAATTAAATTGCTATGATTTACCTCTCCCATGTTAGCATTTACAGTTTATGAAACAGCTCATAATTAGGAAATGACTATACTGATGTTGCTTGTTTACTTTGCAAGCAATACATAATAGTGCCACATTCCTCTCTTTAAACCCACCCTCCCAGGCTACCTTTTTTTCTAGCCCGATTAATAGGCAACTGCTGCTGGTGCTTTAAATTGCTTTTTGGATATGTTCAGGGGTGAAGATAACTGCCAGGGCTACTGCTGCTGTTGGAGTGCACAGCAGCATCCTTCCTCCCTCCTAGACTGGAAGCTTCATCCAAACCTCAGTGAAGTTAACTGACCTCAAATATTGGTGTGTTTTGGATCTGCCCCAACAAGCAAAAATTAGTCTTTTTTTGCACCCCTAAACACAGTATCACATTGGTTGTGGAACATCCAGAATACTCTAACCAGACACGCACTACTTTATTCTCAGAGACAAGGTTTTGTGTTTATTGACTCTCTGAAAGATTTTCTAAAACACTCATGAATAAATGCCCTGAAGTTGCACAATTGAATTTGTCCCAATGAAAGAGAGGCTGTAAGTTTAATGTGGAAGAATATTTGCAAATGAGTAGATCAAAGGTGCGTCAAAAGGTTACTTAGCTGATGAAATGGATAATCCATCTCTGCCTGAAAGTTAGTATCATTAAATTTATAAATCTACAGTCTCAAATTTTGCACATTTTTTGTTTATTTGGAGAATGCAGACCCCATATAAATGACCCACATGTATATATGGAGGAAGAGACAGAAGAATGGAATGGTTTTATTGCAGCAGTTGGACTTGATGATTGTTATGGGTCTCTTCCAAAAGAAATTTCTATTCTATTCTAGTCTAGTCTAGTCTATGTGTCAAGACCAGAATGGAAGAGAATGATCTCTTGAGTAAAATTAGCCACAAAATGTCACTTGCTAGCTTATATAAATATTCCTACTCTGTTTCCATTCTCCTGCTCTTCACACTGAGATGAGATCTTACATAGGCATGGCCTCTTGTGCTCCCATAAATTCCAAAAGGCTTTACAATCCTTGCAATGCCAAACTCAGTACTCTGCTCTCGCCAGCATCCTACTGAGTTCAGGGAGAGTAGGGATGGGCACAATGCAATTGATGGCATTAATTCAACTTAAATGTGTGCTGGCTCATTTGTCATGCAATCTAAAACTCACATCGGTCTTTGGCTGAAAGTTGCATTTTAAAAAAGCTATTTTGCAAAGGAAAGAAGATATGAGGGATGAGAAACAGGACTTGAGATGTTCTTATAAAAACTGGTGTTTTCCTCTGAAGTGAATTTAACCCTTTATATGAAACAAAATTCTTGCCCTGCTTAAGATTTCATGTTATTAGTCTAGCAGTGCAGTAGATATCTGGGTAGTGTCACATCTTGGATTCCCCTGCCAATGTTGTGTTTGATAGAGGCTTTTCACCAGACACCAAAGGATAAAGTGATCTTTCAACTAGCTACTGTCTTTGTTCTTAGCAACCTTGGACTGTTTTAGTGGTTTTGGTAAAACATGAGGTTCTCTTAGAAATTTTTGCTGCCTGGGTGGCTTATTGAGCCTTTGGTGTATAGTGAATTGTATTTCAAAATGGTACATTAATAAAGGGGGGGTTTGTGAGAGATCATTAAATGGGATTTACTGACACTGTTGTCTCAACTCTGATTCTGTTTGGTGAATGAGTGCAGTCATGTTCATCTTCAGTTGGGCTGATAAGTTAGTTTTTTCCTCCTTCTTTGCTATCTCTGTAATAGGAATGGAACATTTCTGTGTGAGCAATGCACTAGAAAAGAGTTAAAATCAGATAAAAAGGGAATTTTCAGGTGGAGCCTTATTTAATATCTCTCATTTGATGTCTCAAAATGTTCATCAAAGCCAGTTCTGCTAAGTCCTAATGAAGCCTGCTAGGCAGGCTACATCTTTGAAAACATCATGCTCATTGTAGGTGCAGAAAACCTGAGAATGCTGACAAAAATACCACTGTTCCCTCAGAGGCAACCTCCCAAGTGACACAAATATTCCATATTCCAGGCCAAGCTTTTCAAACATTAACAAATTAGTCTCATGCTGGTTTACTCTTCTAAGTACACTACTACTTGGTACATTCACAGTTATGGAAACAGTGATTCCATAAGAGAAAGGGTAGATCCTCCTGCATAAAACCACGGGTAGAAAAATAAAAAGCCTAATTTTTTTCTGCCATTTCCAAAGATGCAGTGGCTTAAGAATATGGACATACCCTAGACTTATCTATCCTTAGGAAATGTTACATGGTGGTTGTTATCCTACACTTGCAGGAGTACCCAAGCCACACTGATTCAGTGTTATCTATTTGGGCCCTTATTCCTCTTTTATTGATGGAAAGTGACAGGAAGGTGATTTGGAGGAGAAGCCTGATCTGGGTCTAGGTCATTGCTGTAGAGCCCAGGAAAACTCTCCTGTGTACTGAGCTGGGTACAGGCCGTGTGTCAGCTTTTCTTTCCATGTGAAAATCAGCATGCACATCTACTTGGTGCTCTGGTTTTCCTGAGGGTAAACACATGACTGAAAGCCAAAGAGTCCCACCCCATCTCGCAGGGATCCTTACCTGTAGCCACTACTGCCTCTTGGAGGAATTTCTCTTTTCCCACTCACTGTCAAGAAAGCCTAGAAAGATATACTGGAAAGCTCAGCTTCCTGCTCTTGAAGTGGCCAAGTTTGCTTTCCCCACTGCTGGGAAACTTTGAGTAGACCGTGCCTAAACCATGTCACAAGCTGTACTCTTTGTGAATGCTAATGCACAGTCACCTCCTTTGCCATCACGTACATGCTCCAGGCATCCCACACCTTCACAAGGTGATTTCATTAGGATTCCAATTAAAAGCCTGCAAAGAAATATCTCTGTTGCTCTTTTCCCTGTAAATATTGTAACTTTGGTTTGCTGCTGGAATTTCAAAGCCTGTATCTGTGCAATTAAAGTACCAATTAACCGCTTTTCAGTTTCATTTTCTCATTCACTTCTGGGTAAACTCCCTTACTATAGCTAATAATAAAAAATGAACTAATCAGAAAAAAAAGAAAAAAGAAGAAATGCATGAAATTCTCAAAGATATGATCTAACCTTTATGGGACTCAGAAAAGCACTTAGTACCAGCACTTGTTATAATGTTTAGCTGCATGAGGGCAGCAGTGGTATACCTACCACTGCAATGGTTTTGCCTCTTTAGAATATTAATTGATTGAATTTAAAATGGCAACATCAGTGTCAGCATGACATCTTGAAATCCCTGCCACGATTTTCAGTGTGTGTACAGAGCATTTCTGGCTGGAGCAGCATGTGGACAGCCTCTGGCTGGTGCAGAGCTCTGCTTGATCTCTGTGCTTGGCTGCTGGAAGCCCTAAAGTGTTTTTCCCCTTATGGAACAACTCACCTTTGCTATAATGGACAATGTAGCAAGAAACAAGCACTGGATATGGGTAATGCTGCTGTGCACTCCTGCACCCTGTTGAAGCTGTTTGCTTCTCAACTAAAAATGACAGAGGAAAATTAATCTAGTATGTTTTAACAGAAGACTGTTTTTAAAGGCATGCATACATGTCTTGCTATCAAACATCTGTTTTTCAATAATAAAATGTCATTCCTAACTGAGGGCTTAGTACAAAACCCAAGAGAATCAAGGAGAATGATTTCTGCTTACTTCTTTAGGCTATGGATAAAACCCTTCAAGCAAACCCTTTTTTCTCTCATCCACAACTCACATAAGTGACTTCTAGAATCCCTGATCCAAAAAAGTATTCTGTAAATTGTGCTTTGTAAGTAATAAGGAGCAGGAGTTTTTCTTATGCTTTGTCATATCCAAAATATACCTGAAGCTGAGAAGTACTGCATATTACTGTGGCCATAAATATAAAAAAATCTCATCTGTTTATGTGTAACTAGATATTCAGAAATGCTCATCTTGCACAGAAGGGCCAAACTACGTAGCCAGAGCTGTGAGACCAGTCCTAGAATGACATCAGTTGTAGCAGTCCTCTGGTGGCCTCAGGGTGGGATATGATGGCTGTGGAATCATCCCATAGCTTCTAGTGGCCACCACCACATTAGTCCATATTGACAATGGTCTCATTTCTAAGCCACAGATAAAGGTTGTCATTTCAGGTGCCCAGAAACAGAAGTTAAGGTCCTTTTCTTGAGTCTTCACTTGAAAATTTAGCCTCATGTATGCCTCTGCCAAGTAGCTGTGAATAAATGCTACAGTAACAGGGAGATTCCAGTACAAGTGGAAGCCACACTTGGCACCCAGGAAAAGATATATCTATGTAATGTTCCTCTTCCTTTTCCTCTCTTGTGACAATATTCATTGGTCCCAAGTGATATATTTTATGATGGCTTTTTTATTCAGCACTAAGCAAAACCTGTATTTCTCCAGAGCACTAAGGGGCCACAAGTGTGAATCTGTCATTAACATGCTAAAGAGTTCTGCTCCAAGAATAGTGTGACCTGTTTGTTTGTATGTTCATAGAGCTCATGTCTAGAAAGATTGGAAGGCAGTCTTCCACCAAGCACAGGCTGCTCCTGAGAACAATGGACAGGGCTCCTGTGAAATAACAACAACCACAATAATATAGTTGGTACCTTTCCCCTTCTATAGCACCTTTCATTCAAACAACTCCAAGCACCCTGAAAATTAATTAGACCTGACATCAGTTCTGGTACTTTGCATTCCAAACAATCTGTTGTGGGATCTGAGAGAGTGTAGGTGGGAAAAGAGTGAGATTTGCCCTAAACTCCATGGGAAGTCAATAGCTGTGGATAGAAACTGTAGTCCCAATTCATACTTCCCTGAAGTCAGACTATAAGGCAACTTCATCTATATAGTGCAAAGAACACAGGGAGCTTAGAAGATCTCAAAAATTAAATATCCATATCAGTTTTTAGTTTTCAGTCTGGGTTCCTGAAATCAGCTTCTGTATAAACACATAAATAAAAGGGCCCTGCTTTTCAGTGACACTAGATACACAGCTAGATCTCAGTTTAAGTCTAGGCATCTCAGTATGAATTTAAACTTCTTGTTGAAAGCATCTGGGATTTGTACTGGTGGCAATTCAGAGACAAAGGTAATGGAAACTAGGTATTCTCTTGATGAACAACTGATCTGTCTGTTTGTATTGTGGTTAAGGTGCAACATGTCTGTGTTAGAATAATAGAACCATCTCATAGGACCAGGTTATTCTGCAAAGACATTTGGCTGACAGGCAGAGCCACTGATGAGAGCTCCGAGTCCTGTGCAGCTTCAGTGGCATCACCTGAGTGGTGCAGGAGTGACAAAAGCCTGTGGGAATACTGGGAACTTTTCCTCATACCGACCCAGGAACCCAAATCCTTCTATAAGCACAAATTGATTCCCATTTTGTGTGGTTACATATCTCCTGTTGCTTATCCCCTGTAGGATTTAAATGGATATATAAGTGCACTCCTATTAGCAATATTAAATACTTTTGAAATAAACTCAAAAGATTCACTACAAAGAATGGCAAAGGTTGTCTCTGCTTCTTACCCCAATTTCTTGGTCGCATAGATAAAATTAAGGGGAAGGATCAAATCATGGCCTTCCTCACTGGGTCCAGGTTTAAAAATATGCCTCCTCAGGAATGCTGTGAATTGCACATTCCCAGCTCAGTACTGGTTCTAGGCATTTTTTTGTATCACACAAACAGGGTAAATGGGCTGACTGAAATTTAGTAGGGCAGGACAGCAAAGCTCAAGTTTTGCTTTGTCCCCAGATTTGCATGTTTTGCAACTCAAGATATCCTTGATTTCCCTTGTCAGTCATTCATGGGCACTGATAAACAGAACAAATAAGTGCTTCTGTAGAGCAAATAAAGTTACATCTTTAGTCAGAGGGAGTATATGTGGCCTGTACTCATTGGTGCGCTTGCTGTTGTACTGACAGTGGATGCAGAGACCATGAAACCAGCAGCATCTTTGCCCTGAAGAGCATTTAATCTGAAGGACAAGGAGAAACAAGTCATACATATAATTACTTTGCCATAGGAATAAGGCAGTTTCATCTGGCCGATTTACAAGGACATGTATTTAAATGAAGAATTTAGGGGAAAAAAGTAATTGCTGTACTGAAATAATGGCAGGTACCTGGGAAGAGATGCATAAAAAAGGCTAAAAATGATTCATTAGGCAGGAATCAGAAGAGACCTCAAACACACACCAAGGATTTTCTTGCTGCATTCAGATGAAGACAAAAGTTGGCACTGTATAATGACAAGATTTTTTTTTTT
>WEIU01003778.1:13556-34369 GCA_013389925.1 Aegithalos caudatus
GCAGTAACTCTGTGTTTGGGTATGAGAACCTTATTTCTGCTCAGCTGCAAGTCTAGTTATTCTCTCCATCTTCTGTAGTTTAACTGGCTAGTAAGAGAGTTTTTCACTGTATGGCATCTATGTGTTTATTCCCAATATTCTCACATTCCAGAGAAATTTCCCTCTTTCCTATGAAAGTGAGGTCATCTTAAACCTGTGTTTATGATATTGGAATCATTTCCATGGCAGTAGACTATGATATCATCAGTGGAGGATTATGCCTTTCCTATGTGTGTTAGCAATTAAAAGTTATGGTTTGTGAGATAAAACTAGAATTTACCAAGCTTTTAGCTTTAGTCCATGTGAGGCTGGGAAACTATTGCTTAATCCTCTGGAGAGTTCACTTGGGTAATGGAGTAAATTAATCTAGAAACATTTTGAACCTAGGTGATATGTTTTTTGGGGTATGTTTTCCTAATGAGCGAAGAAAATCAGCTACTCCATCTTGTGTTCTCTGTCCTGGCCAAAAACACTTGTCTGAACCCAGTGGCACTCCTTATAGTTTTGTTATTCAGAGCTACTTAAATGCTTGACTTAGACTCACAATTTTCTGCTCTCACTAGAATGTCATTTTTCACCTTTGGAGGTCAGTAAGCTATTAGACACTACCCACAGAAGTAAAACAATGTGATCATCAGTCTTTCCATCTTTTTAGTGGGTGCCCTATTCCCAGCTATCAGTAGGTGGATCTCTTTGTTGAACCTTCCCGAGGGTGTACACACTTTCTCATGGGCTGGTGACAGCAGAGGCCAGTTTCAACACCATAATGGTAGAAGAAAATTCATCCATTTAAAATGTAGAGTCCAGTATTAGAACACTTACTAATGCTGCAAGATGACAGTGGTGGGCTCAAAACGTAATTTATTTCATTCCTTCAAATACTTAAGAAATTTTAAGCCAAGTAAGTAGACTTTCCTCAAAGAGACCATGAAAAGAAAGGGAAAAGATGTTAGATTAATGTTTGTAGAGAAAGGACATTGTTAGTGTGGATATTGCAAAATGAGACAAAATTAATAGTAATTTTTGGGAAATGTACTTTAATTTCAGAAACATGCTACATCTCTGCACATTTCAGCCTATTTTCCCACCTGACACAACTGAACTCTCATAAACTATCTCTTTCAACGATCTGGGTATGATCATTTGGAAGAAAAAATCAAAATGGTCTGCCCTAAGTACATACAAACTAGCATATATTCAGTTACACAGAAGGTCTAGGATGTGAAAGGGTTCTTCCTGAAATTCTTACCATATGAGTGACTAAAGTAGAAGGAAATTCCTTTTCCCGTTGTCGGTCACTGAAATGGAACCAGGCTGGAATAAAAGGAGAGACAAAATTATTGTATGTATTTCTTGGAGACTAAAATTATTAATGCCGTAATAGACCTGACTCTTACTTGCTGGCGATACAGTCAGGTGATATTACAGCAACCTCCTGAGCATGCATCTTTCCCATCATTCTGCATTCCTTCTGAGACTTCATCTGTCTGTGGAAAACCCAGAGCTGATACCTCTGTTGGAAGAAAGTGAAAAGTCAGGAAGTAAAATCATTGTGATCAGGGAAGAGAATGTTGGGATGAAAGCTTATTTACCAGTTGTCCAACATCATGGTAAGAAGGGGTTTGGATTAAGTTGTGCTATAAAAGGATGTCATTTTATCTCAGGTAATGCTCTGTAACATATGGCCATTGCTTCACATCATAACATCCCACTTTACAGAGAGCACAACTATGGCCTTTTGCTCTCTGCAGGGTTGTTAGCAGCTAAGCATTTCCAAGTAAATAGCATGCAAGGCAGCAGTATGCTGGGCACTGCAGGGTGTTCCTTCCAGGGCTTCTGCTATATCCCGTGGTACACATGGAATATTACGTTGTGTTATGAAAGTATCTATAATTTCTAGCCCCAATAAATACTTTTTCCATATAACTTCCACAGCTTTTAAATCTGTGGTTATTGTCCTGCTATTACTGGAAACTGGTTTTGACCATTAAAAATAAAACCTCTCTTGCCTTTTGAGTCTGGAGGCGTCTGACATGCAAGATTCACAACAGTCAGGTGGGAGGTTGTCTGAAGGAACTCCTTTGAAAATATTCATCATAATAGACAGGTGTTAGGCACTAGATTTTAGCACCCAACACTGAGAATATTGTATTTTCTTCCCCTTTGTGAGACACAGAATGGTATGATTAATATTTCATTCTGTCTTGTTAATGAATTACTTGCTGGCTGTGTTGTTAATGGAAATAACCATTTTCCTAGATGCATTTCTAGATATAAATATCTTTGGGTGAATTTTAGTACTCCTGACAGTAAAGAGCTGCTGGCACAAATCAAAAGCTGCAATAAAAATCATACAGAGTCGATGGTAACAAATTTGTGTAAAAACACTCTGGGCAGGCATATATATTATGTTGCCTCTAGGAGCTGTCTGAGGTGTTCTTTCCATAGGAGCTTACCAGTAAGGTTTTGTTTGCTTGTTTTATATGGCTCCAGTTGTTAGCTCCTATATCAAGCTGCAGTAAGTTATTTGATGCTGACATACAGGTTCCCTCGAGGATCCTTGTATCATATATACTTGGAGCCTGAAGAAAATACAAAATTACTTTTCAGTAGTATGTTGCCAAAGTAGGTGCAGCTTTGTAGAACACGTTGATCTTTGTGACAACTAATTATAAAATAAGAAGGTGGCAATGTTCCCAAATATATCAATGTGCTCTTTTCTGTATTTTGTTCTTTCTTCTTTCCATTTCTGAATTTAGTCCTTTTTGCCTCCTTTTTCTCCTGTGTGACATCAATAGCATGTCATTATTGAACCATGAAATTTCCCCTGATTTGCTTTCACCTCTTCTTGTTGTCCTTATACATCGTGTTCTTACAGTGCACTTCTCTTCTGTATTGCTCTTTCCCTGTCTCTCATCTTTCAAAAATAACTTTTACGTCCAAAGAATAATAACTCCTTTCATTAATTTATTCCATCCCTCACTTGTTATATTTCCTGTGTTCTTTCAGGTCCCTGTTTATACAAAATGCATAAACCTTGATAGTATAAACAGCAGAAAGAAAAAATCATTGGTCAGAGCTGAAAATAAAGGATAAGCAGATCAAGTTCAGTACTCACGTGGGAAGACTGGCATTTTTTTTGTTCTCAGCAGCAATGAGATTGAATATTCATTCCTTTTTCTAATTGTCTGATCCTATTAGTATTATTCATTGGGAATATCCTGTTAGTATTGTTCAATAATTTTTAAAATTAATTTTCATTTTTCTTTTTCCCAGAAAGGACCAAGTGAAAAATTACCTGTTGGAAAAAAAGTAGTTGGTGGTTTTGCTGGAACTTGTATTACTGCATAGAGAGGCAGCAGAAACGTGCAAAATTTTCTTCAGTTTTATTCCCTGTTGCTCATTACATTCTGTGCATAGACACCCAGGAGTTGTTTATTGGTAGGTATTAGAAGCCAGAGTATACAGAGTTACACTTTTCCTTTTGATATTTTGGGGATCTACCTCTCCCTAAAGAGAGCTTAAATTGTGAAAAAGGTAAAGGGACTTACGTAGAGGGGATTCCTACCTGTCACTGCAGAGTTAACCTTAGCCAGAGAAGCCCATGCACCCTCACACCCTGCACATTCTCATCTTTGTCCCACAAGACTTAATGTTACTGTAGTCCTAGATTTTAGTTGATACCTAATATCATTAGATGGAACTTCAAAGAACACTTTTTTTTTTTTTTATCGGTGAATCAACACTAAGATAGTTTCAGAGTAAAAACTTGACCAAAAATTTATCCTGAAATGGCTGGGCAGTTAAACTTGATGATTTACGTCCCTTTCAACAGAATTATTCTGTTCTATTCCCATATAATAAATATACATATATTTAAATATATTTATTGCTTTCATTATATATGATACATTGAATAAATGTATGTATACAATGTCTCATTTTGATTATAGTTTTCATTTCATGGATTCAGCAGGAAGCACTGCACTTAGAAACTTGATAAAAAATATCATATTTGTCAAAATTACTCTCCTGGCTATAAGCTTTTAGAACAACATCCTATTGAAGAAAATTATAAGTACTTGGACCTCACTGTACTTAGTCTTGACTCTGTAGTGAAAACAAATCTATGATGTTTTTCCTAATGTTATAGTTTATAAAACACAATATGCTTGTGTGCAAAATGCCAATGCTTAATGATGTGTGGAGGTTCTTTTATATTTTTACCTGAAAAAGACTGACAGCAAGATTTTGCATGGTAGGTGCTCTTTTTGCTGTATGATAGTAAAGCAAAAGTACAGATTACTTTGTTGATTTACCAGTATATAGAAAATCATGATGACAAGAACAAGGACCCTGTGGCCTGTCCAACCAACCATATTATTTCCACTTTGTTCACTGTTGCCTGATAAATCCTTTTTTAAGAGGTATAGAAAAGATTAATGTTCAAATGTCTTGTTTATATTAATTTGTCCTTGGACATGTAAAGATTACTCTTTGCTTGGGTTGCAAACGTTGTTTTGTTTTGTATTTTTTTTCTGCTTCAGCACTGGTATTTCGTCATGATAAAATGTTCTGTTCAGCGCAGGAACTGTAGGCAGCCTGCTTCAGTTCTGGGTGAGCACAACCTGTTTCAGAGACAGTCTATTCTAACATTACTGTCAGATTGCATTGAAAATAATTATGTAACTGCCATTCCAAAAATAATGTAATCGAGAGACATCAATGAAGAACAACGTGGGAGGCAAATAAAGCTGGAGAGTAGCAATTCTGAAAATTTCCACAATCTTTCTTAAATACAAAACAGATGTTTGGTAAGAATGATGGAATATTTGCTGAGACTTAAATATCTGAAGATAGATTTATTTGAGTTTTGAAATCTCTTTAGAGCTTCAGCTTCAGAATTAAACATTCCACAGATTATGAACTCATCAAGGTTGTGCCACCTTTTCCCCAGATTTAACTGCTAGTGACGTGAGGAAATGTTACAGGTTTGTTGTTCTGTGAGAAAGCTTTTTGGCAATTAGTAAAAAAAATAATTTCTTTGTGTTGGAAGTTTCCATATTCATAACATAATTTAGGAATTTGATGTCTTGGTAATACCATAATCTCACTGAAGTGCAGCACAGTGTACTACCATAAATCCTTCAAGGCATTAATCTGGATGCCTTTCTATTTGTTTCATCTTTTGATAACTAGGAGGGTAAAATCTGATTCTGCGCAAAGGGTCAACAAAATTATTCACTGAAGTTCTTGAAGAGCTGTGGACAGCTGTTCTCATTCTATGTGTTACAAGTTTTGGTCTTTTTCAAGTGAAGCTGTGATTGTACATATAAGAAGATGTAACTCTTGTGGCCCTCCTACGTGTATTCACAGCCATTCATTTAATTTTCTCCCTTGCTAGAAATTTTCTACAGTTGTCCCACTTCAGCTGTTTACCCACTCAGTAATGAGATCTATAAACAGTTTGTATATTTATATGTTGTTTACATATATTTCTGTTTCATAAAATACATGTTTTCCCTGATGGCAAAACTCATTGAAAAGATTCCTGCTGCTTTGCACCAATTTATCATTCATTTGTGTTATGGTGACAAATGCTTTTTGATGTAAAATCAAACAGATTTAAAAAAACCCTCTGAATGGATGATGGTGTAAAGCTTTTGCATCTCACTGTGCTGCAGAGGGACTCCTCTGTAAGTGTCAATTATCGTGCCTGATATCAGCTTGGGTGGGGCTTCTACAGTGTTCATCACTGTGGGCTACAGAGAGAACCCAGACCATCAAACATCCAAGCAATAGGCAAGTGTTTGAATTGTCTGAAAAGTTTTGAATTTTTTTTGAAAGAAAACCTTGTAATGTTCAGGAACTTAGAAGGAAAAAAATAAAGATTTTTTAATGTTTTTTTCAATCATTAAAGCTCTGAAGGAAATCTACAAACCTAGGACCAGATTTCCCCATGCTTAAACCAAGGTATAGTTAACAAAATTCCTGAGATAATCTCTTTAGAAATCTTGGAAGTTTTCTACCTCCCAATAAGATATTTTAGTGGATGATTAAAAGGAGTGAAAGTATAAATGAGTCAAGAACATCAGATTTTGAAACGAGTGTGGTCTTTTTGTCTCTGTGTTATGGCTACTTTCCCACAGCACATGTTCAAATCTTCAAAATGAAGCTAGACAAAACAGACCAAGACTAAACCAAAATGTTAAGCCTCATCCAAAAGAGGTCTGAGACTTTTTTACCACAATGTTATATTATATTAGAAGCAAGAACTATTCTCTCATTTATATTTGTTCAGTTGTGAGAATCATGAAAGGCCAGTAAATTGTATGTACTAGACAGTGGCTAGTTACACCTACTCTAATCTCACTGGGATTTTCCCCATTCTAGGGAATTCCCAGCAGTGGAGAAAGCAAATTTTATTCAGTGATTCAAAGAGAACAGAATCAAAGTGAGATTCTAGAGATTCACATTATATTACTTTTTATTAAGTCAGTTTTAAATTCAGTATTTATGCTGCTGTTTTCCTACCCCTGATCATCTTCACCTTTCTTCAGAAATTAAAAAAATCCGAATGTTTCTTTTGATCCTGTTTAGATGACAGTCCTTTTAGGCATTTTTGGTGATATTTGATCTGATCTAGAAATTCTCTTCCCCTCTGAGTTGCCTGATGAGAATATTGTTGGATCTTTTTTAGAGAGGAATATTCATATGCTTTTCTGTTTTCCTTTCTCATGCATGACAGTCCCTGAAACATACTGATACTCTTTGCTCTTCAATATATCTAAAGAGCTAAGTATACTGCACTACTTAAGCAAACCTTAGCAAAAGAGCATTAAGTGTTTTAATACAAAGTAGTATCAAGTGCAAGTTCCAGCTTTGGCTCAGGGCACTGGCTGTTCTGCTGCCAGTGGATGCTCTCCTGCTCCTCCCTTCACAGGCCCACCTTGGCTGGTGGATAATGAGTTGGATGAATTCACTGGTCCAAATGAAAATGACCCTTTGAACAAAAATGTTTTGAATTAGGAAGGTCTATAAGCAATAAAAGCAGAGCTAGAGAAATAGTGGAGAAATGCTGCTAAGAGGGCATGGCTTCACATCAGTTTAAGCCAACAATAATAATACATCTTTTTAATTTTCATGTGTTGAAAACAATGAACAAACAGTGGTTAGGTGTGAAGAATCAGAAGCAAACCATGATTAATTTCAGGATTAATTTATGCAAATTCTCCTTAATATACATCTCTCCCTTTCCCCTTCTTCATACTTTCTATCTCTGTATGTGATCTAGTCACTGCTTAGAGGGGAACTTTTTGAGAACACCCAGAATATTTGGAAAGGTGCATTAATGACTCAGTACATTGTGCTTTCACCTCTGATTCAGTGCTTCAACACTGTAGTAAAGGTTTCTGTTCTGGTTTTAATGCAATCCCTCTAAAGGGATGTCTGTCCTATAATACAAATGGTAATCGTCTCTAGCCTCTAAAGGACCTTGGGGCACACACTGGAAGTTAGTGCAGTGGTAGTATTCTTATGTGTGTGCCTTTATTCATCCTGAACCTCCCAAACATAAGTGTATGTAAGATTCTTCATTTGTCACAAACACATGTGGGCAGCATTCCAGTGTGCTTTACATTTAAATATTGTTTTGTAAAAGCTCAGTTGAAATTACAAGTGATTATATTCCTTGCTTATAATGTCCAAAGTAATTCAGGATGTTTCAGTCTGAACTTTCCTCTATAAATATGATTCAGTCTTACCGTGCACAATTTGCAAAACATACAGTAATTTTATTTTACTTAGAATGTATTGGGAGCTTTCAAGTTCAGTTTCTGATTGTTCAAAAGACATAAGAGCTCAGTATCCTTTGCACCATTTATCCTCTCAAAGGTGAGCTAAATTTGTCATGTAAGCAAGGAGGAGTCTGTTGAATAGTAAATTATATTGGGTTTTTCAGGTCAGTGTTTTCAAATTACGTCAAAAGTTGTAAATGGCTTTGCAAAACATTTTATGTAACAATTCTGAAAGCCCATGTGACATTTTTTCTAATTAACTTATTTAGCCTAGTTTTGGAGTAACATTAGCTGTTTCATCATTTTTAGGCTATTTTGGGTATTCTTTGTGACACCATGAATAAGCCAAGAATTTATAGGGTTTCTTAATCATACAGATTAGTCATCACTGCCTGCTCATAACAGAAGCCTGAAATGCTCATTAAAATTGTCTGATGTGAATCAAAAGTTAGTATAGTTGCAGAATTAAATGATGAGAGAATACCATTATATTAGCAACAAAAACCTGTTTCAGGAATTCTGGTTTCTGTGAAAGTTAAAACTGTATATATAGATCAGTAGTCCAAAATTGTTTCATGTGGAAAATAAGAATGGGCTTCTGGAGTGGAGAATTGGTCTGGAATGATTGGCAGTCATGCCTAAAATGAAATATGGTGAGGGGTTTGTTTGTAGAGAGCTACAGGAAGTTGCTGCTTGGTCTGGTTTAGCTTATTTTAAAAATTGACTAGTTATAAATTGCTCTTGCATTTGATCCTTTGCCCTTTGCTTTGTATCTTTCCATCAAAACAATAAAAAAGTCATTTCCCTGTCTTCTACAAGCTGTTTGATTCCCACAGGCAGTTGTTATGCCATGCTACTTGAAACACTGAGACTGAAATTCTCATCTCACTGAGCCTGTTTGTTACCAGTGAAATTATGATGCTTCCACTGGAGTTGTATGTTGATGCCAACATAAAAGAGAGAAGAATCAAGTCATAGTCTGACCACTGTTAAAACAACAATATTTATGGTTGAATATACTTGAATATGAACTCTGAGCAGTGGTATTAGGAGATGTGTGCTGGAATCACAAAAGTTGATAATCTTTGCTTTAAAATATATTGACGTTTTGTGGAAGCAAATTCTATTTAGAATGAGCTATAATCTTAAAAAAAAAACAGCCTAAGGAAGAAAAATGAATTGAGAATTGATGCCATTTTCATACTGCAGAATTTAAATGAGAAGACAGTGTGAGCTGGTGGATTAAGCTGATCTCTCTTTTTGGTTTTGCACCTGGCTTCTTGATTGACCCAAGGCATGAAAAGGCAAAATGCCTTGACTAAGTTCCATACCCGCAAAACAGAAATAATGATGTTGTTCTGCTTTCTAAGGTGTAGTGAGATGTGTGGATGAAAGGAACTATGCAGGAGCTGCTATTTGTTCTTATTACCAAGGCTGGGTGAAACATCCTTCCTTGCTGAATGGCACCTAATTTTAGATATGTATGTGCAGTACCTTGGTAGTAGCTGAAGAGAAGCTTCCTCAGCAGAGTTTTGTGGCCTTCATTCTCTAGTCCACAGTCATCTCTGCTTTGGCTTCCAGTGATGAAAATGATGATAAATGATGTTACCATTAAAGAATATTGTTTATGTATTACTATTTATCAATACTCTTTATTGTTGCACCTTTTTCCCTGGGATCCTATGGTTACTCATCGTTGGAAAGAATTTCCTGGATGCTGCTGTGGACAAATAGTTTTAACTTATAGATGTATTAGGAGCTTAGCAATTCTTTCCATATATATATATATATATGGTAATAAGTGTATTTTTTAAAAGCTCTTGTATTTTTATTGAAAATGGTTTAAACATTTTGCAACAAAATGTTCCTGGCTCTGAATCTCTGGAAATGAGTGCTATGAGCTGCATGTGTGACTCTTCTGGGGTTTATATGTGGCCACCCACACAAAAGAAACCTGGTGACTGTGTGTGCTATCCTCACACTAAAATCTGTCATGCTGTGTTAGTGAGTGTCTCTGTTAGTGAGTCTGCATCCCTACCTGCATCTCTCTGGAAACTACAACTACTGATGAAGCCCAGACCTGTAACAATTCCTTCAAAGCCAAAATCTCAATTTCTGGGAGTTTGGGAGTTGTTTGACTTTGCTAGTTTCGTTTTAGGTTTTCTTGACTTTCTAATGATCCTAAACCTTTGGACTGAAGAAATTGAAAATTAGAGGGAGAAAAAAGGTTTGCTTTTTCCTGAGAGTTTTCAGTAAATTAGGCTGTGCTCTGTCATTAGTTTTGTAAGATTCTGCAAACACCCATATTCCCCAGAAGTTGCAGCATAAGCTCAAAAAGTAATATACACATATTCTTCATATCCTTAAAAAAAACAACAACAACAATCTGTAATGATTGCCTAGTGCAGAGGCATACAATCATAGAACATTCAGGGTTTAAAAGAACTTTAAAGATCATCCACTCAAAACCTCTTCTGCCATGAGCAGGGACTCTTCCCATTAGACATAGGCCTTATCCAACCTGGCCTTGAACACTGCCAGGCCTGGGGCATCTACAACCTCCCTGGGCAACTTGTTCCAGTGTCTCACCACCCCCACAGTGAATAATTTTTCCTAATATCTAACCCTTTATACTGAATTGGAAGGCTAGCGATTTTCGAAGAGTTACAGAATGGTTTAAGTTAGAAGGGACCACAGTGGATCATCCATTCAAAGCTCTCTGCTCAAGCAGGGTCATCCTAGAGCACATGGCACATTGCATCCAAGCAGTTCTTGAGTATCTCCAGTAAGGGAGACTTTCTGGGCTCAGTCATCCACACAGTAAAGTTCTTCCTCGTGTTCAGGTGGAACTTTGTGTGCATCAGGTTCTGCCCATTGCCTCCTGTCCTATAGCCCTGAGCAAAGCCTGGCTCCATCCTCTTGGCACTCTCCCTTCAGCTACTGATAGACTTTGATGAGGTTCCCTCCCTGCCATCTCTTCCCAAAGCTGAACAGGCCCAGCTCCCTCAGCCTTTCCTCATACATGAGATTCTCCAGTCCCCCACCATCTTTGTTACCCTGGGCTGGACCCGCTCCAGGGGCTCCATGTCCCACTTGTCCTGAGGAGCCCAGAACTCAGTTTTTGAATTTTGAAGCTGCCGTGAGATTTATTGGTAAAATGGTGTTATAAATTGACAAATATAGCTGAAATTAATCTCTTCAGATTAGGGTGGATTCTTCTGCATTCTTTCAGACTCACATTCCCCGTGGTCCCTTTCTATCCTGCAGACTTCTGGAAACCGAGGTAACTGTTGTTGACAGAACAGGTTGTAGTATATCATAGAATGCCTTCCCTTTCTATGTGTTGTCAACTTGTGTGTAGCATAAGAGATTTTAAAATTACTTTTTTAGGCCTTCTACCTGGAATGCATAGCTTGAGAAGGCAGAAATGTTGGTTATTTGAGTGTTGGAAATGCATCTTCAGGTTACATATTTTAATAGAAATTACAAAAATCAGGTAGTCTTTGCATTCTGAGAAATTCTACCCTGCAGTCTCAGTGCTGTCTTTTATTCCTTTCAACTTTTATTTGAGATAGAAAAGCATCTGGTAGGGTTTACAAAACTGCAGTTTTGTTTTGTTTTTTTCCAAAATGATAATGAAACCAGAATACACTCCTGATGGCTTTCTGCTTGTATTAGTGCATCTGGTTCTGGGCACGCAGAAGGATGTAAATGTAATTGGACTGCATTCAATGAAAAAACAAAATGCTGAGAAGTTGTAAAGCTTGATTTGTAAGAGAAAAAATTAAAAAAGAAAAATGTTAAATATGTACAGTGTGCCTGCATGATAGCAGAAGAGGGGTAGGTTTTGGTAATGATTACAATTCTTAGGCATGTGAACACCAACAGAATGAAAAATTACTTAAGGGTAGTTTAAGAAGGTACAATTAGATGTAATGGAATTAAATGAACTATAAGTAAACTTGAGCCTAATGTTACAGTAAAAAAACCCTATGAACAGTGAGACCTATAGATTTATGATTTATCTGTATTGAGTTAGCACTGGGGAATCCCAGTCAGGGATCAGATAGAACTTCTGTAGAAACATGAAACATGAACAAAAGAAATGCTGTCCCTCTGTTGAGGGGAAAAGACATTTGACTGGATGGCATGTAAGAAATGAACTTAAACTTGTGGGGTGTGGAGTAGAACTCTAGAAAGCCTTTTGAGTATTTATTGGCTGTTGAGCCATTTGGGATTATAACAGTATAACTCTTACTTTGAAGATGCTTCTTATCTTCAGTCACTAATGTATGTAAATATTGCTTTAAATTGGAATAGCCTTACTACACGATTGCCAAAAGCTGGAGAAACTATCCTTGGACATAAGTTTTTTGTTGGTTTTGGTGGGAAAGGAGCCAACCAGTGTGTCCAGTCTGCTCGACTTGGGGCCAAGACCTCGCTGATCTGCAAGGTAAGCACTGACTTGCTCTTCAATTACAACTGCACTGAATGTTCATACAAATTCCAATAAATCTTTTGGTCACATATCAAAAAGGTTTTGGTGTATTTTTAGGTTTTTTTTTTTAATCTCTCCTAATTCTGTTTTCTTTTTCTTATTTCAGCCATAAATTTAAACATAGAGGAGGCTGTTTAAGAACACTGCCAGAACCAAAGACTAGTTGGCTACAGATCTGACAGAAATTGCATGTAGAAAAGGATTGCAAAACTTAGGTTGATATACCATGGAAAGGAGAATTGGGAAGAGTTAGACATGTTCAAGGTTTAAGAAATCTTGGTTAGGCCTTCCTCTTTATGTTCCCCCCTGTTACAGTGATCAGCACTTCATTGATGGCGTTAGGTGCTAGAAGCTACGGTCACTCTGAAATTTACTTTGTGGATGATTAAAAATCAGACAATGACAAGCCAGTGACAAATTTGAGAATGAATGTAAAAGTGGGTTGAATTATTATTATCTCAGTACTTTAGGTTAAGATAAGGTGATTGTATCCAAATTCTAGCACCTTTGTGTGCTATGGGATATTTTTGCCTCTTTTTCTGAAACATCTGATGTACTGCAGCTCTAAAGACTTGCTCACAGACCATTGGGCTGATTCAACTTGGCAGATGCTATATTCTTACAATGCTTTTCTCTGATTTTTGTCATTAAACATTATAAGTTTTGAGTGATCATTACTACGGTTAAGATCAAAATTTTTCTCTCTGTATCTTTATTGTCTATCCTGTGCTGACTGTAGATGAAACTTCAAATTGACTGGACATACTTTGTTTTTGCCATAGCTGGGGAGGATGCTAAATTTGTTGGATCAATTTCTGTCAAGGATTTTTGAGAAGTATTGGAAAAGTCTCAAGGAAGCCTTCCTCACTGTTCTTTCAATTCAATATTTAGACTAAACAATGTTAGCTATAAATTTAAATTACACCTGAAAGCATTTCTGTGAGTTATTATCACTAGTTGTTCTACAGTGTGGGGTTGGGTTTTTTTGGCAATGTTTGCTCTTCTGTCATACTGTATATATTTGATCATCTTTGCATTCAAGAACAATCAGATTCAAGTACAAGATGAACTGGCAGTGGATTCCTGTCTAATATTTCTTGCTAAAGGGTTTTTTCTTCCACTGCAAGTGTGAATTTTGCTTTATTTTTTTAATGGTCTAGCCTTTGCTCAGTGCAATGGAAACATGCATTTGTAATAAAATTTAGTAGCTACTATATTTTCTAAGTGCTTTTCAAAAACACATTTCTGTTACTCCAGTAAAACCCAGTTTTCTGTTTCTTCCTGTCTGTCTTTCCATCTTTCTGTCTTTCCATCTTTCTGTCTGTCTGTCTCTGTCTCCTTGTTTTTCTTTCTGCTGTGTATTTGTTGGAGAAAGTGTTAGCATTTTCTATTTTTCTAAAGTTTTGAAAGTTATTATTTAGTTTTTAAAAATTGCACTTTATAGCCCCACAAAATACTGTTGTCTCATGGAAATCTCATATACAGTGGTATATCTGCATAGGTTAATGAAATATAAAATTTCTTGCTTAATAAACTAAGAAGAATCTGGCAGTAATGGTCTCCTAAAATTAAATTATTTCACTGCAACAAGTAATCGAAAGTATTTGGTGGTTCTTTAAGCTGGATTGCACTGCACACATACTCTGTGCTCAGTTACATGCTTCTGTTTTGGTCATATTTTCCAACATTTTTTATCCAGTATGGGTGCAAAAATTACTTCTACAATCTGAAGTTCAGAAAATGGAATCAGTATTAATACTAAAGGGACAATCCCGTTGGAGTGTGGCATCCTTTTAGTAGCAGTGTGATTTATACAAAGTATGTCCTTAACAAGACTGGAGATAGATGTCTTAGATCAAGTGACAAGGAATTCTTCATACCTGAGAGCTTTAAAACACAAGAGCCAGTGTTTGGTGAGGGTTTGAGAGAGAGAGAGTGTTATAATGACTTACTGTTATGACTAGAGATGCCACAGAGTGCGGTGGAATTTAATGTAAAAAATTCTAAAAAAAGTTTAAAAATTGAGTTTGAGTAGTGGAAATGCAAACAGTGTTCTGCTTCCTGCCTGGGTGTCTCTGCAAGTGGCCACTGTTACTCTGAGTTATTGATGTGTGTCCCAGTAGCAGTCAATCTGCTCTATCCTGTAAAGCAATGTACTGGTGGAATAGTTACAGAAAAATGTAAAGTATTCATTTCAGGGTATTAAAGGATCTAAGCAAGTAAATTAATGGTCAAGTTCATACGAGAACACTGTTGCATTACTGAAAAATAACAGTGTTCTACAGGGATTCCAAACTCCCCTAACTATTTTCTTTCTGTTTGATCAATCCCAAAAAGTCTGTTAGGCATCCTATAATAAGATAGTTGGAGGGATGTTGGTCTGAAAGACACTGTGTGTGCTGAACAATGTCCTGCTTTACTTCTGACAAACAATTTGGAATGATCTTCACTGGACATAGCTGATACTGCATATACTAAATTCTGTTTAAGCCATGGCTGCATTTAATTCCTACCTAGAAACAGGAAGTGTTATATTACCATGTTGTGTAGTCTTTTTAAGTGATCTATAAGCCAAATTTAAGTGCTATAAGCTAAATTCTCACTTCATTGCATGAATATAGCTGTATCTCAGATGCAGCCCAGAATATGATGGGTATCTTCAATTGTTTGTTTTTTTCCTTTTGTATTTCTGTCTTATGGTTGTCTTTTGTACATGTTAAATTCCCTAATGACAAAAAAGAGTAAACACTCAAAATAAGGAACAAAATATAAAACAAAAATTACCAAGAGGTACATGCTATTTGTTGTAAGTAGTTTTCAGGTACAAGTGATTCTTAAGCTGCTAGAATTCTAGTTGCTATGATGCCAGCCAGCTCCCTAGCTCCATGTGGAAAATGTGATCATAAGCAGGGAAAACCCAGACTGAAAAACTACTGATGTCATTCCACTTATTCTGATATGCAAACTGTGTGGCAATAATGCTAGTACAAATGGCTTTTGTTGCTAGGAATTCAAGAAAAAAGAAATGCTATTTCAGCACTTAACAGTGTTCTGTGGTCAGCGGACTAAGGCATTTATTTTTCTGTTTATCCACTAGTCCATCTAGCACAGTCTGTGCAAAAGCAGAAAATATTTAAAACAATGTTATATAATTTGACATGGTCAGTAAATATGCCTTTAATCTAAACTGAATCTGATGCCCAATACTCTTCTCTTCCTTGGGGGTAAAGCCTGAGTGGAAAAATAAAGTCCTTCAAATGCACTAGGATTAACTGAATTGGATACTGATGAACTAACATGGAAAAAAGTTTCCAGAGGAAAGCAACCTCCATGGACACCCGGTGGAGGGCTTCCCTCCAGCCCTGAGATGTCTTACTGTGAGCAAAAAGTACCATTGCTGCTCTCAGCTGTTCTGACAGTTAAAAAGTAAGGGATGCCTGTCTGTCAGTCATGCAGGATGCAGAGCTGAAGGAAGGAAGTTTCAGCTGAGCTTTTGGAAGAGAGTTATGAAATATTTTGTTGCTGAATTAACTGAGCAGATTGTGAGATTTGTTGTAGAAGAATCATAGTAGCAAGAGAGGGAGAAGGTGATACCATCAGACAGAATGTATTCCAGAGCACAGCTGTTGGGCTGCAGAGGTGAGCACAACTCAGGTTTAGATTGCAGATGGCTGCAGTCGTCCAACCTAGGGCAGTCAGAAGAGGCAGCTTCTGACAACCTGCTCTGTCTTGCAAACAGGAAGTAGTCAGAAGTACAGAAATACTCTAATATGCTAACAATGAATAGCACAGTGACCCAAGAAAATGTTGTGTTGTTTGGGCTTTTTTTCCATGTACTAGAGGAATGTTCCTTCTAGTTAGACTATTCTGACCTTAATTGCTGTCCTCCTTTGCTGAAAGACTGGGGCTATCCTTAATAATGCTTTAGGAAAAGCCCTTATAGATGTGGTAGGAAATGGAAATTTCAAATCATGGTTATTCAGTCAAATATGTGAGGAGAAGGATCATCCATCTGTGACACTTTAAATTTTAGAATTCCGAATGAAAGTGTTAGATTCTTGTGATCACTAGCTGGTACTCAGGCCTTCTCCAGGCTTTCTGAAGGACTGAACTCATAAACAGACAAATTTCTAACAACAGCAAGTAGCAGCAGCTGCTTTTGTGCCTCTAGTAGCTTAAGTACACCATTAGCTATGTAGTGCTGTTTTATGAGAAGATGGATAATTGGCTAGGGCTCCTCTAGACCAATAACCAGTATCTCGATTTGGCTTCTAATCTGAAAGATGTTTCTTCTTTCCTCTAGCAAAAATACTTTCTGTAGACTTGATTAGTCTTTGACACTGCTCAGATACACAACTCAGTCTTGAAATTGGGAACACATGCTATGCATGCTGAAGACAGGCTAAGAGTGGTGACTCAAAAGCTTTGTTGGCTTTATAAATATATTTTAAATGCTTGTGTGATATTAAGTGAATGAAGCTATTTTTTTCTCCATGTACCTCATCTCCTTATTTCTATTTTGTAATGTAACAAAAAATAAATTAATATTAGCTTGAATAAACAGCAAGCAGAATTATTTTCAGCTAAAAAGATTAATGGAATTGAAATTACAAGCT
This sequence comes from Aegithalos caudatus, assembly GCA_013389925.1. Lineage (NCBI taxonomy): Eukaryota > Metazoa > Chordata > Aves > Passeriformes > Aegithalidae > Aegithalos > Aegithalos caudatus. The sequence goes on from WEIU01003778.1 coordinate 30,506, forward strand.
TTTTAACTTGCTGTTAAAAAAATAGACCGTAGCTTGACTCGCTAACTCAGCTTGATCTGCTGTTGCTGGATAACGCAAACAAAAAATGTTGAATTTCTAAACAGTACATTTAGTACTGAGAATTGCAGGAATTGGTAATGCTGTGTTTATTGTCACTTTCTATCCCATATGACACAGTTTGATATTTTTCCACCAAGGAAACTTGAGGTAGAAAATTCAAAATGCAAACTGCAGTTAACAAGGACACCAGAATTGATGTCAGTGCTTTCAATTCAAAGCTGAAAATTTCAGAACATGTCCAGATTTTAAAATCCCCAGAAGTTTCAGTGTCAGAGGAGCACAGGGATTGTACAAGGATGAAACTTGAATATGGCAACATGGGTGTTTGTAATAGAGCAGGAGAAAACTGCAGAACACTGTTCTTACTGTTTGCTAATACCATTAATACATTTTTACCATCATTTCTTAATTTATTATTTGTTGATTAATAAGGCTAAGGGCTTCAAGACTAAAAGTGTTATATTGAAATTACAGTAGAGCATTTAGTTGTCTAAAGATGGTCTATTTATCCTCTCACCTTTCTGTACAGAAAACCCATTCTTTTCTTTTTTGTATAGGTTGGGAGTGATTCCTTTGGCAATGACTATGTTGATAATTTGAAGAAGAATGGTATTTCTACAGGTAAAATTTTACTTTGAATATTTCATATTATTTTTCACTTCAGAAACTGGTGGTGGAGGATTTATATTTTTTTTACCTTATTGGATGTGTTTTACCATTCAGAACTATGAATAACTATTTTGATGCAGGTGGCAGGGATGAATAAATATGAGAGAGAATATGGGGACTTCTGAAATCAGCTGCACCACTAAAAATAAAATGTAGTGTTATTGCCTCTCAACTTCATCAGTGCAAGTCACCCGAAGATAACTTGCTGTTAGGCAATTGTTTAGTCTGGCATCATTAGATAATAATGCCTGGTGAGAAATTGAAAAATTCACTCTGATTACTCATTCTCAGCTTCACGTTGTCAGAGGAGGGATGGAGTGGAAATTCAATGTAAGTGCAGTGCATTTCACCTTTACTTTGTGAACCGACCTGTGCAGTCATTTTAGAGACTGCAGCTGATGTTAGCACACATACACACAAAAATCAATGTTAAAAGGCTTTCAGAAAAAAGGAAAATTAGGCACCCACAATATTTTGTTATCTTTTCACCTTTGTAAAACCAATTCCTTCTCTACTGTGTGCTGCTTTAACTATATGATCACATTTTTGTCTGCATGACCCTTGTTTCCTTTGGGGTGGACAAGGATGGACAGATGTGATCACTAAATGGCAATTCAATATTCTGTTTATCTCTTCTGTTTAACGTGCAGCCACAAGCTTAATCTACTCCATTATTCAAATCCTCCCTTAAAAACAAAACTATCAGTATTTTGCGGGCTTTTTTATTATGCTTATCAGTGTAGCATCTAAATATTTCACGGATATATATATAGGCTTATTCATTGTGTATCTTTCAATTTAGGCAAGAAACCAAGCAAGGATGCTGTGATAACAGTGTCTGTTAGTGTGCAGTTCTGAATGTCTCCAAAGCATGCCTACCTCATGTCTTTGATCGTGTAAATGAAGCAATTATAATGCGTAGCACTTAATGAAAATGCATATGCCACAAAGAACCTTAATGTTTTCTGATTAAAATGATTGATCTTGCAATCTTAATATGAATTTTAAAATAATCTTTGTAGCAACAAAAGAAAAGTGTAGGGAAAAAATTCAGAAATTCCATCATATTGCAGTTCACGGCTACCTAGTTAGATCAGTTGAAGGATTGGAATGTTTACATCCAGGGTCACAATTTCTGCTGATTGAGTTAAAAATATCTCAGAATTGTGTTTGATTGTGACCTCCTCTGTTAATCACCCTTGGAAAAAAATAAGATACACTGCTGGTGAGGTTGATCCAGGATCCTAACTTGTATTCCAAGATCTGGAGGCAAGGGTGATTCAGTGTGCTCAGAGCTTTTTGCTTAAGATTGCCTTATTTCAGTCATGGGCTTTTTGTCCTGGTTTAATCCTTTTCTAGCATATCCCTGTTGTTGTACATAAGGATACTGGGTATTGGATGAAAATCCTTGGGGTAATTCCAGTTCTGCCAGCTCTCATATCTTGGGTCCTTGTTGTATGTCTTCTTTATGTTGCTCTTCTGTTTCCTACCATATCAGCTTTTCTTTCCAATTCCAATCTGCTTTGTAATTTTCCCTTTTCCCTGGCTTCTTGTCTTCCACAACCAACCAGCCTCCAGTGCTGCTGAGACCGTTTAGATCTTCGTTGATTTGTTGTTCCTTTTCCCACATTTGAACCGGGCAACTTTCTTCTCATGCTGCAAGAGCATTGAGAGTACAGAAGAGACACATTCTCTGTTTTCAGTTCCAGTGTGCAGACAGAATTCATGGTGAAAAGAAGCTGTAATTGTAAGGGAAATCCTGCTCTGACCCTGGTAACTGAGCTAGGCAAGGGTACCTCCAGCGTGAAAACCTGCAAGACTTCAGCAAAGCCAGATGAACATGATGTAAGGTGTTTTTCAGCCTTCTTCAAACTGGAGCAGATTGCTAAACTGAACACAGAGGCACATCTTGAGAAAGAAGCCCTCTTTGCCCAGCATTAAATTAATGTTCTAAAATGTTAGAACACCAGAGTTCCTTAAACAAAATGTCACCAGAATTTGTCTCAAATGAAATAGTAGACTTATCTCAAAGACAGTTTTTGGGGAAGAAAAAAGAAACCCTCAACTTTTTGGTCAGTTTTCTGCTACAGTGCTACTGGTTTCTACTACTAATTTCCTATCGTTGGTTGGTATTTGACAAATTTTCTGTCAGCTGAAAACAGGTTCTTATAGTAGTAAACACAGAACAATCTTTCTAACAGGCAGTGCTGCCAGCATCATGTTAATTTCTCTGAATAATAATCCAAAGAGGAAACATATAACCCCACCACTGTCTTCATAGCATTAGTAAATTTTGCTGCTGAAATGCAAATCTACACAGAATGAGATGCTGGGTTGCTTTAGTATTTTTGTTTTTCTTTAGCCTTGACTCTATTGTTTCATTGGATAAAAGAAATATTTCCAAGTAGGAGTGGAGTGCCTGAGAAGGCAGTATAAATAACATGCCTTCTCTAATGCAGAGATGTAGCCAAATTAAAGAATGTTGGACTCGTATTTCTGTTTTGTGGGTGTAAATTAACACTTTTTGTTGTTGTTAGCTTCTCTGGCATTGTTGCACATGAAAGAGTAATTAGCATTTTTAAATTGCTGGAGGTTATGGGTTCATTTTAGATTTAATTCAATTAAACTGTGTCACATGCTATTGGTTGAAAGTAATGTATTGAACTAGTGCATGCTCTAACTTTTCCCTTTCTTAGCATTTGTAGGTCAAACTACAGATGCTGCTACTGGAACTGCTTCAATAATTGTCAACAGTGAAGGTACATATTTCTGCTCTGAATTGTCCTTTACAGCCATAAAAAAACCTTTGCCTTGTCACTGTTAATTGTGGAATTTTTTCTACATCTTTCATTTTTTACAAGATTTTATTCACACTTTATTGCACTTCTGTTTATTGCAGGCAATGTAGAATTAGGTGCCTAAAAGCAGCAGAATCAGGTGCTTAAATTAGCAGTGATAGCCATATTTCACTCAGCCAGCTGAACTATCTAGTTTTACATTCCTGAACATGCAATGTATTAGAAGGTTAAAGCTCTCCTTTTCCACTACAACTTGCCCATCACTTTTACTATAGAATCATTTAGGTTGAAAAAGACCTTTTCAGACTGTGGAGTCCAACCATTAACCCAGCACTGC